>CM066922.1:15215608-15522876 GCA_033964015.1 Scolanthus callimorphus
AGTTTTCTGAGAGCCTGTTTCGCAGGCTACTCTGTCAGATGGTCATAATTGACCATTTGTCAGTCCAACTTGTCCATAGATAATCCCCCTTTTTATCCTTTGTTTTTCGGCTTTGAAATTCCTTTGTGTTCCTTTGTGATAATTGTAATTAGATGATTGTGTATTGACAATAGGCCATTTTCGCGCAAATTGATTAATAATAGTTAATAGTTATCAGAAAATGAAATCCAGTATTCAATTCTACACATCTGTATTAGTAAAATTGCAAAGTTTGGTGAAGATAGCTTGAATACTGACTGTGATATGAATTTTCAAAACTTTGTATTCTGGCTTATTTTTTTGCAAGAAATGTATGGGAAAATACATTGAAACAAAGTTTTGAAAATTCATATCTCAGCCAGTTTTCAAGTAATTCTTTTGAAACTTTGCAATTTTACTAAATGGGCGTGTAGAATTGAAAACTGGATTTCATTTTCTGATAACTATGAAATACTATTAATCAATGTTGCATGATAACGGCCTATAATAAGTCCTTTGGAAATGATTGCGCTTATATCTGACCATATTTTCTAGGGTGATGTGTCGAGTACGGTCTCAGTTCAGACCAGACGCCATTGTCTGTCAGTGTGGAGTAGATACCTTAGCCGGTGACCCTATGGCAGCTTTCAACTTGACACAGTTTGGTGTTGGGCGCTGTGTCAAGTATTTACAGTCATGGAAACTACCCCTACTTATGCTAGGGGGAGGTATGTACTGACAGCATACACCTATTTACTGTGCGACTAAATGAACAGCCGTTAAGAAGTTAGCTAATCAGAAAGCAAGTACAGAACAAAAGATCTTGGGTTTCTTGCCCTGATTTACAGGGTTCGTATGCATCCTGGAATATCCTGGATTTTCATTTCCTTCCTGGAAAGTCCAGGAATTTTAAGGAAAATCCTGGAAAACTCCTGGAAAAATGTTCCAACTCCAATGTGGTTGAATCAGTCGGTTTGGTGAATCTGATTTTGGGCTGCAAATCATGACATCCTCCAGACTTATCTTTTTTTTTTTGGGGGGGGGGGGGGGGGCATTTCTGCCCAATAAAAACTCCATAAAAAATAACTAAAGACATGCTGGAAAATCCTGGATTTTTGTCATCCAGAAAGAAACGTACGAACCCTGATTTACACATGATTGAACTGAGAAGTGCAGACTCTTCTATTCAGCTCTTGCCATTGCAACTGGAGCTAAATTATCCCTCTCTCCCCACAGGAGGTTATAACATGGTGAATACAGCAAGATGTTGGACCTACGTAACAGGTGTGCTACTTGGCAGGTCTCTACCACGCGATATACCAGACCATGAGGTGAGAAAACCAATTCATTCATTCAAAATTTATTTTACGCAATTTGCCTGGGAAGGGCCGGGAAATCCTACACAGGACGAGCTCTTATTCAGAGATTCCCTAGTCAGGGTAGTGGGTTAGTAAGTTGTGAGGCAACCTCGGACAATGTTCCTGTGATTCTCAAGCGTTCCTCTTGCTTCTGATTAGTGTAGTACATGTAACAGACGGAATGTCCTTATCTGAGAAGAAGCTCTCTTACCATTTACAGATGCTAGAGCAAATGCAGCATGTTCTCCTCTATTATTAAAATCCCTGTGACCGATGGGGGTGACAAATAGTTTCGTAGCCCACTGTATGCTAATGAGGTAACAGTAAAAATAGTGAACTCAATCCGTTAAAATCTCGTGGAATTTCGACCCATCCTTTGGTCTTAGCCTGATTTATGTGATCCGAAGTAATAGAAGAACAAACTAATGGTGTTATTTTGAAAGTTTCTTACCGTATTAGATCAACACAACAAACCAACAAACCTTTGGTCTAAACCTGATTTATGTGATACGAAGTCATGGAAGAACAAACTAATGGACGTGTTATTTTGAAAGTTTCTTACCGTATTAGATCAACACAACAAACCAACAAACCTTTGGTCTAAACCTGATTTATGTGATACGAAGTCATGGAAGAACAAACTAATGGACGTGTTATTTTGAAAGTTTCTTACCGTATTAGATCAACACAACAAACCAATCATAACATTGTCACACCCATCCGACATAACATTGTCACACCCATCCGACACAGAGTCTTTAAAAATGAAATACCATGAGTGTTTGATTCGTCTGGTCATATGGGCCATGACTATGTCGGACAAAGGATACCAAAGGGGCCAGACATAAAAACCTCATCCTTCTAAAAGTCAAGTCCACAGCTGCTAAGAACAGCTTCAGATGTGCAGCAGCGAGGCTTTGGAACGAACTTCCCAACAAGCTCTGTGCTCTGTGGCTGCTTTTGCAGCAAAACTGCGCACCCATACAGCCGATTGCGTTTGAGCGTTTTACCCTAACAGTTCGCACGTTATGTTTGAACGTTTGAAAGTTGCGTTTCTAAGATGAAACGAGACGTTTCTATGGCGTACCAAAGAGTTCTGTCCTCTCTGATTGGTCAGTGAAAAATACACATGGCGGTTGCCCTTGGAAACGTTCGACTTTTTGTCTCACAACGCAACTTTCAAACGTTCAAACGTAACGTGCGAACTGCTAGGGTAAAACGCTCAAACGCAATCGGCTGTATTTCAGCTTAGCTAGTTCTATCAAATTAATGTATATAGTATAACATTTTGTCCATAGATTTCCATTCACTTGTTTTATTATGTTGTAAATTTCTCTTATTTGAGGGCCACGCATACATTATCATTGTGATATCTAGTGAAACCCTCCTTTAATAAAGTAATATCTATCTATCTATCTATGTAAGTTTTTTTGTACTGGTATCCTTGCAGCACTTTTTGTCATATGGGCCAAGCTATCAGCTTGACATTCCACCCGGATTACAGGCAGATCTGAACAGCAAGGAAGATCTGAAGAATACAATAAGAAAAGCCTTCGGTAAGTTACATCTAGCATTAATGATGTAAAGCACACTTGGAAAATTTGGAAAAAAGCGCTATATAAATTAGAATATTACCGTATTAGTATTAAATCAGACGAATTTGGGGATGTTAGTTCGATGTAGGAAAAACCCGGACACAATTGTTGCTGTACGTCTTCTGTTTATCAAATAAGACTTACCACATTATCTGAATCCAAAATCATAGCATTTTCATTTAAAGTGATTTGTCAAAAATGCACCTTGAATTCAGAATTATCCATTCAAACAGGTGAGTTGAATCCTGAAATAGACAATGGGCAGGGTGAATTCAGAATTAGCCAATCAAAGAACTTGGTGAATTCAGAATTAGCCAATCAAACGACCAGTCAAATTCTGAATTTGCCAATCAATGGACAGGGTAAATTAAGAATTAGCCAATCCAAGAACTTGGTGAATTCAGAATAGGCCATTCAAATGGCATGTCAAATTCTGAATTAGCCAATCAACGGATGGGGTAAATTTATAATTAGCCAATCAACGAACTTGGTGAATTCAGAATTAGCCAATCAAGCGGCGCATCAAATTCTGAATTAGCCAATCAACGGGCAGGGTAAATTCAGAATTAGCCAATCAAATTGCTTGGCGAATTCAGAATTCAGAAAACCATTCAAGAAATACGGGACTATCACATCAACAATTCATAGGTTTCTTTTCCCAATACAATTTTTTCTAATGTGTTTTCGTTATTTGTTTTAGGGTATCTCCAAAATGTGGGCAAGTAAAGACATGTTTTTTGTGGACATGATTTTTATGGAATGGGGGGGGGGGGATTTTCTTACCCAACTTAAAAAATTGTTTTTTCTTGTCTGAAATGTATATATTTTGATAAAAAAGAAGAAGCTATCGTGATCAGCTGTAAATAGAGTATATAAAATATACAAAGTTGACATTTGTACATGTTTATAGGCAAAGTCCAGGCATCTAAGCCAATCAGGACGAGTTTGCGATTGTCTACTGCAGTCGACTGGGTTTTCGGGGGGGGGGGTCAAAGGGGGGTTATTATAAGTGTAAAGAGTGCCGCTATCAATTTCAAATCCATAGTTGCTACTTATGATTTATTTTCATACACTCCTTGTTAATCTAGCCGGTCTAAATGTATAGTATGGTATGGTATGGAAAATATGTCTGTAGGAATAAAGCTCACAGGGACAGCAATGGGCATTTCCCCTACGATTCTGAATTATTTCCGTCATCTTGCACTGCGTACTCATGATGTACCGAGAGCACGAAGTACAAGGTTTGTACTACGTACTTTATACGGAAACCTTTTTAAAAGTGTAAAAGATCGATAATGATAAAGATCATTTTTCAACCCCATATGCTCTGACAATATATTTTTTATTGAGCATTATTTTGTGTTAAATATTGTTGTAAATAAAAGGGCTTTTAAAATGAGCAACTCACTTTGTTTTCTTGTTTTATGTTTATTTGTGGTGAGGTGTATATGAGTGGTAAATTCTGTTCAACTTTTACAATGCCTCAGCCGTGTTGTATCAGATTTACAACACGAGCGCGCAGCGCGAGTGATGTAGATCTGATACAACACGGATGCGAATGTTGTAAACTACTTAAAACATTCATCGCTTCTTGTGTGTTTTAAAAATCTTGTAAATTTGGCAGAGAGACTTCAAGATATGTTTCATGAAAGTTGCTATGCTACGGTCCCGTGAATCTTATTGTGTTTCTATCGTTTTGTTATTATTAATTATTAGACTTACAGGGTTCCGACGGGTCCTTGAAAACCTGGAAAGTCATGGATTTTAGAAATGTCTTTTTCCAGGCCTGGAAAGTCATTAAAAGTGAGTGTGTTTCATTGTTTCTTGTAAAATATTGAATTAAAGGATACCCATGTTGCTCATATCGTGCGCGAAATCCCGCATTTTTCATTATGAAACGGGTCATTAAATTTTACGAAACGTCCTTGAAAAGATCCTTATAAGTCCTGTAATTCCGAAAGTCGGAAAACGTGCTCTTAGTTGCTGTAACGGAAAGATGGATCTAGCAAGTGTAATAGTGACTACTCTTGCAAATGGACTTGTGCAACTAATAAAAATAACAACTAGTATACCTGCATTTTTATGCAGTCAAGTTAGAGAATTGTCTGGTGCTCTATATTTAATGTCATGTCGGCTGAGAAAGCACACCCCCAGTCAGTCATACAAACGTCTGTAAATTTTCAACTTTCGTTTTCTCGGAAGATTTTTGATATAATGCAGCGAAATTTTGTAGTTTTACTAAAGTGGGAAAAGTTTCAAGGGGTGGTACTAAAGTGGGGAAAGTTTAAAGGGGTGGTTTGGCAAAATTGTTGTCATTCCGTCTGTTTTAAGCCAGGCACATGCACAAGCTTTTGAAGAGCAGAAAACAAATAAAATATTTTTAATAACTATTAATAAATAATTACTAAAATCAATAACTATTTGTAAAAAAACTGCGGCCATTTTGGAAAAGCGTCTATTGTGATGCGACGACCACGGAGTTTTCTCCGCGGGCACCTCGTTTTCTAGATTAGGATGTAGTTTAGTCAACTGGAAATCTTTCCTTTTCCGGTGGTCGTGTAATATGCGGAGGATAACGAGCTTGGAAATATGACCTTGAGGGTTAAAGTAATGCACAAAGCCTTAAATGGTTGCCTTTTCAAAACAAATCCATTTAATGGCACGCTATCAAAATATGTTGCGCACGATAACGGTTGTGGGCGTCTTCTGTTACTCACGCAACAGAAGGGGATATTGGACTTTAAAGCAATCGGAATCGGGTTAATTAGAATAAGCGGTCACTTAAATGGGCTGCTATGTCACGTTGTTTTATCCAAATTCTAGAAAACTAGGCAAACAACACAGAATCGTATATTGTGCTAATCGTAACTTATAGAATGAAAAAAGAATGAAATTCGAAATACATTAGCATTCTTATGTGAAATTTTTAAAATAGCTTTGGAATAGCCTTCAGATTTCAAAGTTTGAAAACAGTTCAGTATAAGAAACCAAAATGGGCAATTCGACATCATTTTCATCCGCCCGATAACAAAACATAATACTCCAGATTTGCTTCCTTCCTGTAAGAATTGCACAATACCTACTTCCCATTGTTTAATAGACTATCGGCTGTCGAAGATCGAAATGCGGAGTTTTAGTTGAAAATTTTCAGCTATTTCACGGCTGTTTCAGCAAAATGTTATAAAATAAGACCAATGATGGCAATGATCTACATAAACAACCCAGACTCTTATATTATACTATTATTTAGTCTTAGAAAAAAGGAGCTGAAATTTGCATTATAAGGCATTCTATCGCAAAACTTAATAGCTTTCGCTATCAAATTTACAAATTTGTAAACTGTTCAGCCTGGTAAGATATTACCCTCAGACACGCGAACAACTTTGCTAGCTAATAAAAGACTGACAGAAAAAACCTCTGCTAGCAGGGTAGTAAGAAATCAAAATTACCATTTCCAAATCCATTTCCAACCGCTCGATCACAGGAGAATAGTTCCAAATGTGCTTATCTAGCAGTTAAAACGTTATTTAACAAACCCAGACGATTATTTTGTTCATTTATTGTAGATTTGACTGCATATAAAACTACCTAAATTAACCCTAAAATCGTGACCCGTGGTGGGTTTTACGATACCCCACGGGGGCAGCAAAATTTCCTCGTAAAATCAAGATATCGCTGTAAACGACCTCTCGATATGTGGGATTTTAAAGGC
Organism: Scolanthus callimorphus; assembly: GCA_033964015.1. Taxonomy (NCBI): domain Eukaryota; kingdom Metazoa; phylum Cnidaria; class Anthozoa; order Actiniaria; family Edwardsiidae; genus Scolanthus; species Scolanthus callimorphus. The sequence goes on from CM066922.1 coordinate 15,222,292, forward strand.
GAGGTATTGTTATTGGGACCCAGAAAAGTCATCGTAAACTCCGGGTATCGTTAAATCGAGGATCGTAAAAATCGGGGTTCCACTGTATAAGTCTATCATATAGTATGTGTTTTATAAGTGCTACGATATAACGCGCTCTGATTGGCTAAAAGCTATGCCCTAGTTCGCCAATAAAGTAATAGCTATATCAAAAACGCTCTTAGGATACAATTTTATTTGACTTTATAGGCAAAATGGAGTTCTTGTGATGTTGGGATTAAGGCACTCGGACCGTGCTAAAAACACTCGCCTGCGGCTCGTGGTTTCACAACGTTTTCGTGTCTCCCAACATCAAGCGTGCTCTGTCTCGCCGATAAAGTCATAGAATGTTGTGTCCAATGCTTAAATAAATATCTCTGATTTACAGGCGCAACCTTTGCATACTTTCAAACGACTTGTAAAATGGTCTTAAAAATCGACAGTTCCTTTGTTTATATAGTTCAGTCCATTGTGTTAAGTTATCCGTGAAAACAATCACCGTTTCATTGCTAAGATCTTTGTGGTACAACCGGGTGTACCACAAGTTCCATATCATTGTTCAGTGCGGTTTATATCTTGTGACGTCTGATCTCTAAGGCACCATTGTTCAGTGCGGTTTATAATCTTGTGATGTCTGATCTCTAAGACACGGACTGCAGTTAAAAAAACGGAATTTTAAATAATGAGGGGTGTTATATTGCCCCGCCAAGAGCTCTCTTTACGGTATTTTTTGACAGATTTCTGTTTCATGAGTTATCAATCAATCAACAACTTTATTATAGTGTCGTAACTTCTAGCGTGTCTCAAGTGACACGCTAATAATCGAGGACACCCCAACAAATACTACATCAAGTTAAAAAATATAAAAATCTTAAATACAAGCAAATAAATGTGAATGGTATCTAAACACTGAAGCATCCAAATTTAGCACGGCAAATCAGAGAGTTGGCGTTGGATGTCTAAACTTACAGTTTTATAAGGGTTTGTATGAGAATTCTGAACTTTTGCATATTTCTCGAACGTTTGGAATTTCTATATAAAGGCCCTTTTCGCTTGAAGGGGCTCGTATATCATTGTGCAATAAGCTCATGTCACTGAAAGCCTCCAACCACCACTTGACATATTTTTATATAAAAGAGGTGGTGTGGCGATGTTTCCAATTCACAAGAAATGAACAGGATAATGATCTAGGTTTGTCAGAAACATATAACTTATATGTTTCTGGGTTTGTTAAATAGCCTTTCAACTGCTAGATCAGAAACAATTTGGAGTCTTTTCGTTTGATATCGAGCGGATTGGATTGCGAAATGGAATTTTAATTTCCTACCAGGCTAACCAGCAAAAGCTATTAAAGTGCATACCACCCCTGAGAGGAGAGAACATGGAATGAAAGTTGTGTTTGAACAAATAAGAATGACGGAAATTCTGTCTCGATACCTTTTTTGATTCACCAGATATGTTTGATGAAATATTTACGCAAATTAGGTTTTTTATGACGTGGCGAGAGGTATTGTGTAAGACAGAACTCTCTAACTTGTCTATACATCTTCCTATACCAGTGGTTTCCATACAAAGTGATAAGTCAGATACACGTTATCATGTAAAAAAGTCACTGGATTATAATCGCACTGAATGGCTGATCATGCATATTTTCTACCTCTCGTCACGTCATCAAATTTGCATAAAACATTGATCTTACATATCTCGTTAACCAAAAAAAGATATGAAAGCAAAATTTTTGACATTCTTATTTGTTCAAGCACAATGTTCAGTCCATGTTCTCTTTCTCTCGGGGGTGATATCTTACATTAAGAATGCTTAATAATGCACTTCCCAGTTCCTGTTTCTTTCTAGGACTAAATAAAAGTATAATCAACAGCTACTGTAGATCGTTGGTCTTATTTTTTAAACATTTCGTTGAATCAACCATGACGCAGCCCTTGAGAGCCCGCTTTACTATATTCGCCCGTCTCATTGATAAGCAAGTCTGTCTTAATGTTCATTAATGATATCATCGAGAATTTCAGTTTTGATGGCTACCATAACCCTCCTTTCGAGGAGTATAGATTTGACACCAAGCACAGCAACAGCTTTCAATTCCTAATAATCGTGCGTGTGATTACAGATCAAGAGGTCCTTCATTTACCCGCAAGGCACGCGCTAATGGCTTGAACAAAACATGAAGCTATGAAAACCTATATTGGCCTTCTCATCTAGACAGGAAAAGCAATATCAATCCGAGGTTGTTATGCAATTATGTTATTATGCAATCATAGTTAAAGTTCTAATAACTATGATGCAATTAATACATTGTTTTCGCGTTGGTTTTGTAATTTATAGGGGTTCTATAAGGATGAACGGTTAATCACGGAACACATGTTTGGTATGGGGAAAGGTTTAACGGGTGGTTTGGCATTGCCATTCCGTCTGTTTTTAGCAAATTTTAAAGCTTTTGAAAAGTAGAAAACAAACATAGCATTTTTAATAACTATTAATAAATAATGAATAAAATCAATGATTATTTGCCAAAAATTGATTTTCTTGTTTGGCTACGATCTATTCCGTCAGAATTACATAGAACCCCCCCCCCCCCTCCCCCCCAGTTTTGTATCATCTTGAGTGACCCAAAGGTGGACTACAAAAGTGTGCCAGCGATTTTCAAAATGTTTCTTTGTTTTAATTTTATGACGATTTTTCTTTAAAGTGCCACTAAAGGCAGAAGTCAACTGCATTTCATCAAAAAGATCCATTATCCAAGGGAACAGTAGCGAAACAAAAATGTGCTTTGCGCGCGCCGTTAACATTTTATTGATTTTTGAATACGCCGTTAATATTTTATTGATTTTTGAATACTTTCGATCGGCGTTTTTTTTTTCGTTCAACTATGCGCGATGCATCTTGGGGGAGAAGTTCTTCAGAACAATGGTTCCTATGACGCATGAAGAAGACATAGAAAATACAACAAAGAGGGTCTTTGTTCTTCTTTCATTGTCTTCTTCGTGGTCTTTGTTCTACTTTCTATGTCTTCTTCAAGGAACCATTGTTCACCTCACATGAGGCAGAACGCATAGTTGAACGAAAAAAAATCGCCAATCGGAAATATTCAAAAATCAATAAAATATTAACGGCGCGCGGTAAACACATTTTTCTTTCGTTACTGTTCCTTTGGATAATGGATCTTTTTGATGAAATGTAGTTGACTTCTGCCTTTAAGTCCGAGCTTTTTTTCTGTTAAGCCTGGTGGACACTTGCAACATAACGACATAAGAAAAATGTCACGCGAACAAAATTTAGTGGTTTCAAGAAGTTGGATTCAACAAAAATAACATAAGATTGCTTTGGCGAAGTAATCTAATGCAGATCCATGGAAAATATTGATTGTTTCAATTATTTCCCCGTGCTTTTTTCGTTGCAACATAAGGTCCTTATGTCGTTATGTCGCTAGTGTGGACCAGGCTTTACTATCTAACTTCAAAACGCAATAATATCCTAAATAATTCGCAATAATATCCTAAATAATTCGCAATAATATCCTAAATAATTCGCAATAATATCCTAAATAATTCGCAATAGTATCCTAAATAATTCGCAATAGTATCCTAAATAATTCGCAATAATATCCTAAATAATTCAGTAAGGTCAGGTTAACTCAGATAAGCTTGATTTTTTGCATGCAGACTCATTTGATGGAAAACAAAATATCAAAAATAACTTTTTTCTAATGGATCCGTCTTCGATATATTACGCTTTAAACTTTGGTTTCTGTGCCATTTTATGGGAGAATTAGTTCTTTGATCAGGAATTATGCAAACTTTGGTCGATTATATCTAAAAGTCATATTCTTCAAATTTCTTCACGAATTGGAATTAAGTTTTGGTCACAGAAACTCTTTGTATACGGAATCTTGAGCTTATATATAGAGGATATTACACGGTGGTGCGAAGATATGAGTTTTATTTTCGAGTGGCAAGAACAATATTTTACGAATGAGCGCAGCGAATGAGTAAAATATTGTTTTTGACACGAGAAAAGAAAACTCATATCTTCAAGCTAGCGTGTAATTTTCTTTTTATTATATAGACAAACCAGAAAAAAAATATTCCAAATTGATTTCCAAGCACTTTTGTTTTGACCGATATCCTCACTAGTGAGGATATGGAAAATATGTCACTGAGGACCCGGATGTAGCTTCGTATGAGATCTACGAGTGGCGTATTTCTCAGTAAAACACTCGTGTCGATATAATAAATTGAAATATGGCGAAGTTAGACATTTCATTTTTCGTAATTTTCGCTCTGTCAATGACAGCCATTTTGCCAAAGGTCTCCTTTAACATTTCCCAATACCTTAAGGTGACTCCACGAAACGTCAATTTTCTGTAAAAGGAACAAGGGGTCCACTGTAGCTGGGATATTATTCAAAGTATTTTAAAACGCAAATAAAGATCGAAATATGTTAAACTATTGCTAAAACATACCTATTCCGCGTTGTTTGAGGCGATGCAGAAAAAAAGTAATTGAAAACGTCATAGCAACATCTCGTTTGCATTTGTGTCTTCGGAACGCAAGTTTGCAGTGCTCAAAACAACACAGCAAATAGCATTACAGAAAAGAGTCCACTTTTTATTTTTCTGTGTTTTCACTGAGCTACTACCGCCTTGACCGCCTTGGCCATACTTTTGCAGACTGGTTAAAAGTGCATTATAGAAGAAAGAACTGCTTCTGCCCCTATCCAAGGAACTAAATCCCATGATACCATCTTTATAAGAACCTAGTTTGGCTACGTTGCAAAAATTTAAGTATTTACACGCGGCAAAGTCCTGGCAAGATCCTCATAAGAGACCACACGATAGAAAATTGCCTGATAAAAACAAAAAACAAAACCCTTCAACTTACAGTTGGGTCAAAACTGAGACAGAGAGACAGACCTTCCAGGCATATAATACGAAAATTGAACGCTTGCAGCAAGTTTAGCAGGTTCTTTCCTCATCATTTTGTTTTTCTCACTTCCACGTCACTCCTGCCTAACGTCCATCGATATCTGCGAAAATATTATTATTATTATTATTATCAAAATATTTAGGTTTTTAGGGCAGCTGTATTTTGTATCCTTAATAATACATGATAATAATTTTGTTGTTGTTGCTGTTTTTACGTACGGGAGATGACGCACTGGATTTCAACACGAGAGCTAATTAAAGTCTTTGTTTACTCCGGAATTCTTAATTAAGAAGTGATTATACTAAAACAATTAGAGGCACTTAGCGGGCGTTAACTTTAGCCTCGGGCGCGCGGCTTATGTTTGATTCACGATTCACGCTTTTTTCTCCTTTCTCCGAACAGTTTTCAAACGTGGAAATTTGGTAGCGAAAGCAATTAAATCTTACGTATGAATGCCTAGATTGTGGTGGCCTGTTGTCCCTCCTGGGGCGAAGAGGAGTTGTTGTTGTTCCTATATAATGCACGTTTCAGTTCCATTTATTAAGACTAATATAAATAATAGTATATAGGTTATATAGACAAACACAAACAATATAAAGAAAAATGCCTGAAATGCTGTCTTTATATTCTTTGTGTTTGTTTATATTTCCTTCTCTGGCTGGTTTCAGCTTGCTTGTGATTATTATTAATAGTATATATAACTAGTATATAGGATTCTGAGTTGTCTATGCAGATCACTGCAGGTCATTGGTCACTTATTTTTGACATTTTGTTTAAACAACCAGGAGCCCATCACCAGGAGTCTCCATTACCTGTTGTTGGGCGTCCGAAGCACAGATAAATCTATTTTTAGATTGTAGATTTTGAACTTGTAACAAATTAATATGCCCCCTCTCTCAAAAGAAAGATTGCTGAAATCGGCACTGCTACATTCATTCGTTCGTTCGTCCATGCATTCATTCATTCAGTTCATTCATTCTTTCATATATTTATTAATCCTCGAATCAATAGACTACAGGATGTTAATAATAATGATGTCAATAAATAACTTAAATAAATTAATATTACCGTGGCCTACCGCACTACATGCGTTCAATCACGCTCAAAGTTACAATTTCTAAAATAGACCCTCCAGTGCATAATATGGCTAGACCTAGTGGAGTAGATGGAGGCTCCTGTTGATGGGCTCCTGACTCTTCTACTCCAGTGCATAATATGGCTAGACCCAGTGGAGTAGATGGAGGCTCCTGTTGATGGGCTCCTGCCTCTTCTACACCAGTGCATAATATGGCTAGACCTAGTGGAGTAGATGGAGGCTCCTGACTCTTCTACTCCAGTGCATAATATGGCTAGACCCAGTGGAGTAGATGGAGGCTCCTGTTGATGGGCTCCTGACTACTCCAGTGCATAATATGGCTAGACCTAGTGGAGTAGATTGAGGCTCCTGACTCTTCTACTCCAGTGCATAATATGGCTAGACCTAGTGGAGTAGATGGAGGCTAGCTCCTGTTGATGGGCTCCTGACTCTTCTACTCCAGTGCATAATATGGCTAGACCTAGTGGAGTAGATGGAGGCTCCTGTTGATGGGCTCCTGACTATTCTACTCCAGTGCATAATATGGCTAGACCTAGTGGAGTAGATGGAGGCTCCTGTTGATGGGCTCCTGACTCTTCTTCTCCAGTGCATAATATGGCTAGACCTAGTGGAGTAGATGGAGGCTCCTGACTCTTCTTCTCCAGTGCATAATATGGCTAGACCCAGTGGAGTAGATGGAGGCTCCTGACTCTTCTTCTCCAGTGCATAATATGGCTAGACCTAGTGGAGTAGATAGAGGCTCCTGACTCTTCTTCTCCAGTACATAATATGGCTAGACCTAGTGGAGTAGATGGAGGCTCCTGACTCTTCTTCTCCAGTACATAATATGGCTAGACCTAGTGGAGTAGATGGAGGCTCCTGACTCTTCTTCTCCAGTGCATAATATGGCTAGACCTAGTGGAGTAGATGGAGGCTCCTGACTCTTCTACTCCAGTGCATAATATGGCTAGACCTAGTGGAGTAGATGGAGGCTAGCTCCTGTTGATGGGCTCCTGACTCTTCTACTCCAGTGCATAATATGGCTAGACCTAGTGGAGTAGATGGAGGCTCCTGACTCTTCTACTCCAGTGCATAATATGGCTAGACCTAGTGGAGTAGATGGAGGCTCCTGTTGATGGGCTCCTGTGCATATGACTAGACCTAGTGGAGTAGATGGAGGCTCCTGTTGATGGGCTCCCTGTGCATATGGCTAGACCTAGTGGAGTAGATGGAGGCTCCTGTTGATGGGCTCACTGTGTATATGGCTAGACCTAGTGGAGTAGATGGAGGCTCCTGTTGATGGGCTCCCTGTGTATATGGCTAGACCTAGTGGAGTAGATGAAGGCTCCTGTTCATGGGCTCCTGTGTATATGGCTAGACCTAGTGGAGTAGATGGAGGCTCCTGTTGATGGGCTCCCTGTGCATATGGCTAGACCTAGTGGAGTAGATGAAGGCTCCTGTTGATGGGCTCCTGTGTATATGGCTAGACCTAGTGGAGTAGATGAAGGCTCCTGTTGATGGGCTCCTGTGTATATGGCTAGACCTAGTGGAGTAGATGAAGGCTCCTGTTGATGGGCTCCTGTGTATATGGCTAGACCTAGCGGAGTAGATGGAGGCTCCTGTTGATGGGCTCCCTGTGTATATGGCTAGACCTAGCGGAGTAGATGGAGGCTCCTGTTGATGGGCTCCTGTTGATGGGCTCCCTGTGTATATGACTAGACCTAGTGGAGTAGATGTAGGCTCTTGTAGTGACACACAATCGGCACAAATATGCGCAGGCCGTAGATAATTACCAAACGTATTCAAATATTGACAAACAAGCTAATAAGCAAAATTGCGTCATTAATGTTTCTAGAATTTTTTTTCGGAAAGAATAGCAAAAGGCCCACAGGTTAAGCTTGGGGGCGGAAATTTATAAGGGTGGTCTGATTGCATTTTTGTGGTTATTCTGAAGGAGCTATAGCGTTATTCACTGTTCAACAACATTGCCTTATTGTAAATGTGCCAACCGTAGGTTGAATAGCGCTCTTTGTTCTTTAAACGAACCGATCTCAGGTTGACACATTAAAAAGGGATGACGTCAGCGTGAATAGCGCTATTAGGACAGGCAATTGAGAGCAATATTTTATGAGCTCAAATTTGCTACATTAACGCGAAGCCTATGTGTTTGTCCTGTCAGGCATGCAAGTAATAAGAAAGTGTTTTTCATGGGAGCCGTGGGGTCAAAAATACTTAAAACCAAGGTGAAGGAATGAACTTGCTAAAAAACACTTTCTAGCGAGAAATACGAAAATTCCCAAAAAACTAAACCTGCTGTGTAAAGCAGGGATTAAACGGTGATGAGAGCTAATGAGAGTTCCAACTATCATCCACTCTCATCTACTCTCACGAGAAGCGATCAAACAGTGATGAGAGCTAATGAGAGTTCCAACTATCATCCACTCTCATCTACTCTCACGAGAAGCGATCAAACGGTGATGAGAGTTGATGAGAGCTAATGAGAGTTCCAACTATCATTCATATACTCTCATCTTCTCTCACAAGAAGCGATCAAACGGTGGTGAGAGTCAGCGTGAGCACTAGCACCCATCCTTTCCGCGGAGGAAAGCCTGCAGTTCAGGAACCAAATGATACTGCAGTTCTTTTGGCGGCAGCTGCTCACTGAAAAACTCTCATCCGCGCGATCAAACGGTCAACAACTTTCATCGACGGTCATGGAAACTTTGAGAGTTCGCGATCAGGAACGGGGAAACTCTCATCAGCTCTCATTAGCTCTCATCAACTCTCATCGCCGTTTGATCGCGCCTTCTACTATTTGCGGGTAGTGTGTGTTTTAAAAAAAAGTCCTTGAAACGTAGATCAATTGGAAAAGTGAAGTGAATATAGGAGAGTTCACCCCTGATGCAAAACTAAACAGCGAATTTGTCCGAATTCTTAGACAAAACCAACAACCAGTACCTTCCTTTGAGCATAGCTAACAATGAAAGTTATTGATCTTGTTACTGAGGAGAATCTGTAGAATACAAGCTAGTCAAATGCCTTTAAAAGCCCTTCGCATTCATCTTGTTACATGGCCGCTCAACTGTATTGCAGTATTTGATTGAAGTCATGCAGCACAGCGAAAGTGCAGCTTTTGAATTTTGATACTTTTATGTAAAGTGCTAGAAAGACGTTGAATAGTCTATGTAATGTTGAGTCTATTCAGTTGAGTTGGAGCAGGAAAAGATTCCCTGGTTGCAGCGAAAATAGTTTTGTCAAATCCAGAACATACATGTCCACAACTTTTATTTTGTTCTTCTAAGCGCCAAATTTTCAGCGATTGTCAGTGGATCCTGAGTAATTTTCTAACCAGATGACAGCACTGGCTTAAAGATGGCTCTTGTGAAGAATTGAATCGTTCATTTTATAGGACGTGAGCCTTAAAAAAAATGTAAATGTATGCACTTGTATACCGCAAATATGCCATGTTCAAATGCGGTTTACAGATGTGGATGTCTGATCCCAAAGAAGCGGACTGCAATTTTATGCATGCAGTTTACAATCATGAGTGGTTGTTAGATATATCATTCTGTGGTGAGCGCTGAAGTTGTTTTTTAACCTTGATTTTAGTGGATCTTTTTTTCGCGAATGTTGAACTTGATTCAACGGCGGAAACCGATCATTCAAAGCTTCACCAGTCGTGCCGACGAGGGCGATATCGCCTTTTTGAGTGCTATTTTGGCGGCGGAATCTACCGACTAGACTTTGAATATTAATACCAGAATCGGTTGTGATGATATCTCGTCCTCGACTTCAACAAAAAAGAGATCTCATACATTTGATTCAACATTTGTGACTGTTTATTCAACGATGGTCGTTTTCACACTAGAAGACGAATAAACCGTCTGGACGGACAAATCGTCTCAATTTCATCCTCCGTCGGGGGATGAAATTGAGTCAGAAGAAATTTCAGGCTGGGCCAAAAACAGTTCAACTTGCACCGATGCAACTTTCTATGTTCTTCGTTAAGCGATCATTTTACACGACGGGAATCTTGATTTTTACGGATCGTTCACACGAATGTCGAACGCGGTTCAACAACATGGTGATCAACACGATTCAACTTTTCCCGAAGTTATGTTTTCAGTGAATTAGAAAGCGCCGTGAAACTCCTAGTACTTTAAATAAACTTGACATGCTCAGCATCAGAAGCAATGGCGGGTGACAAGCCCTAAGATGGCTATTTTGGGAGACTTCAGAAAAATGTCGGGAATTTTAGAGAGCCGTTGAGTGTTCGACAGTGCTTTCCGGAAAAGAGCAAAGAAGAACGCCAGACTGACAATTATGTTCTGGAGTTTTGATAGAATTTGGGAAAAGTCGAGAAACATCGAATCAAAGTTGATCCTGCAAACTGTCGCGTCGGTCGCTTTTATAGGTTTATTCAAAGCTTCAGGAGGCTAGATTCCGCTATAAAGGAAATAGCACGAAAAAAAAGGGATGTTGCCTTTCTGGGTGCTATTTTCGGCGGAATCTACCGACTGAAGGCTTTGAATATACTTGAATCGTATGATATCTCATTCTCAATTTCCATAGAAAAGAGATATCATACGATTCTACTGTATACATGACGACTTTTCGAAATAAAGTGTTTCTGAAATATAGGAATTTTAAAACGATATCAGAAGTAAGGAACATACAATCGGGAACGCTGGAAAACATTTCGGGACGTCACCAGGAACTCACTGTTCAAACATCCGATTTTAGGGTTGTCCCGCAACCCTTGTAGAAGAATAATATATAATTATTTTGACATTCCAATACATGGAAGCCTGAAAATACCGAAACCTTAAGGTCTCGTGAAAGGTAAAAATGTAAAAATTCATAAACTGACTTTTTTCCCGAAATTCATTTGATACAGTCGTAAAGTATATTTCTAAAACCTCAAATGACGCGTCAACTGTTTTCCTAGGCTTCCATTGCCCATTCTTTTGTATTGCCCGCCACTCATTTTCTGTAATTTAATTAACTTTACACGCTTTTTGTAGCACTTGTAGGTCAAATTTTCACCTTCGCGAAGCTCCTGACCCCGCACGATTTAGATATCGGCCTCAAATTTTTTGTGTCGTTGGAAAATGACCACAACTAAAAAAGCATTTGAGGAAATTTTTATACTTTACTTTAAAAAGGTTTTATGATAAATTTTGCGGCCGCAAACTGTAAAAAATACGACTTTCAACTTCGCGACCTAATATTTTCGTAAATATGAAAAACATCGAAAATCGCTGACACGGTTTTGCAGTTCATTTCTCCGAGATTAAAGACAAAGTTGTGAAATTGTGCAACAAACCGCTAGTGGTCTGGAGCTTCTCAAGTAAACAAGGTAGTTTTTAGTTTGGGGTATTAAAAATAACAGAAAAATTTAAACTTCAACAAACTAAACAACTTCATAAGATAGAGCAATATTTAAGCTTTAAAATGATATATAGCTGATTATCATAGCATAAATTGCGACGCGACGATAATTTTTTTTTCCGAAGACACCCATCACGGGTTTACAGAGACCTTAAATACCATAACCAATAGAAACACTTACACAGATTTTGATGTCATTTAAAATCATTTTACGTCATACTTAAACCATCTAATACCGGACTATCAGTCGAAAAGCGAATCTTTTTTCCCTTTTTCTTTGTACTTTACTGAAAGAATAGGTCGAAAAGTATATATGTAATTAATTAAAAGTAACGTGCCACTTGCTTTCTTCACTCTTTATTATTTTAACTTACCACTTGCCTTGCTTCACTCTTTACTATTTTAAGAAATTGATAGCTTACGTAAATTTCTGACAAATGGAAGTGCACAACGGAAAAAATAGGACGCTTATTAATTCGACAAATACCTCGCGCAATATAGAATTTTACTTAGTGAAAGTTCTTGAAACAGCACCGGAGATAATTACTATGGCGGTGAGAGCCATTGAAAATAAAATGGCGTTGGCGAATGGACGTTTACAATAGCCAATTAGAACACTTAATGGAGTTAATATCCTTCTTGTAATATTGGGCGTTATGTCGCACGTTTTCTTTCAATATTGGACTGTTGTTTTGTGCTGAGAGAAAACAAATAATTCGACCACAAAATCATGTTTGAGTCTGTTGTTGGTTAGTAAAAACAAATTCTGAAGCCCCTGCATCCCGCTATATGCTTTTAAAGTATTTGTGTGGAAGTTTAGTTAGTTTCGTGGTACATTGTTGTAGCGCAGGGCGAGTGGAGATGAGGGTGGCACTAGAGAAATGGGATGTGAATAATCTAGAAGAAACATATCATGTCATCAACAATGACATTCCCAGTGTGAAGCAAGGTGTGAAACGCAATTCACTTAATAATGCACCCGTATTAGCGTCCGAAAAATAAGTATAGAAACAAACAGTAACTTAACAGGACAATAGTTTAGCACGATCTTCACGTTTTTATTCCGGCGAGAGAGTGTTCTGGGCCCTCGAATTTTTAGCATCGGAATTTTGCCTAAGGAAGCTGCATAAATAACATCAACTGTTGAGCACCAAATAGGCGTAAAATGAGTACTAAATTGATGTAATTACAAGCGGCAGATATGGCCCGCACACAAAGGCAGTGACGTCATAGGTACGTGGCACCTCGCGAGGGAGCGCCCATAAAACAGGCCGCAGAGAGGGGCAGGTTCATTCTGAAGCTGCGAGCAGCACACGAAGACTAGCTCAGCTAACAAGGCCAGAACAAGCCCTGCACTCGAGATGAAGAACTTACTTCTTGTAGTGGTACTTTCTGTCGCAGCATTTGCGACTGTCGCCAATGCTACATGCGCCGGGGACTGCGAAAACGGAGGCACGAAGGCTCAAGGAAATTGCACCTGCGCGTCGGGTTATGAAGGAAATTGCTGCCAAAGCGGTAAGTTTTGAGTTTAGTTCTCGCTACGAACGCAATAACTTTACATTGTTTTTCTTGTTTGCGACATTGTAACATTGTTTTACGGTTTATTACCGAAATGAAGCCATGTTTCATTTATGCTATCTCATCAGCGAATAAGCCTGACGTAAAGCAATAATCTCTTCGTTGTTTTGTGCAACGAAAAACATTTGAAAATTTGATTTGGGTTTCGGTCCTGCCAGTCAAATGATCTGAACCAATCAGGGTGTGTTGCCAACTGCAGTCGACTGGGTTTTCGTCGCGACAGAAAGTCAGTCGACTGCACTTGGCGAAACAGGTTTGATTGGAAGCGACGTTTTGAAACGCGCTGCACGAAACAATGGACATAGCTCTACACGATTTACACCCGGAGTTTGGCTTGTTTGGACTAGTTAGGACTTTGGTTTATTAAATCTTTTACAAAGCTAAATCATTTAGTTCATTTGACACTTGAAACGTTCAAGAAGCTTTTCAAAGAAACTTCAACAAAATTTCAAAGTTAATGATCTTTTTTAAGCAAAGTCATTTCTCATCTGCATTGCTTAAACTATAGATCACTTAGTTCTTGTTTTCTCAACAAATCAGAAGAAAAAATAGGTAGCCCGTGCGTACATAGGTTTAGAGCTTTAATTCCAGAGTAGCAAGTTGTTTTAAGGAGCTGCTTCCCATGTTCTCCTGTGGCACAATTTAGGGCGCGGCTCCCACAGAACCACCTTAAATTTGTGGTAGATATTTTTAGTTTTTATTGATCTGTGATAATTTTGCAAGATATCTGGCTGATATTTTCGCAAAATACATTTTTTAATGAGCAATAATGCGGGTTCTAGTAATGATTTTAATTCAAATCACAAAGACGAACTTTAAAGAATTGATACTAGCAAACTTTCCAACTGTCGTATAATACAAATCAACGGAAAGGAGAGCAGAAATCCAGATTGGACTAAGGTTAACAGTTCCGATTAACCAAGTGCAGAGGCGAAGCTCATCTCGTAAACGACCAACAGAAAATTGAAGTGTGTGGTTATAGAAGCAATGTTACGATTTAAGGGTTACTCACAAGAAATAAACTAAATAACCGTCGTTAAGCAACCTTTCAACTGGCAGATTTGGAGTATTTTCGTGTATTATCGAGCGGATGGAATAGGATGGCGAATTGCTCTTTTTGAAGTTTCTTACAAGGCTGAACATGTTTTTGAACTTGGAAATTTGATAACATAAAACTATTAAATCTTACATAATAATGATGACGATTATAAAGAGCGAATGATTTCAGCTCCCTTTTCTTTCTTATACAGTTGGAATATAACAGGATTCTTGCTTGTATCACTTCTAAAATAGTAGACCAGTCGAACATGCCGAGTCAGAGAAGGCATCAATTTGCCATCGTCGGGAGTAGAAGCTGAATATTCCTATCCACAAATGTTCGATATTCTAAAGTATTCTGGTATTTTCCTTAATAGTACTGTATGAAAATATTCATATCCCAACTAGAAGTAAAATGTTCCACCTAGTTCCCCAAATTTTCAAACTATGATTTGTCTAAATATTTAAACTATTCTGACTTAATATTCAAGGCTGATATTCAACATTTAAAATTCCGCTTGAACCCCCGAGCTTACTTCGGCTGATTTGGAATAAAGCACAATATTTTAGGTTGAATTCGCTAAATCAAGTGATAGCGTTTGTTTGTTTATGGTTATTTCAAGATTTCTACCCGTAATTCGTTTTCTAATATCGAATGGAAACAATTACAAAAGAGTGACTGACAAGGATACTTCACTCTCGTTAGAGCGGTTTTCATATGACTGTATTGAAACCAATCGCACAGTAATTACACAAATTCTGAATAAAACCTATAGGAGTAATAACAAAGTAATTGCGAATTACTCACGACAGTCATCTGAAATTCGCTCTATGTGAACAAGCATTGAATTATCAATAAGGGAGGTACATGGTCGAGTGGTTAGGGCGCTGGCCTTGCAATCCGAAGATGCCAAGCTCGCGCCCCACTCTCAAAATGCACTCAACGACAAGCATTTCAGAACCGACCCTAAACCACCTAAAAAACGATTCTAAAATGTTTTTATTTTATTTAGAAAAGTGTTTAAGCAGTATAGAGCGTTATGATTTTGTTGTTGTTCTTATTGTTGCTAGCCAAAGTTTCAGGCATTCGAAATCTCTGAGGGGCTTTTCAGAGATATCCGAAACATGTTCTGCAAATATCAGATGCCTTGTCGGAATTTGAAGGTCATATGTCCTATTTTCCTTTTCAACCGAAAATACTAGGGTGCGTTAATTTTGAAGCTGGTCGACAGATGCGGATTTTTGCGAAAATCATAAGGGGATTTCATTGATACACAAGTGCTAGGGGGAATGATTTGCTGACAATAAGCAGTATTTTTATGAGCTAAATACATCGACACTAAAAACAATTTAAATTTATTAACGTTTTTACTCTAGTGACTCTTTACTTTAATAATTTTCTTTCTGGACGTGAACGCGAATAAGCTTTCGTAAATCAATTTTGAAATGTTACTTGATTGCTGCAGACATTTTGGCTGCCCAGGTGTTGAAGCAGCGCCGTGTCGTGTCGTTATTTTGTCGTGTTGTGTTAAAGGTCGTCTCGTTTCGTATTGTATCGTGTCGTTTTGCCTTGTGTTAAATGTCGTTTCGTATTGTGTCGTGTCGTGTCGTTTTTGTCTTGTGTTAAATGTGTTGTGTTTTGTTAAATATCGTGTTTTGTCGTGTCGTGTTTTGTCGTGTCGTGCCGTTTCGTGTTGTGTTTCTTGTGTTAAATGTGTTTTGTCGTGTTGTGTTGTGCCGTGTCGTGTCGTTTCGTATTGTGTTATGTTGTGTTGTGTCTTGTCTTGTCTTACCATTATGCAAGTGCCTTGTGAACTAAGCGGGATAGTTTTAGGAAAACGTTTTAGGACGAAAGTCTTTGGTTGCTGGGAGTGAAGAGGCTCTATTACTTGGGCTTGGCATTCCAATGCCCTGTGGTCAATATCATCTTGATCATCATTTTTTGCATAATTACTTCTAAAATAGACTAGAGGCGGCCAATATCCTTAATGAACAATGGCATTCTACTCGCAATAGAGGCTCCGTTTTTAAAGATTTGATTGGCGGCTCGGTGAATCATTTAATCTAAAGAATTTCTATATATAGCATCGTTTTGGTTGGAAAAATTTCAAATAACGCCTGCACCTATAACCTGAGCATGAGGTCCAGAGGTGAACTAAAAAAAACACTGACAGAGGGAGAGGGCTACAGATTTCGTACCAAAAAAAATACGCTAAAAATCATAGGGGATATTAAGGTGACTCCACGAAAAGTCCAAGCTTATTTTCTGTAAATATAATTTCGGTCATAACTTTTATAATATTCGTGTGACGGGTATCAAACTTGTCACACAAATATTATAAAAGTTATGGCCAAATTTGTATTTATATCAATGAAATACCAAATTGAAATTTTATTTGAGTGAAACCTAAAAATCGTGATTGGACCGCAGGGGAGTGTGTTATTTTCACACGTGAAATAACATGTTATTTTCACGTGTGAAACGTAATTCTCTTGACCTCTTTCTATGCAATGAATACTATGCGAATTTAGGTCTTAAGTGAAAATCATTTCGGGTAGCAAAATAGCATTCACAACTGTAATCCCTCCTTGATAGGCTTGATAACAATTTGTTCGTGTTTTTCGTGTTTAGATATTGATGAGTGTGTACAAGGAAGCCATGGCTGTCCCGCCAACTCTGTGTGCAAAAATACAAACGGCAGCTTTGTGTGCAACTGCAATCCTTGCTACTTGAAAAACCCGGTGACTCAGCTTTGTGAAGTGAATCAAGGTGCATCATGTAACGACAATAACCTATGTACACATACCGATGAGTGCCAAGCCGATGCGAGTTGTGCCGGGACTGCGTACTCGTGCTACTGGTGTGAAGCGTGCAACGGCACGGGCGGCTGCGATATATCAGACACATCCAAGTACGAGTACCAGTACCCCATTTATAGTATCTACGGCAACGAAACAGTCAAGGCTTGTGTGGAAAGTAAGTTGTATCTCTCTAGCTATAAGCGTGCACCGTGTCGAGGACGGCTCTAGCAAACAAATGTTGTCCGCTATTCCTATTCAGTCTGCTGATTATTATCGAGCTCCCTCAAATTCTGAATCTAGACCCTGCTTATGCAAATGAGTTCAGACTGTGAACCAGGGACGGCGGAGCCGTCATTTCGCCGAGTTTTCATACATTTTCACTAAACTCAGCCCCCCCACCTTGCCATACAATCTTACTAGTGAGCACCCCTCCCCCCCCCCCCCCCAATGTTCCGCCATCCCTGAAACAAAGGATCCTCCTATTTTGTCTTAAGCCCGCTGCACACTAGTAGCATAACGCTATGTTGCAATGAAAAAATCAGGGAAAATATTACAAATAATCAGTATTTTTCATCATCACATCCATCACCAAAGCAATCTTCTGTTATTTTTTGTTGAAACCAATAAATTTGGTTCGCGTGATATTTTTCTTATGTTGTTATGTTAGTGTGCACCGGGCTTTATCCTGCATTCGTTCTATAAAGAAACCAGTCACGTGTGTAATGCGTGTTGACAGTTCAGTACTTCACTTGCGATTGGCTGACCTGGAAACCATTCACGTGTGTAATGCGTGTTGACAGTTCAGTACTTCACTTGCGATTGGCTGACCTGGAAACCATTCACGTGTGTAATGCGTGTTGACAGTTCAGTACTTCACTTGCGATTGGCTGACCTGGAAACCATTCAGTGACTTCAAATTTCTCTCAATTATCATTTGAATTTTGCTCTTTTTAACATTTCAGAGAATTTCTGTAATGATAAGAATACTCAGAATGCTATACCAAATGGTGAACAATTTCTTGTACCTGAGTCCGAAACTGAACAACCTGGTGCCGGAATTGTAATCAAATATACGTGTGTCAAAAACATGAAAATCCCGTCTACTTCATCACCTACATAAGGTATGCGGCAATGGGAGACCGATGGAAATCGCCTGGTCTGAATGCTGCCGGTAACGTTACAGTGTTTGCGCAAGATCATGAAGCCAATATCAATTGCAATCCACGCACAGGTGAGTACAATACAAACCGGGAGGGGGACTCCCATATTACGTCGGGCGAGGGTGCTCCTTGTCGTTCTTTCAGGGACTAAAATATCGGGTTCCAGGTATCTTTTACGGTATTACCACTGTATGCATTGCTACGCGACCTCAAAATTCAATGTTGCGATGGGCGATTGGTTTTTTTAGCCGTCAATCAAACCAAAACGCTGGATTCGGCTGCTTTACTGGATCGATATTGATTGCAGAATCAACCAAAATGGTTTTAAGCTATCCTTTGTCTTCCCTTGCCTAGAATGTTTAACTCTGTTCAAGAAAATTGATATTAAAATTTTCTTGCGTAAAATCGCCAATCGCAACAGTGAATTTTGAAGGTCGCGTAGCAATGCATACAGTGGTAAACGAAAAAAGGCCAATTTTCCCAGATAATGGTATATTTTAGGGTGTTCGCAGCAAAAATACGAGACGCTAGTGCTCCGTACTCGGTAGGCTGGAATTTGAGAGCCATGGTAAAAATGGTATCTTTTAGGTGTTAAAATTCTGGTTGACCACGCCTAGATTAGTATCTTTTAGGGTTGAACTTTTATTTTTCCGACGAGCACCCCCGCCTGACGACATATGGGAGACCCCCGGAGAGCACAAGTGGTCCCGAGACCTGTGATGTTTCCAGAAGCGGAGCTTTCCCGAGGTCCCAATAAATAAGTTCTTTATTATCATACCAAGTGCCAAAGGGAACAAGGGAGTTTTTAATGGCCATGGCTAGAAGGGATAACTCAGAAGGAGGTCATTAATAATTCGTAGTTAAACAGTAGAACGAAGCTACGTGGCATAAATAACATGGCATATGTAGGCTCGTTCTACCATGAAGGCTATCAATTATTCACATTTTATCCGGATTTCGAGGAATTTTGTCAAAGTTACTCAAACTTTTAGAACCTCTTGGCTTGATTTTGGTTTGCTTTCGAAGAATTACATATAAGGAGTAACTAGGGTTCTTCCCGCCATGAAATTCGCACGGAAGCGGAGAATTTCTTCGCGTTCACGTGATACACTCTCCGGACCAATAAGATACTAAAATAAGTGAACTTTGATACTTGATATATACAGCCGATTGCGTTTGAGCGTTTTACCCCAACAGTTCGCACGTTACGTTTGAACGTTTGAAAGTTGCGTTGTGAGAGAAACGGTTGCCCGTTTCCAAGGGCAACCGCCATGTGTACTTTTCACTGACTAATCAGAGAAGGCAGAACTCTTTGGTTCTCCATAGAAACGTCTCGTTCCATCCTAGAAACGAAAGTTTTCAACATTCAAACAGAACGTACGAACTGTTATGCTTAAATAGTCAAACGCAATCGGCTGTAATAACGACGCTTAATTCTATTGCTATTCATGGAGGATGATCACGTGACAGATACAGTTATGCAATAGGCCACATGTTATGCAATAGGCCTTTATCACGCCATATTGATTAATATATCTAATAGTTATCAGAAAATGTATTCAATTCGACATCCGTATTAGTAAAACTACTTTTAATTTTGATTTTAGAAGAATTACTTGAAAACTGGCTGAAGTTTGGTGAAGATTGCTTAAATACTGGCTGAGATATATATATGAATTTTAAAAACTTCGTATTCTGGCTTACTTTTTACAAAGAAAATGGGCAAATACGTCAAGTCGATGCCCGTCCAACCGCGTTTAGATCCATGTATTAGCTCAGCATTTCTTGTAAAAAAAATAAGCCAGAATACGAGATTTTGAATATTCATATATATCTGAGCCAGTATTTAAGCAATCTTCACCAAACTTTGCAATTTGACTAATGCGTATGTGTAGAATTGAAAACTGGATTCCTGGATCAAACTTCTTCGTTGCCTGGGCCCTCTGTGTTTTGGGACCAAAAGGTTATTCCCCTGTTTTGCACGGTGCACTCTGTTCTGTGCATGGACGCGCTTTTTGGGATATTGCGCGAAAACAAGATTGGGCACCTCCATTTTTTATTTTATCATTTTGATAAGACTATCATTTCCCCCTTATAGATAAATGGTTAAAGAAATTCAAACGACAAGTTTTCGAGCTATCGTCATAAAAGCCCTAAAATGAGGCACCAATTGAAAGTGCCTCAAATTATCACGAGCGGTGCGCACATAGCGCGTCAACAAAATGGATTGCTTCATTAAGTGAGCGTTTTATCACAATTATCTTGTTTTATATAATCCTTCACAAAATAGCCCTCTAGCACTAAAATGGGCTAAACTTTTTTTACCACGTCCTTTCTGGTATCTTTAAGGGGTGAAACTGAGCATTCCTGACGATCATCCCCGACCAAAAAGTATGGGACCTTCCCCCGGGTCCTATAAAACTATCTGGGATTTACGCTTTTAGTCAGTACTTCATTTTGGGGCGAGCGAAAAGGGGGATCTCTCAAAGCCTGAAGCCCTGAAAGGGGGGACCACAAGAAATTCTCTAAGTAGCTATTCCAGCAACTTCACTTCACTCAATACATAATAAATATTTCGGCGCGCTTCGCGGGCATAAAGAATTGAATCTAATATAGTCTTTGTTAACTCGCGCAACGAGAACACTACCTTCGCACCGTTCACAAGTGTATCTTGGCGAGGAAAAACAAACTCTACCAAAATGCCCTGCAGAGATAGACCTGGCGGGCAGTCACCATGTTGGAAAGAAGAGTAGGCGTGAGTTCGGCGTTACAGGCACAGAAATTCGTCATTCGCGCTTCACGCAAATGAATAATAATAATTTCCTCATTTCGGCGCGCAATTGCGCCCATGAATAATAGGACCTACGGGATTTGTTTACTATACACACACAAAAAAACGGAATGTTCATGTACATTTTCTCTGAGGGTTGATGAAATGCGTTTATCAAAATTCGGGCCCCTCTGTCTGTAAATTGTCTTCTACTAGGTCAAATAGGGGTCGGGGGGATAGGAGGGGGTTCACGAAAACGTTTAACTGCTCTGAAGGGGGATCACGTTAATCATTGTACTTATAGAGGGAGGATCACTGCATTTTGACCTTGTATTACGCAAATCCTCTGCCCCTTCCCCAGGCGATAAATAATGACCGGTCCCTTAAGCATATTCTCCTCACAAAATTGAGAAACCCACATGTCATTTGTCCTGTATAGTTTCGTGCTCCTGGTCCTATCAAATGACATTTTAGTTATTTTTCCGTTTTGTTTTATAATTTCAGTTAACCCATGTGATGGGAGGCCAGAGGGAAACTACAAGGACCCAACCAATTGTGGAAAGTACATCGCGTGCACCGAAAATGGAGATGCACATCACATGTTTTGTCCTGCTGGTCTTCACTTCGACGAGGCCCGTGATACGTGTGATTGGCCAAAGGACCTCAGCCCCCCATGCACCATCCCATGATTACTGTAGCAGGTCTTCCACGTTTGCTACGGCAGATTCGTTAGGGAGAGTAAATTAGTGCGTTTTCACCACAGGGGAACTAATCTCATACTCACCTGGCTCGTCTGTGGAGTTTTTAAAAAATCGGTTTAACCCCTCCTTCCCCTACATAATAATCAATTATTACTACACAGGAGCAATGAAGACAAACACTTCTAACAGCCAGGTGAGTTTCATGGATTTTTATTAACAATTTTTGCAATTTTTCGAGTCAGGAAATATGAGCTTGGGTCCCCTGTGTTTTCACACCGATTTAAAAAAATCATTAGCTTGCCTGAAATTTTCCCGCCATTTTAAGCGCACGCGAGTGCAACACAGGAAACCCGTTACCCCAAGTAAAACTAGTTTCTACGAGCATATTCGATATAGAGGGACCTCCTTTTATTACTCACAGCTTTGCCGGTTTTGCTGTGTCGCAAGTCAAACATTATGAGCCAATCAAATGCTTGCCATTGTTACGCCTAGTGCAGTCAACTGGTTTCCGTCTTCGAAAGAAAGCCAGTTGATTGCACTAGTCGAAACAGCACTAGTCTGTCAACACAGCAAACACAAATTTAAAAAAATATATCAAAATCGATGTATTTAAAAAGTAGGCCGACGCAACTTGAAAACCATCGATTCGTCACCTTGTAAAAGAGTGTATACATTAGAATCCCATGCTATGACTCTATCTCGCGCGCTGATTGGCTGAAATCGAGGGAGATTTTTGTGGAATTACATGGCTGCAAAAGTAGAATCTAATGAAAACACAGGACGCCCACGAAATTAATTTTCTACGAAATTAAATTTCGTCGCTGCGTGACTCGGGCGATATCGATTTTCCGCGTGAGATTTAGTGTGGAATTCTCTCGTCGGGTAATGGATTTACCTATAGTATCCAACGCTTTGTAAAACGCATTGTTTTTATCCATAAATGTTTGTTGAATTTCTATTACACCGATAAAGTAATTGTCCTCCCCCGTTATATCATAAAAGCATAAATAAAGAATAAAAGACTCTTCATTTTCTCATGCTTTGTGTTCGTTATCTTTCTGCCAATCCACTTACCGCTATACGGTTCCGAAATTTTAAATTAAGAAAGTGTTTTTTCTCTCAGATCAAATCAGCCTTTTTTTTTTTTGCTTATTGGAAAGTTTGAGAAGGGGCCCTTGTTTTTTGGGGATGAGACACAGAGAGACACAATCAAAAATTCCCATGGTTTTCATAACAGAGTGCATGTAGCGTATTAAGGAGCCATCAGTGGGTTTAAGGCATGGCTCAAAACCCGTTTGCCTGATGAAGAAAAAAAACGTATTATTCATAACTCGTGTTCTATACTATATGGGGGAAAAATCTGACATTTTTCATGCTTATCAAATTTATTATATCCATTTTGAACACGCGCGCGTTCTGCAATCTGATTGGCTCTTAGCTGGTCAATTTATTCCTTAATTACATAGCCAGCTCGAAATCCCTTGGTACATAAGGCCTCATCTTTTAGGGTATCTTTTAGGGTAATAAATTGTTTGAGCCACGCCATGGCCCGCCATGTTTGGTATCTTTTAGGGGTGAAACCGTGATCACGTGAAAACATTTTTTTTTAAGGAGAAAGTTTAGACAGATAACAAGCAAGTGTTTCTTGAGTAGAATTGACATAAGACAGGAACTTTTTCTCAGACACGTCTCAGACGAGTTTTTCGTCTCTAGTGTGAATACAGCTAATGCAATACATGCAAATAAAAGCAAAACCACGTTAAAAATATATATTTATTAAGCCAACGCAAAAAGTGTTCGTTCGTTCGTTCGAGTCAAAAAATATATTTATAAATACGTTTTACTAGTAAAAAACGTTATAACAATCGTAATTTGTAAAATATAAATATATTAAAACTAAAACGTCAATGCTACAAATTGTATAAAATTGTAAAAAGTGAAATTCAGCACAAATATTCGGAATATTGTACAAGCATGAAAAACAAAACCAATTACTACTTCCTAAAGTGTAAATCAGGGCTGTTTGCACATCAAATTCAGTTACAAATTTTGCTGATTTGTTTCAGCGTATAATTATGATGCAGATCGTAGAAAAGTGCGGTTAAAAATGAGAGGTTACAAGTGGGAGCTGCAAACACGGGACAAGTTTCGGTGATGGCTTCCAGTTATCTAAATCAAATACTTCTTGAATTTCATTTATTTTCATTTGTTTTCCTTCTCTCTCTTCATATGTGACCCTGAAAGGTAAACATTATGTCCACTTATTCAACGATTATGCGAGTGAAAAAGTAAGTGGAGACGGAGACGCAAGGAAGCTTTTTCTTAGGGACGGACCATTTGATATTTGATGGGGGGAGTGGCTAATTTTTTTGGGCTCGATATTTTTTTCGCGTCAAGTTTTGCTGCTCGATTTTTTTTTCCCAGAACGTGACTGTGCTCGATATTTTTTTCTTGATTCTCTTTTTTGGTTCGCGACACATCACTTAAATTATTTCGCCCTCAAAACGACAATTGATCACTTCAATAAAGTTTGATTTTATGCTGACCTGTTATATTATTAGCATTTCTCGAAATCGATATACTTAAGCATCTGAATCAGTTCGGGTTTACGAACGAGGGCTGACAACTGAGAAGTTTGCTTGTAATGTTTCTCAATGCGCACGAAAGCGCGCCGCGATTTTGAAAATCTACGAGGTTAATTGACATTCACGCTGAAGAAATGGAGTGACTGAAATTTTCAAAAATTAATCATGCCTAGTACGATGTTATAGTTTGTTATACCACACCACAGCATACGCTTTTTATTAGCGCGACGCTACTGCAATTTTGGACATAACAGTTGAAAGTAAGTAAACCTTTACTTATCGTAAAACGAATATCTAATCGTTTAAATTGTTGTAGATGGCGAGCGCGCAGCGCGAGCCGACCAAAAAATCCCTCTCTTTATAAAGACATCAGGTTCTCTAAAACGGTAAATCAGGAGAGAGTTTTAAAGTGAGTTTGCTCGATTTTTTGTCGCCACTAGCTTTGCTTGCGCGATATTTTTTTTCTAGCTCAGAGGCTTGCTCGAATTTTTTTTTGGGAATCAGCCACCCCCCACATCAAGTATCAAATGGTCCGTCCCTTACGTCTCCTCTTACGTCGCTATTGTCACGACGATTTTCACCATGGTGCAAAAACATGAGACTGTTATAGGCGTCTCCTTCTCCGCTTATTTCACAGTGAAGAGCCGCCGTTATTCAGAAACGTCTGTTGTGAGTGGTTTTATACTTGGCTTGCGATTGGCTGGCGTGGAAGCCATTCAGCAGCAAATTGTGTTTCGAAGGCGAGGGGAGGGAGCCGCGGTCCACCTACTTTCGAGAGACTTTCCCTATGTTTTCACTATCCCGTCCCGCCCTTCAGAAATTCCTGAATCTGTGCCTGTCAATTTCTATCAGGTCCATGTTACTTATGAGCCTACCACCCTATTCTCTCGAATGTTTCGTTTGAACATCAAATTTAAAAAATTCACGGACCTGTATCTCCACCAATTTGCAACATTCCGTCCTGAAACTTTGCAACTTTACTAATTTTCAGGTGCTCATTACTGCGATTTTCATAATTCTGCGAACTCCCACTTGACATTTCCGAACGGCAAACTGCGTTTTGGCTTCCGTCAATCAAACCTTTCAGTCAAGGGCTCAAGGCCACGCATGTTTTCTGTTTGGTTTGCATTTTAAAGTGAAAAATTGTGTTTTGAAGCCTAGCTAACCCCAACAGTTCACAAGATCTATCATCTGCGTCCGTAAAATCATCCAGAGTTCACTCATTTGATTGACGGAAGCCAAACCGTGGTTTGTTGGTCGGTATTGAGTTCGCAGAACTATGAAAATCGCAGTAATTCAATGGCGTGGATTGATTTTCGTCAATTTCCTGATTTTAATAGAACAGGCAATCATGCAAGGAAGGGTCTATTCTCGCTAAGAAAATAGTTAAAAAACAATGATACAAAAACTCACCTTGGCCTAAATGGTAGATCTTGTAGAGGAACAAATGTGTCCGGGACGCACTCTAATCTACCTCTACAAGAAAAATAAATAAAAAAAAGAAGTCAGTGACAGTCACACGCAAGGAATTTCAGGGAACTGTATTTGACGACAAAATACGGCAATTCCGTTTACTCCTTGCCGTAACTGCCCCGCTGCCTCGACCACTCCCTCCCCCTACCGACCCCTGGTTGTAACTGCGTCCTTCTAGCGTGCCCAGCAATTCACTCACCCAAACGAAATGATAGGCCTTGTGCTGCCCAGTTTGTGAAAATCCTTAGAATATTCCGGCACTTGATAACTCTTGTCTCCAGGTGAGGCTAGTGGAATGCCATTTCTTGTGTCCCAAACTGCAATGATCACCAGACACGTTGGATTAGCGGGCGAGTATAACGAGTAAACAATGGCTTAACGTACAGACCCAAAATACTTCCCTCAAACCCGAGAATCTAATCACAATACACCACATCATAACGTTAGTATCGGATCCTTTATTTGTTAGACTGATTGCAGTCCCTTGCTCGGGGAACGTCCATAATAATAGGTTAAAAGCCTTACTTTGCGCGGGTAATAAGAGGTTAACCCTGTGGTGCGTGCTTATCGTGACCTCGGCATAAATGCACAGAACTACTCAGCTATGTTAATGCCTGGGTCTCAGTTGCTTTCAAAATGGCGGCTCAAAAACCTTAGGGGGTGGTTTATATTGAGAACTTTTAATCTTTAACATTCGTTTCTTATTTAGGATTGTTGTTCGGCAAAAGGTAAACAAATTCCTGTTTACATCCCCATGGCAACGTGGAATGTGACCTTTGAACTCCAAAGAAAGGAACTTTTAAAAACTGCCTCGCGAGGAAAGGAAAGGCAAAATTTTTTAAGGATATTAAGATGTTATGTAATTCATGCTAGGACAAGTATCACTGGTCCAACTAGATATGATGTCCATTTCATCAGGAAACCTATTTTTGGACATTCTGAAATATGATATCTGCTAATAACTTCGTAAATGAAAACATTCTGCACGATATCTAGTTGGACTGATAAACTTCAAGGTATGGCCTATTACTTCATTTAGTTTAATTGCAGGTTTGTTTGCATTTTCCACTCCTCGTCAAGCTTTGAAACGAAAATGTTTGAAACAGAGGTCAAAGGTCGGGCTTTTGTTTCTATGGTAACAGTAACTTATTAAATTATCAAGGACGTTGAGGACTTTAATATTGTAAGGGAATTGGAAAGATAAGTTGGACGTATGTTAACTAAGAACGAATCGAATGCTAAACAGGGCGTGGTCCCTTTGACCCAGGCATTAAAGTGCCTGAGTAGGCGCGCGCAAAGTAAGACTTTTACCCGCTTATTACAGGCGTTCCCGAGCAAGGGAATGCAAGCAGTCTATTATTTGTTTCTATAAACGTATATTGAAAGGTTATAAGTATTCTTCGAACAATTTGGTTATTTTTACCTTTTTTCACTACACTGTGAGACCTGTGCTAAAACGCGTAGCCGGCGTTTTCAAATTTCGACAAATTTATCCGACTTTCGGTAGCGTTTTCGAAAAGGTTCGTTTTTGGTGACAAATTTAGCGGGCAAAGTGTGTGGACGTAAAAATAATTAGCCGGTTTAAATTTGCCTGGCTTAGTGTGTACGGTGCCTTGGATCGCTAAGCAAGCGAGAGGTTGTTTTTAGACCCACCAACGTGTGAGAAAGAGCCCTACACATATTTCAATTGGCTAGTTCACAGTTCTAAATACCTTTCATTTTTGCCCCTACAGCCACCTTAAGTGTCATTTCTATAGGATATCTATAGAATACCCTATCTGATTCGTCCAATGAGCTAGGTGATACATAGCTCGTGCGGGTCGGAGCTGTACATGGCACATGACGCTGGAGACCCACTCGCTGATCTTGAAATCCTGTGCCCCCTGTGGAAATATTCATAGCACATGTCATTGAAAAACTAGTATTTAAAGAACCAAGTTAAAACTTTTATGAAAGTGGCAACTGTCGCTTTAGCCTGCCAGTGGCGGATCCAGGATTTTACCAGGGACACAGATCTAGGGGAGGGGTTGTAGGGGTTGCAACTCCCCATATGAGAGTGATAGATTAGTGTTATTTGAACTCAGTAGGGATCATAACCAGTCCAACTTAGTGGTGCACCCCCCCCCCCCCCTCTCTCTCTCTTTCTGAAAAAAATCCTGGATCTGCCAGTGTCTACTTAGGGGGGTTCTGTTTCTTCTTCACTTTTTCACTTAAAGGGGTGACTAAGAAGGACCTGATTAATAATTAATAGGCTTCAGAGTAAGAATGAAGCTAAATATGCAAAGGTCAATTTACCTGTCTTTTTTTTCCTTACAAATACTGTATTTTTCTTTGGAAATTCCAGAGGGGTGGGGGGTCACTTTTCAACACCCTTCCATTGGGATGGGAGATGGATGTTTTCTGGAACATGTACCACAAATTCTAGAAGCTACATTATGATGTTGATTTTCACAAATTCTTTAGAACATTTTTCAAACTGTCACTGACAGATTCTCTTGAATAGGGTTGCAAAATTTTTGTATTTTCCCTCTAGAAAAGGGCCATGTGCTTGGAGACTCAGCAGCACAACCCTAGCCTAAAGTTCTAGGGCCCCTGGTTTTAGAATCTAATAAATCTAAGATGGAGCAGTTGATTCTAATTTACTGTTGATGAGGACACCATCAGGGATGTAGGAGCTGACAAATGTATCTCTGAAGTTTTGTAGAATTCTTACTTGAATCTCTGGCTGTTCTTGGCAAACTGTCAGTCATCTGTTGCATGGTCTCTACTGCCTGGGTTTGAGGTGGTCTTCTGGTCACCTTTGGGGGGAGGGGTGGGGCACACCGCAGACTTGAAAACCAGTCCTGACCTGTGCCTCCACTGACAAGTACAAAAAAAACAAAAAAACAGGGGGTCTGACAGAGCTCAATCTCAAGGGCAGATCTATTGGGGGAGGGGGAGAGCTCTGGCCTCCCCCTTTTCCCAGGCGATTTTTCCATACATTTACTAAATTTTTGGGATTCCTGGATTTGACCCTGAATATAATATGAGCTCAATATCACATGAAGCTGCTATGACAGACAGACACTCAGATGTAACTTTAATAACTAGTTTACATGGGCAGAGCTCTCTTATTTTTATCAAACAATTTTCTTATTTAGCATTATGTATTTATGATATGAGCCAATGTTAAATCAAAATTTTCTCTTCACTTACAATTTACTGTGTTCTTGGACATGTGGATGGGATAAGGCATTCCTAGGGTGTGGCCGCCATGCTGGTTCTCCAATGGTCCTGCTTCCAAAGCCATGTTCATAATAAGGTTTTAATCTTGGTTTAACTAAACTGGGCCTGCTGTCAAGTTCTGTTAAAAAATGATGAGAGGACTATCAGAATCACAACCCATGTGTCGCCCGTGGTACTATTGGGCAATTCCAGAAAATATATTTACCCTGGGGACTGGCAGCATTCAGAAATTCTGATCGGTAGGGGAGGTTTTCAAGCTCGTAATTCTGCCTGCATGGGAGGTTTTTCCAAACTGTAAGCTACAATAGTTTAACCTCTCAGGAATTCTATATGCATGGGGTGTAAGCCATTTTGGAAATTCTGGATGTGTATGGGGGGTCAAAAACTAGTGCCGATTTGTGTACATATAGTTTCTGGAATTGTCCATTGAGATGCTGTCTTGGATGTTGTCTAATTTATTGTCTTGTCAACAAGTACTCTATTGAAGGTTTGCCACTGTGTTAGAGCCCTAAAGCCTGGTTTCCATATAGTCATCTCAGTCGACCATAAAACAATAGAATAATTCCAATTTCTATTGTTTCACGGTCGACTGATACAACTATATGGTAGCCTGAGCATCAGGACCCTCCCCCTCCTCGAAAAAAAAAATGAGAGAAGAAAAATAAAATTTTGCCTGATTTTCAGGCTAACTATATGGAAACCAGCCTTAAACGATACCAATCTCCCTTAAATTTTATTGCAGATCAAGATCACCCCTAAAAGAGACAAAAAAATCGTGACGATCATCCTCGACCAAAAAATATGGGAGTCATCCCCCGGGTCCCCTCATCTGTTCTCTTCTGACTCTTGATTTCAAAATTGCAACATTTTATTAATAATCACGAGAAAAATTCAGTTTTCTAAAGAAAATCATACAATGTCCCAGAGATTGCTTCGTATAAACGGAGTGAATAGCAACTACATTAAATACTAATAAATCTACAAAGCTAAGTACATTGCGTTACTCAATTAACCAAACTAATACGCTAACTGCTACTATTATGAAGATATAACGAAGCAACGGGTAAACTTGACAGACGTCAAATTTCCAACGAATAAGCTTCAGTCAGGGGAAGAACCTTGGTTATATAATATGAGTTATCATTAAATCCATTCTGTGCTCAAGAAACTCACCAAAACTTGAATTTCCGAAGTCACCGGATCGGTTCTGTCCATATACTTCCGGCACCGCGGAAATACGTTTTTGTGCGCCCGGTCACACTTTTTAGCTGGTCAGCAGCAACGCCCCAAAAATTACAAAAGGCCGGCAACTTTGAATTGTTTTCCCCGATACGCCAGACGGGTCAACAAAAGTCCAAAACTTAGTGTGGAAACGTAAAACTTAGTTTTAATATTCTGGCGAAAGTTGTAGCACTAAATTTTACAACACATATATTGTGCACAGCTTAAACAAAGTTTGCACACGGGGCGAACTTTAGGAGACAAACTCGGAAGTCGGACTTTCCCGCACGGTATTCGTGATTTTGTTGAAGCTCATTACAGAAGATTTCATGCAGCACGTTGGGAGGACGCAAAAGTACATAATTCGAGTAAAATATTTGATACAGTAATGTGATAATCAATTAGTAATGTGATAACCACTTAGTAATGTGATAATAACCACTTAGGTTTTTGTTTATTCCCCTTGAAATATCAATCACGTGCTCTCTCATTGCAACTCACATGTTCTTGCATTCCAATTTGCTCCCTGTATTTGGTATTTATTTGCTTTTGTTTTGGCTCACGAAACCCCAAGGGTCAGATACTCAGATTTAGTTATTTAATACGTTGTATTTGGTCACACAAAATGACTTGCTAGAAAACAAAAATAAATATAAAAGCTTGCACTGATTAGTATTCAAATCTGGTGAGCAATCAATGTCACAAATTTTGCTGTTTTTGTTTGCAAAACTTCAATAGTTATTCTTTTCTCAAAAAAGGATAAGAAAATTACTGCATCAACAAAATGAAGGCCATATTGATGTAGATTTCATTCTCTAGCTTCACTTTGAAGCATGGTTGAACAATCTTCAAATTATGCCATTTTCATGATTGCAAGATTTTCTCACTTGTGTGATGGATTGTTGGTGAGGAAAATGGTCAAAGGCACCGAGTGTCTCGGTGAAATCGTGGATACTGTTTATCCAAGTTTTGGACTTTTGGTCCTGTTCCCTTCCCAAGATATCAATTTTCTAGTTGTGATGATGTCATTGATGACGTTATACCACATGACCTTGGTACTGGACGCCCGTTGTCACTCAGATAACTTTGTCCAAGTTTGGCCATTTAGCGATGTTCCGTTCTCAAGATATTAATTTTTCTAGTTTTGATGACGTCATTGGTGACGTAATGTCATGGACCCCCTTTGTCACTCAGATAACTTTGTCCATTTTTGGTCACCTAGCGACGTTTTGTTCTCAAGACATTATTTTTTCCTCGTTTTGATGACGTCATCGATGACGTAATGTCATGTGACTTTGTTGCTGGACCCCCTTTGTCACTCAGATAACTTTTTCCAAGTTTGGTCACCTAGCGATGTATCGTTCTCGAGATATTAATTTGTTTAGTTTAGATGATGTCATGAGCTAACACTTGAGTTATGAGTGAGCAAGTGACATCTGGCCCACTACAATAACTCGTGAATAAGCTACGCGTATCCACGATTTAGAAATGGCTTACCGGTACCCTCTCCCCCATGCATATAGAATTCCATCAAGGTTCAACTAGCTTCCTGCCCCCCCCCCCCCCCCCCATGCAAGCAGAATCAGAATTTCCAAATGCTGCCCATCCCAGGGGTACATAAATGTCCTGGAATTGCCCGTTAGGTGGGTGTCACAAGCCTCTCACATGCATAATGATTGCAAAAATGTTCATACATTTCACCTGCATGGACATAAACATATTTTATTGGCACTGTGTAGCCCAAGTGGTTATATGGACTTGTTTGCCAATAAGAATAGCATTGTGCGGAAGGCCATTGGAAATTCCGTAGAGGTGGGGGGTCAATTTACCTTATCATTTCCATACAAATACTGTATTTTTCCTTGGAAATTCCATAGGGGGGTGGGTGGGTCACGTTTCAACACCCTTCTAGGGGGGTATGGATGTTATCTGGAACCACACATTGTCACTCTCAGGATTTTTTCATACATTTTTTGTATTTACCTGCCACACACAAGTATCTCAAAATGTTTGCCGTTGCTGGGTTGGCCCTTTCTAGTCTCAGTGGACTTTAATGTTCTCATAACCTTAAAATGTATTGAATGAGTCAGTAAAATTCATGCAAGGAATTCCAGGGATAATTTCTGGTTTCACAATTTGACTCTGCATATTTGTTGTCTTCTGCTTCCTCTCCAAAGCAGTAGAAAACTAAAGATGATAATTCCAATAGGCATATGTCAAAAAGTTTGATATCTATTGCCTTTACTTTGGTGTGATTTTGAATAGGTTCTCATGAAAGAAAGTGGTAGCGGTGAAGTTCAACCAAAAAAAGCAGTGGTAGTCATGTAAAAAATATCACTGAGACCAGAGATAATGAATGTCAAAGCTTTCTGAAATAATACAGGAAAGTATATAGGATTGCCATTGGACCATCACAGCTATAATCACTTTTATTATTCAGCACATCGATGCACTGCCCAAATATGGTCATTGGAACCCCAATAGCTGTCTTCTGTACATGACAGATATCCTGCGATATCCGTCTCTGAGGGAAATGTGATGTGTTGAGCTCGTAAATAATACACAAAAGTAATGTTTTTCAGGGGGGTTTTGTGCTATCGATGTGCTGAATAATAAAACCATTATCCTGCTCGATTTTGCAGAATATCGTCTGATTTAGCCAACTCGGGACTGCGCCCCTCGTCGGCTAAGTATCAGACAATATTCTGTGCAATCTCGCAAGATAATGGTTAAATATTCATTATAGTCCATTATATGAATTACACCCCCATCCCCTCAGGGGTGGGAATCAAAGCCAGTCTTTGCAATTCAATGATGCACAAGTCAATTAAAACTCCCACCTCCCCATGGTCACAGGGAAGAGATTATTTAGGAAAGTAATGTTAGCACTTTTGAATGACAATATGTCTGTATTTGAAAAGTACCCGTTAAACCCTCTAGAAAATCAGGCAAAATTACATAATTTTAAAGAATGAAAATCCCCTTTTATACTCAGGCAAAGCAATTCACTCCCTTGTCAACATTCTTCTCTATTCTTTGCAATCTCAGAAATAATTTGCAACCTTGGCTGTTCTTCAATGGTTCAAGTCTGTAGCATGATTATTGCAAATCCCTTCTTGTAAATAATGACACTTGTCCTGTAAAGGAAACGAAAATGGATCCATTGCATGACTTTTGTACTCCATGGGAAAAATTTACCATTCATGTGGTAATCCAGGCACAAGTCACTATAAAATATGCGTGGGTTTGGGGGATTTTTTTCTGTAAAAATGAGCTGCCATTTCTTCCAATAATGCATGACGATGTTTGATACAAGTATCTTTATAAAAACAACAACAAACACTATTCTAGATAGGAACGATAGGAACTGTAAACTGGGACGAAAACTATTCTCCAAAGGACAAAGGGAAAAACTCACCTTGGATCGCATGCTATGATTGATTACTAAAGTCGCCAAGTCAATCCTCTAATCAACAGAGCAATAGATAAGCCATGAAACTCTTGCCTTGCATGTTTTGAAGAAATATAAAGTGAAAAAAGTTGCTTCGAAGTCTTGAGATAGGTGGCCACACCTCGCCTGTTGGGCGCCCGAAAATTCCACGAATTCAAACCACTCACTTACTAAACATTCCTCTTTAGCATGATTTTCTGCTAAAGCAACTCCTTCAAGTGAAGAATAACCGTAAATAGAAACAAAATCCTTTATATTGGCGAAATATTCGAGCTACACATTCGTCTCCCTTCTTTTCATTTCTTTGCAACCTGAGAAAGGAAAAAGCCTAATGGGTTTAGCCGCTGGCCACGGGATGTGACGTCAGAAAATCGTATTTCCGCGGTGCCTATACTTCCGCCATCTTTGTTTTATTTACACGACGCTTGTGAGTTGTTATGGTAACCAACACTAGAGCCAGTTTCCCTGTCTGGTTCTTCCCGCGCTCTTGTGCAAAATCCGAAGAATAAAAGACCTGGGGTCGCTTCCTGAAAGGTTGAATAAAGTTATCCATGGATAAAAGTTAACTGTTGTATAGGATTTGTTCAGGTTTTATCCGTTGGATAAGCGTTTATCTACTGATAACTCTTAACTGACCTTCTAGGAACCGGCCCCTGGGAGAATATGCATTCTTTGAATATTTCTCTATGATATTTACTTATACCGAAAGCCACTGATGCAAAAATATAATATTGAGTGCATTTTCGAACTGAAATCTCGAAAGGAAGAACATTTCCGCACCCCTCCCCCATTGTTTTAAAATGTCTAAATTTGACCTTGAACTTGGGAACCTCTCGAGGAGCTTTGTGAATCAAAGATGGCGGCCGTGATTACATGTTCGAGAAGAAACGATCACTCAATTGATCGAACCGATTCCCCATACTCTGAACCCAACAACCTGAGTTAGAATATGTCACAGAAATGCGATCGAGCTCATCTGGATCGGGAGGGCTGAAACGTAAAGCCTCTTGCCTTGAAAACGGCGAAAACTCTTCCAGCACAAACACAGGGTCAGCGAGTTCAAAGCGAAGGAGAAAGAGCGTTCTCAAACGCGCCGGTCCTTATTTACTTGGGCCGCGATTGGGGAACTCACCGGTAAGAAGTATAGTTCAATGCCTGGCGAAAAAAGAAGGTACCGATGATTTCTACTCGATAAAAATCTTAACTTTAGGTGAAGTTGGACACGAGAGCCAAGATGACAAACAAGGAAAAATGCTTCTTCACACAGAGTATTCCTTACTTTCTTTGCTACACGACGAAGACGGGGTAGTACACAACCATGGGCTCTTCAAAGATGAGTACATCGATGAAATAACGACTGAACACACACATGAAAGCACCAGAGCAACCCCCGAAAGAACTCAAACGGCTCAGACAAGTCAAAATCCGAACACCTCTCTCGCTAGTACAAGTTCAGGAACATCAAGTTCAAGCCGGCATCGGTCTAGAACAAGACACAGACTTTGTCTGGTTCTCGATTGTTTGTGTGCGCACGATTTTAGTACGGACACAGCGGATTTGATCAACTTGCAGCATTATGTGATACGTGAAAAGCGTCTGAATGAGCGAGAGGCGGTGATTATATTTAATGATATCGTAAGAGTGGTGGAGTGTTTGCATAAGGTAGGCTAGAAGTGGGCAAATAATAATAAGATGTGTGGTTAAGAAAATATCCATCCCCTCCCCCCAAGGAGAAGGGTGTTCAAAAGTGACCCCCCCCCCCCCACACCCACCCACCCGTCTGGAATTTCCAAAGGAAAATATAAACATGTTGTAACCTATCTGGTCCCTGCCATTTTAAGGCTCGCACCCTTTTCTTTCTAAGATCAGTTGGGATCAGCATGTTATATGCACACCTCAACCCCAGAAGTTCTGAAATCTGGAGAATTCATTGGAACCATCTCGTCTTCCTGAGTCTTTCCTGAAACCTTTTGAAATCCCTTCCAAAAACGTCTGAACTCTCTTCGAAGCTTTGTCGATGACACAGACTTAGGTTGACTTCTTTGTGCATGACTATGAATCATAGAATATGTTGAAAAATCCAGGAGATTTGATGCTTTAACCTGGAGGCTGGGAGATTTGATATAAAACCTGGAGACCCCGGGAAAACCTGGAGAGTTTGCAGGCATGTGTATATGTGGTGACTAAATATTGCTTTTTGGCAACTCAAATTTTTGAATTTCTTGCCAATGGCACCAAGCAAAAAAATATTTTTTGGGGCTGCTATTGAAATGGCATATACCATGTTTGTGTACCAATTTGCCTTTAGCTTTATCCTATAAAGCCATGTAATGAATGAGTCTTTTTTTTTCTTTTTTTTTGCAGAAAACATTGTCCACAGAGATCTCAAACTTGGAAATATTGTGTTAAATAGAAGGTACTGTATGAATCAAGTCCTTAATAGAGGGTGGCCTAGGGGTTTGCGGTGATGCAGTATTGGCTGTGTTTTTGAGCGGTTTTGCAAATAAAAAGCTTAAAAGTTATGGTATTTTCAAAGTCTACAGTGTGCGAAAATTGGTGAAATAGTCTGCGATTACAGCGGTAATTTGTGTACAAAAATGCAGCATTGAGGTGTTTGCGAGTCCTACGGTTAGCGGTATTTAGCGTCCCAATTCGTGCAAAAGTGAGCGAGAAAACTTCAACAAAAAAAAAACATCAACGTTTTTGCTAAGGTCTAAAGTTACACACTGGCGGATGGTTGTAGGGCTCAAGACAATCTTCCAATGACAATTTGCTTTTTATAGAACGTCTGATTGCCATTGGATACCACGGAATCATTAGCGGAAAGCACTTGACTGACTTCGCGTGTGAAAACGGCGCCATTTAAAGATAAAAAAAGAAAACCTTTTTTGCAGTGAGTGGTATTCCCAAAAAATCTGTGCGGAAAGGTGGTATTTTCAAACTTTTTGTGTGGTTTTGCGGTTTTGAGAACCCCCCTAGGCCCCCCTCTTAATAGCCAAGTAAATAAGATACTTTGTGAGGCATATATGCTTCTAGCAAAACATCTTGAAATATCTAAGATTTGGCATGATCGATGTTCTTTAATAGAAAAAGGAAATACATTCTAAAGGCATGGCTGATGTCTAACCATGAATGGCATTAATATAATACTGTAATTGTAATTTTCTACATTACACCCCACATAATAAGGAGCATGTTGGCAAAAGTTTGGTATTAATTGAGTTAATTGTGATCAATCCCTAATCAATCTCAATTGGTAATAATAATAATAATGATCCGATAAACACCAAACATGCCATTTTTGTAATATTAAGGGATTTGCTCGAGGCACTAAGTTTGAGACAACAAAACCAATGAAGAAACTACGGTAAACTACAAAACTTATTGACAAAACTATAGTCTGTCCACGCTCAACCAAAATGTGCAGTATCTCAGAAATAACAAAAAAAATGGGAGATTCATGATTTTCCGAGAAATATTGGCAGGAGAAATATAGGACCATGAGATAAAATCTCTGAGATTCAAGTGAGAGACACATCTGAAAAGCAGGACAGTCTATGACAGCCTATGGTATCTTGTCTTATTTTATACAACACATCCTAGTTCCTAGCGTTCTGGGTGGGCTTCCTGTGGTTGGTAAGATGTGTGACGTGACGTCACAGGAAACCTTCTGTGGGTGAGCTCGGCCCAGTGCTCACGCATCTTCACGGTTAATCTCTGGGCACAGGAAGCCCACCCAAAATGCCAGGGACTAAGCTTTATACAACATACTTTATTATTCACCAGGACAAAAAAAATCACAATCACCAATTTCTGCCTTGGCAAGCATCTGATTAGAGAGGACGATCTTCTCAAGGACCAAAGAGGGAGTCCAGCATACATTAGCCCTGATGTGCTAAGTGGTAAAAAGAACATTTTATGATTTTACAAAAAATCCATATTTTCAAGGAAGGTTGTTCTGTGCATCTCTCAAATCAAAGAAGTGTTGTACCATAACGGTGGCCAGTGGGTAAAAACCTTGAAAACAAATTGCATATAATCTCACTACTTTTCAATCCATCTGATCATGCTTTTTTGCTTCACATATTCTTAAGCAGTTACATATCTGATAGGATGGTCTTATTAGTTTTTCTGATAATTCAGTGATTGCTACTGGAGCATGCGCGTATCATAACAGGCCCCTGTTAACTTCACCACCCATCAGGAGGGATACTAACCTTCAGCCTTTAAAATGCAGAACATGGGATATAGATAGATATTTTTTTGTCCTTGTTTTGTGAAACATCTCAACAACAACTATAGTCTTTGTATCAAATGTGGGAGATTTCAACTGAATACAGGAGAGTGTGAGATAAGGCTAAAACATGTGAATCTCTGAAGGACTCTGGATAAAGTCCAGGAAGGAGGGGTCTATCTAATCCCTGAAAATTCCAAGGGAAGGGGTCTAGCTGAACACTGGAAATTCATAGGGGGTGGGGTCTGTTTAAGCTGTGGAAAAGGGGGTGTTTAGGCAACCTAGAAATTCCAAGGGAAGGGGTGTTCAAATTCCAGGGGAGGGTTTGTTCAGGACCCCTGGAAATTCCAGGGGAGGGGGATGTTGATGACCTCTGGAAATTTCTGGGGAGGAGGGTCGTCAAATGGTAGGGTCCTTGATCCCCAGGTGTGGGAAAAAATGTGATCAGCCAATACAGGATAATATTATTGTTTGTTTAATTGCAGGAG
This sequence comes from Scolanthus callimorphus, assembly GCA_033964015.1. Classification (NCBI taxonomy): domain Eukaryota; kingdom Metazoa; phylum Cnidaria; class Anthozoa; order Actiniaria; family Edwardsiidae; genus Scolanthus; species Scolanthus callimorphus. The sequence goes on from CM066922.1 coordinate 15,260,442, forward strand.
CCCCCTATTCTGGTAAGGCTAGCGACATGTGGGCCCTGGGCGTCGTCTTGTACACCATGTTGTATGGGCAGTTCCCGTTCTATGATAGTGTACCCCATGAGTTATTCCGCAAAATCAAGAGTGCCGAGTTTATCATCCCTAAGTAAGTCCAGTGCTTCCACTGTATTAACTAACCCATGATCTCTATTTGGAGAGAGGATATCTAAAAAAACATGTAGATAGGGTTTTACTGAGTTACAGTAAAAACCCACATAAAAGAACAAGTGGATTAAGAACACTCAGGCTGTAATTTGGTCAAAAAGGTACCTTATACTTAAGAACACAAACAGCCTGAAAAAATTAAAATTGTTCTTGTATACAAAAATGCCTGCCAGGTACATTCGAGTACAGTAACCTACAGTAGTAGAGTACCAAGTAGATTAATACAATGTGCTAGACCATTGCACACAAAGTTCTACAGCAGGTACTCTATGGGGACTTGACTATAAATTGTTGCTACTAAATACTGTTACCTTCTGCCAATCACATTCAATCTGTATTTGACTGCTGGTAGTGTATGCAGTATTTTGACCAATTTTAAGAACACCTTAAGAACATTTTCAGGCTGATTTTGCAGAAAACATCAAATTTACAAGAACAAAATCAGCCTGAATCCCCAAAAGACCTTGTTCTTTTATGCGGGTTTTTACTGTATATTGCAGTTGCAAACTGAAAGGGAAGGTTTTGTAAATTCCAGAACGGTGGGGTGTCAAATGTCTTTTCTTTCTCATAAAATCACTGTATTTTTCCAATTGAAATTCCAGAGGGAATTTGGCAAACATCCGTGAAAACGAGTGTGTGAAGAAACGAGCGTCAATGGTTAGAAGTACCGAAGGCACACGCTCGTTAGCCTGCGTAGCTGGCGGTTTAGTGGGGTTTTAGCAGGTTTTTATCCACGAAATCTTCGGTCTCCCTGCCCACCCTCCCCCAGGGCACACTTTTTAACCAGGCACACCTTGCCCCAGCGCTCGCGCGGCCATCTCATCGAACAACAGCAAACTACCAAACATTTCTACGAAGATTTCACGGATAAAAACCTGCTAAAACCCCACTAAACCGCCAGCCAAAGAAAGCCCTACCAAACAAACCCCCACCATTGGGGAGGGGTATGGGAAAGAATTGATAATTTCTGGAATCACCACATTGAGTGATCGTAAAGAATTTGAAACAGAACTGTTGGGCTGCGTCACACAATGCAGGCCTGAACAAACACTTTGATAAATCCTTCTCTAATATCTCCTACAGGGAAAGCCCAGTATCCGAGAACACTAAGTCTCTGATAAGAATGCTGTTGATGTTAGATCCACACAAGAGATTAACAGCCACTGAAGTGCTGAGTTTCTTACAAAACACCATGGCCTCCTGGTAAGTGATAAACAGCAACAGCAACAAAGACAACAACAACAGCAAAGACAACAACAACAAAGACAACAACAACAACAACACAGACAACAACAACACAGACAACAACAACACAGACAACAACAAAGACAACAACAGCAGCAAAATCAACAACAAGCCTTTATTTGGTTAACCATACGTTTTACATTATTGAAAACGAAATTTGACATGAATATTTTATCCTTATGGGATCTCTAGAGTAGCAGTAGTTAATATTTAAAGAGCCCTTGTCAGCCACTCCTTTGTTATTGTTTTCAGTCGATATGAGACAACAAATTACGTGTAGAAATCTTGAAATAGTCTTCTAAAAACAAAGTTTTATTATTCATTTATCGAATACAATCGCAAATATTGCACTACAATCCCTAAATCAGCCGATGGAAATGGATGCTTTCTCTGTCTCGGTATGTTACTAGGCTGACAAAATGGAGGCTGACAGAGGCTCTTTAAGAATGGGCACTTGCCAGCTTGACTTCTATATCCTCTAGTCGTTGCTTAATTTCCCTTTGAGAGCCAGTGTCATCAAAAAGGCTTGGGTGCCAACTTGACTTCTACTACATCCTCTAATCCTTGCTTAATTATATTTTGTAATACATCTAAACATACACATAGAGCCACGACTATGTGATTTCATTATGTATCTACAGCAGGCCAGGTTCCGTGCCACCACCGCGACAGTACCGCGCCGTGTCACGGTACTTTTCACAGTCATACGAAATCTGCTTTATATAAAACATCACTCTTGAAATTCCGTATGGCCTAAGTTGATATGCCAGATTTTTGTTTGTTCGTTTGATATCATCTCTGGAAAAGCAAGTTTAGGTAGAAAATTCTCTGGTGAACTTAGTCCTAGTACATACGCCGCTCTTATCATGAGCCGATCCAATTGCAAAATCTCGATAAAACAATATTGTTCGTCCATCTCTGGTCTACCTGTCACCTAGACTATTCTAAATCACTACCTGTAATGTAGAATCCATTTAAATGCCCCACTTTTCGAGTATTTCACGGCAACAGGTTGGATCGGCTCATGATAAGAGCGGCGTATGTACTAGGCCTGAGTCGCGCCCAGTATCATACCACCTTCAATCTTGTTTCTACTGCGTATAAACTATAATAAGTGTCCGAAATGATAACACGTCTGACATTTTTGGCGTCACATTTTTCTGTTGTCAGGTATCACGCGGCATCTCTTGGAGACGCAGTTCAAGTCGTACCAGACCTTGTCGGCGAATCAGATAACACCTCCGAAAATGCAGACACTACAAAACGAGACACTTCACCTAGTTTACAGACCCATCTAAACAATCTAAGTAATGATATCTTTGCTAAGGAGCCAATAGCTAACTTGGTCAGAGAAGTCGTTACACAGCCGCCAATCAGGCGCATATCACAAGATGCAAGACCGCTGACGGCAGCAGAAATATTGGCGCATCGGCATCTCTTGTAGCGTTTATATTTCTAGTCTGGTGGAGCTCAGTGAAAAAGGTAAGGCCAAGATATGTGTAGACCAGATATTATTTTGCGTCTTTTGCGGTGATTTCTCTATGAAAATTGTTTTGGAGCCGTAGGGACTGGGAACGAGTTGTAGACACGGCGCGCAATGAATTGTTGGACAAGCGCATATCCCATAACTCTCTGTGCGCCCTGTAAAAACTATCCTACAAACCATTGCGCACCTTAACAAGACTGAGTGTAGACTGTAAAGTAAGAAATGTACCTTCGAATTATGGTGATGTTCACCTACAATGAAAGCAGGATGTTCGCAATATTTCGGTTTTTATTCAAACCATCATCAGGCTAGTAATACTAAGAGTATAGGAAACTAAATATCCCATTCACACCGACGCACCACCAGTTTACTGGTGGTTTAGTCAAACTGGTTTAAATCCATATCCGGGGGGAGGGATCCCTTGTATATGGCATACGGGTATGTGCTGCCCTATAGTTTTCGGGGCTCCTGAGGTCTGCGGTAGGGTATTGTTTTTTGCTTGTTTGGCCTAAGGTGGGGTATGTATCTCATTACATGGCTACCCTACAAACAACTGGACCATCCTTAGGTCTGCGGTGAGTATACAATTTTAACTGGAAGTCTTTGGTAGGGTATGGAAAACTAAGATTTCTGGTCTCTGATAAGGTCAGGTTTTGGAGACCTCGGCAGCACGCCTCTACCCAAAATTTCCCCCCCCCCCCCCCCGCGATGCATATCTGTAAAGAGGAGAATGTTCAAGGACAAAGCTGAATAGACTGTACTGTACATTTGTTACTGAGTGGTCTGAGTGGTCCATCGAAGTAAGAAATGGGCCCCTTGTCCCTTACACACAAGCCCCTAAGGTTTCGTATGAGCTTCCTCGCCTGGAAATTATTATATTATTATTATTATTTTAAATATCTTGACTTTTATATATGTGTGTTTCCTGGCAAAAAAATGAATAAACTAAACTGAATAAACTGAACACAAAACATCCAGCCACTGATTTGTCATTCTTGTTCATAGGAATGTATGCTCTGCAAGTTCTCCAGGCTGCCATCCACAAAGCCTTGCGGAATCCGGTAAAAGTCAAGTGATGTTGAACTAGCGTCCTGCATTGCAGGGATCATCATTCTGTTATTGAAATTGAGCTTCTGTCTCTCTTTGGGCCACAATTTTGCCCAAAACCGTGCGATCCATTTCGCTATTGATGACGTTTTAGTACACCCGGCGAGATCAATCGAACGCCCATCCTTCGATTTTGTTTGTCAATTGAACACAATCGAACTCGAGCTTGCTGTGAGTTCGATTTTCGAACAAAGTCGAACACCAACCAATCGAACAAATTTGGATTTTCCTTTGATATGAATAGGAATAATGTGTGACACAACGTTCGATTGATAACGCCTGGAATACATATACAGTCGAACCCTTGCTTACTGGACATATACCACGATCATAAGATTTTCTATCCAAATCGAAATAGTGTATTTCTTTAAGACCATTTTGGTCTATTTTCTGCTGTCCATGGACAAGTTAGCGCTCCCATTTGCATCGTGGGTAACCTCGTTCTCAGCGTCTTCTGGGTAATTTTCAAGATGGCGGGTCCGGCTTGGGGCCTTTCCACATGGAGACCGCCTAGGAATAACAGTTTAATCCGATATTGGCACGGTGGGGCATGGTGATCCTAGCTATGTTTTTTTTTTAAAGAATATGGTTGGCGGACAGCCGGGAAGATGACGCAAATCATTAAGACAAGTTACTAAGATAAATTCTTGCTTTGATTTCCGCCCTTTCTTCCCGGCTGTCTGTCCGCCATATCAGATTTGAACTGTTTTTCGGTCTCCCTGTGGAAAGGCCCCAGCCTTTAAAAGGGTCTTTGTCCCAGTGCGCCATCGTGGGTAATCAGGACAAGTTGATGGTTTGTGTACATTACAAGCAATGTTTTGGGGTACGAATTTCAACGCTTGCTTGTCATTTCGCGAGTGAAATTATTTTAAATCACTGGTATTAATACCATCATTAGAATTTTCCTCTTAGTTTATGCAATATTTCTATGTTGAGAATTGAAAGCAATTTATATTTATTATATTTGATACCACTACTCCCAGAATCCTTTTCGTAGTTCCTTTTGTTTGCCTCATTAACATCATTATCTTGCAGCTCCCAGAGGAGCTCAAACTTTTGAATAACAAAGCGAATTCGAAGAGGATTCTGGTAGTAGTGGTATCAAGATGTTATAAGGGGAATTGTGAATTGCATATTTCAACTGTTAGAGCGGATTTCAGATGACCGTCGTGTTTGCAATTGGTTTGCTTTCTCATTGGCTGCTTATTTCTATCAACCAATCAAATTGCGAACTAATTACAAGCAAGGAATTGGTTCGGCTCCTGATTGGCTGGGCTGGAAACCATTCAGCAGTAAGTTGTAATTACTCTTGTTTCTGATTGGCTAGTGATTGCACAATTGCGTTTACTTTCACGACGGTCATCTGAAATCCGCCCTATTCTCAAACTCATTAATAATTCATCAAAATTATAAGCGTGAACGAGGTTTTGATACGCGATCTGAATTTCCATATATTCTGGAGATTTATTCCTTCTTTTTCCCGACATTCAATGATTCGTTTGAGAAGCTATTGGGAATATTGATAAACCACTCTATCTCGTGTTTGATATATTACTTCACAAAACATATCATTATTCCATATATTGTCAAACTATTCTGAACAGAAAATTAAAGTAAATAAAAGATTAATTCAATTTGATGTCTATGTTTACGTAATGATAGTATCATAGTGTATTGTATTTCAATGACGTTTTGGACATTTGTATTTAGATGTGATTATTTTAACACACGTTTAATAACAATTGTTTCCGACACAATTATAAAGACGTTCTTCGTGATTTCCCCACGCCGTTTTGCAAAATTTCAAAAAATATACATATTATAATCCTTTTCGTCCGTCCCCTTTTATCCAGTCCCTCAAAAACGTCAAAATAGACGAGCAAATATTCACTAACGAGTTCAAGACGAAAAACACAAAATTAAGTGACAAGCGTAGAACTTATCTCACATAGTATTATGGCGTCGGTAACCGCAAATCACCTTTGCGTTATTTGATTGCTATCAGTCTGTGCTCTGTATCTGGTCTTCAGATTTGCCGGAAAACTACTTTGCCCCTTACTAAAGCTCTGCACAGAAGTGTTCAGCATAAACCCAGGTGGTCGAGTGAAATCAAAGCCAGTCTGGTTTGACCACAGGGCACAAGACATGGTCATTGTTCACTAGACGGCGCATCTTTGCCATTGGTTGTTTTGATTGTTTTGTCGTGTTCGATCCATTTTGTGTGTTCCTTACAAAGATATGAGATTTTCGTGGCTAAATTATCTACTAGATTTGGTCTTCCACTGCAAGCGCAAAAGGTATGACTATCCGTTTGATTTCTATTTCTCTCTTTAAATGCTCATATTTCCATATGATCAATGCTTTCAGGGTTTTCCTTGATTTCTGACTTGAGATGGTGCTTGGAGAAAGGGTGTTCAAGTTTATGTGTTTACTTCAATTCAAACATTACAGAAAAGATTGAAGCCAAAGGTATCTGTCTGTATTATAGTGCCAGAAAAGCCCTGTAAAATATAAAGCAAACTGTTAATTGTTCCATATTATTTTATTTCAGGTTTTACCTGTTTGTGTGAGGTCTTCAACATGCAGACATGTTATAGAAGCTTATAGAGTGTGAAAAAAACTTGGAAAATCCACAAACCTCCAGAAGTTAATTGCATGTCTTCCAAGCAGGATCAAGTAACAAAAGGTAAGCTATCTGTTCATAAATTAACATGGATTTGAAAATCGTAGATACCGTTGGGAAGTTCGTTTACAGTGAGGTCGTACATGTGTTATGACAGGGATTTTGGCGCGTGCAGAGAAGTTTAAAAAGACCACTTTATAGAGTAGAGGATTATATTGATTATTAATTAATAGTATTACACGTTAACAACTTTTGATACTTCTCTCTTTCACATTTTGCAACAGTTTTAGAGGTCGCTAATTTTATTACAGCATACAAAGCTGAATTTAATGAGATATCTTATCAAGCGTGGGTTTTAACCTTACATATGGAGAATATGGAGGGAGAAATAGTCGTAACACGTGCTTCGAAATTTAAGAAGTATTTCGATAATCATTTATCCTTCGTCGACTTTATTTATCTAGCGTTAGAGACGAATGCACGAATATTGAATTTCTCGGATATATGGCACTCCAGAACAGAAACAGATGGCTTGAGATGGACTTGAATGTCGTTCGTTTTGAATTAGCATTTTCTAATCAATCTTCATATCAGTGAGTTTGTCTATTTATTGTCTTCTTAATAAAATTAACAAAACAAGGTATGTATCTGATTCTGTTAAGATATTAAGTAATGATACTCAGTAATAATAAGATACAACATGCCGCGATTCTATATAGTAGATACACTTTCGTCCCCTAATTGCTTCAATGAATATTTTCATAAGATCGCGATTATTTTCTCTTTAAACACAAAGTAAAATTGCAAGCTCCCGGATGTGTGCACGCGTCCGATTCCCGCTCTTTTTGTCCACTTGAGTATTTCCGTTATAAGTCTCTTAATTGGTCTTATTAAACAGAAAATTTAGTACTTATTTTCTTTTGTCTTATTTTGTAACTTCTGGAATTCCGGGATTAACAAATGCGGCTTTTTCACCCGCTTTTTATGGTCTGTCATGAAAACGTGGCTTGTTTTTGGTAACTAAAAAAGGCATTTCACGCTAAGCTGCGTAGCAAGCGTTCCGATTCCCTTGGCCAATAAGAGAGAGAGAGGCGAGGAAAACTGGACGAGTGAGTTTCTCTTTTGAACCATACCCCTACTTCCTAAGATCTTTAAAGAGCCCGTGTCAGCCACTCCTTTCTTATTGATTTCGCTCGATATTAGAAGACAAAGTACGTGTAGAAATCTCTTAATAAACATCTTAAAACAAAGTTTCATATTTGATTTATCAAATTCAATCGAGAACATTACTCTATATTCTCTAAATCAGCCGATGGAAATGGATGGTTTCTCCTCCTTGCTTGTTGCTATGCTGTTAAAATGGCGACTGACACAAGTTTTCACGAACGTTTCTCTACATGAAAGCCCCTCGAGAACGCTCGCTTCGCGGGCTACTATACGTTTGAAAGACCTTGAAGTTTAATAAGCTCATTTTAATTATACGGTTATTTGTCAGTTCAGCAATTATTATTATCTTATGTAAATAATGCTTAGCCTGAGGGTACATCACCATGAGAAGAGAATAGAGAGTTTAGATATTGGATATATCGGCTAAACTAGGGCTATACTCGTTTCTGGCACCTGACTACCGCGTAAGTGGGTTGCCGGTGTATGTGAGCGTTGTCAAGATGGGGAAGAGAGGTATCAACGGACCTTTTTTTTTCACCTTCACTATTAACGATGTTAAAAAATTTCAAAAGGGTCTACAAAAAGTTTATTTTAATTCAGGGCGTCTTATATCGTAAACTATCCCAAAAGTTTGTCTGAAGAGAAGGAAGAGTGTAGATATTGCATTCATAGGCTAAACTAGGGCTATCTCTTTTTTCCTCGTCTGTAGGTACCCGAGTACCGTGTTAAGCTGGCGGCCAGTGTTTGTGTATGTCCCGGGGAGGGGGGTACTTCAAGGTTGCAATTTCCACTCTAAAAAAATACTTCTCGGTCCTTAAATACCTTCTTCAGCGTACCATTTGGGTTCAAAAATCCTAAAACTACCGGATTTTCTTCAGCTTATCGTTTTCGTCCAAAGAACCCCTAAAAAATACCGAATCGCCGATTTTTTTAAATCCTCACAAATACGACGGTCATACCTACCACCCGAATATAGGGAGTACCCCACGGGGTATGAGTATTACCAAGCTAGGGAAGACTAGAGGGTTATCAATCGAGCTCTAATATTTCTACACTTTCACTGATCACGAAGTTAGAAAGTTCTTGTATCTGTATCTGATTAAGGTGGCGCATCGCTACCCAAAAAATTCACAACCTGATTTCTACACTTTCACTGATCACGAAGTTAGAAAGTTCTTGTATCTTGTATCTGATTAAGGTGGCGCATCGCTACCCAAAAAATTCACAACCTGAATGGTAAATTATCCGCCAAAAACCGTTAATTTGAAAATTAAAAAAGAACAATTTTTTCCTTTTCACGAGTTCTGTTGATGTGTCAAATATGAGCGTGACTGGGCAAAGTTGTCAAACGTTATTAAAAAAGCGCCGATTTTTCCATCGTGAAGACTTTCCATTGAACATGGCAAGGCGGAGTTTTACTTTAACAACAGTAACAACAGCTCACATCAATCCTAAGCTTATGTTTTGTTTGGCATTATTTGGGGATAATTTTTTGCATTGGATTTATAAAACAAAAGAGAAATTATAATAATAAATAATAAATGATCTTCTATATAGCGCCTAAATATTTCTGTTCTAGGCGCTTAAATTCTGTAGTGCCATAGAATGGCATGGCTGCTTTCATTTTGACTTAGGAAAACTGTATTAACCAAATGAAACTGATGAAATCAGTGGGACAGATATAATGTGCAAAGAACCTTTTTCTCACCACGACATATAAAAATATCTGAAGTGATGTCATTGTATAGACAAATGGTGTGATTTCCTTTCAGCTTGTGATTTCCAATGAATTAGTCATGAGCCACCTTAAAACAGGCGCGTGTCGTTCGCTGGTGCGCGCAAAGGTCTTCAAGTTTTTGACCCGCGCCACAGGAAACCCGAATCTCCGATAAAAAAAAACAGAGTAGAGGCTGTTTGCAGGCTAACTTTCACACACTTAGGAAGGTTGAGACCCTCAACGACACTCAAAAGCTAAAGATTTATAGGGCTTTTAACATCGCGTGACTTCCAGTAAGCAATTAATCAAAACAGACTCTTGACGTCTATAAACAAGTCTCTAGCATGATTTATATATCGATAAATAATTCATCAATAAACTTTATGTAGAACGTGTCTCTGAACCCTTCAAATTTGACTTTTTATTATTTGTACCACATAGACATTGTTGCGGCATTTTTTCGAATTATTTCCTAATTGCAGCAAATGTCAAACTTCTACCTTTTCTTTCGCCTCAGTAATTTCAGTGTAAAATTACTCCCTAATATAACTCCAGTTTCAAGTTTAAGGGTATTCTTTGCTATGTTACTTTTGATGAATTTTTGAAGTCTTGTTCGCCGTCCTTACAATCCCTTTTAGTATTATTCTCATTAACATAATTCTACATTACCAAGAGCACCTCTTCAAGAATTGCTCTGAGGCCATAAAGGTTGCACTGTCTTATACGAGCAAATAGGTATACCAAAACAAAATCATGGACAGTACTGGCTTTTAGGATAAATAGCCATACTTATCACACTGCTTATTCCAAATGATTCTACAATACAGCATTTGCAAGAAACTTTCAACTCGGTTAAGACAAGAATTTCTTTCTTCTAGTTTCTCCCATGAAGCACCGCAGACTACAGCAGACAGTTTGACGGCAGAACCTTTCTGAAATAGGTTTATAAACGAACTGCAGATTTGTTTGTTTGTTTACTACCTCCCTGGATTTGCATCTACTTTCAAAAGGAGTTGCACTTCCACGAATCCATTCCACCTCGTTAGTAAGAAAATCTACTTAAAACTGCTAAGTTGTGACTTTGTGGTTAAAGCATTTATCTAACGATTTTCATATGGATCGTACAATATAAATGTGTTATAATGGCTTTTCTGGGCGGTTGTTATTCGAAACTATGGCCCTGCCTTTGGAAAAACAAGTTAAATCCTTAAAAGGTCAATGAAGTATGCTCAGTAATTTCATATGAGCTTGTTGTTATAGATTTTCTTTTTAAAACAATGAAAAGTAACTTGGCTGTCTTGATAAACGTATCTAGGGGAGTGGGAAAAATGAACTCTGAGAAAACCACTTTTTCTGTTTATCTTTCTTAATCGCTCTTAAAAACGGAGAGGTAATGCGGGATGGTTTTTCTTATCTTTAGTAAATTCTAGGTTTCTGTCTGTTCAGCTTTTAATTTAATGTAAACGCTAGTAAAACAGTTTCCAAAAACGACGCGAAATGTTTAAATATGCAAAACGCTTTATGTAAAGATTTTATTCTTCTACTCTATTATTTTTTTTAGACTTTTAGTTCGTCTTGACCAGTTACTCATCATACTAAATTCGAGTATGCAAGCGACCAGTTCATAACGGAGATAAAAAATTCTTCTTGCATCGAATATCCTTACATTTGAATACGACAAAAATGTCGTGACAGGCGTTGGGAAAACTTCATATTGTCGTGAATTTTTAATATGCCGGTTTTCATGAGGAAAACGTCACGACGCTAGCGAATAACATTATCTTTTCAAAGACTTTTGACTGTCGTGAGGTTTGGCAGGACTCAAGCTGCGCCGGGAGTCATTTGTTTTGCCATTGAGTTTGTATTGTGTATGTCTGCGAAGCGTCCTTAATAATCCGTGCAAAAAGCCATAAACATATATTGTATTAAACCTTCAAGCAGAAATGTTTTCCGTTAGGAAACCTGTGTGGAAAACGAGGGCATTTTTACAATACAATGGCTAGAAATAAGAGGTTAGTAAAATATTGTCTCTGTTCTTCATCGCTGCAGCTTTGGAATTTCTCGTGCAAGCACAATTCAATTTCATTGCATTTGCATTTCATTTTCTATTTCAGAACTTTGGAAAAAACATTTTTTTTGTTGAGTTATTATTCTTATGATTAGAAGTGCATTGCATCGTTTTTTTGTAAATCAGTAAAGTTTGTATATTCATTCGTAAAACGGCCTTGTTTAAAGCAATCCATATGCCAAAGATAGAGTCAAAATGTTCGAAGTAAGACGTACGTTTATTAACTTAACTCATAGCAGATATGGCAAAAGTATATTATTTGGCTTATGGATATATAGTTTTCAGTACATATACAAATGTTACTAATGTTGAAATAATTTCTCTCTAAGGATTTCTCATTATATGTTTTCGTTTGGTTTTATTACTTTATTGTTTTTTTATCTTTTGGAGAATTTAACTTGTAAATAGTTGACGCCCTCTTGGCAAAAGTTAAACTTAACTTCAGAAGAAACCGCTGGGAATTGACGAGACTTAGCGAAATGAAACTGTCATGATTTTTATCCATTTTCTCGCGTCTCTACTAAAATTAAAATACTTAAATACGTTCATGTTAGAAAATTGTCAAAATTGTAGCAAACAACAGATGTAAATGCTAACAGAACTTTGTAATATAAAAAACATAATATGAGACCAACATTGAATAGTATATTTGATGCCTTCTAAAATCAGCGCTCAAATATCCGTCTTGCTTTCCGATACTTCGCAATTATATTCCTCTCGAGAGAATACATTAAACTTGTTTGCATTTTTATCGCTAAAATTAAAACCTTAAATTCAGCTGCCTTTACGCCCCGTCTAACGAATGCCCTTTGAAAACCCGCGACGTAAACTCATCTCCATGCAAATTCTTTTCACGCGTCTCACTTCTCTGTCATAACGTTTTACCTAATGTATATTTCTTATAAGGCATCTTTGTTATTTTATGGGACTCCGTGAGTTGAACTACACAATTGGTTTACAAGTCATTTAGAGAAGGAGTTATTTCCGCTAACCGTGGGTTGGTAAGACCTGTTGGTTATACGTACTGTTGGTTTCTCTTCACTCCCGCTGAGAGACTAATGAATAACAAAGGTCCACGCTTTAGGTTGTCATCGTAAGGGGAAGCAATCTTTTACAACGCAACTCGACTTGCATCCGCTCAAACTTATTTCATACTTGAACTCTTCCTCTGCAACAAGTTCTCAAGGCTAGGTATGTGTCTAAACTCTGCACACATTCTAGATTCAACGCCTTCCTTCCTTTTCCAGATGCGGCGTGTTTCTCGTTTTCAAAGTCCTTATTTGATGAAAGTATATTGAACTTGTAAGAATCGGGCCTTAAAGTTTGCTTACACAGACATTCATGTTTTCTTGAGTGGAAACTGTTGTTTTAATTTCCCTTCATTTTAAATGTTCTTTTTTCATTTTTATTCCTTGTCTTTTTGTCGGTTTCCTGTAATAACGAAATTATGCTCGTTAAGGGATCGGGATGTACTAAGAGAAAGTTAATTTTCTTGTCTACAAAAATCATGTATTTTCATTCGAATGAGTGGGTTACTTTGTCGTAAAAAGAAAAGTGAATGTTCATTTATGCATATTTCTTTTTTCGCCATCGTAATCTAGCGAAATAGATTCTTAATAATATATAATTTTCGAATAAAGTCTTCTATTGTAAAAGGAATACTTAGGAAAAAAGGAATGTTGTTATTTGGAATTTCCGTTCCCTGAAGGCAAACAGCTATTACTGCATTGAAAAAAACACAATTAATGTTTTGGAATGAACTATGTCAGAATTAGGAGGCACTTTCTAAAGTAGTGTAAATAATGTCATTGTTAACATATGTAAGTTCAAAAATGACAAGGTAAGTTGATAGACGGAGCTATCCTTATGCCAATAACTCAATGGATTTGAAGTACTAAACTGAGACATACTCTAATTAGATCAATCTTACTATATATCTCATAGTCCACATTGCCGTTGATGACGGAATGTCGAGACCATATTTTGAAGTTTAGAAACAGTGAGCATAAAAGACAGAAAAAGTAAACAAAGTAAATGAACAAATCTACGGGAACAAATGATGAATGGAAATGGGAACAAACGAAGCATCGGTAGAACACGAACGAACGAAAATTCAGAATGTACAGTCATCATATAAGACAGACAGTGCACAAAGCAAAGAAACAAAACTACAGGAATGAAAAGCAGGATATTTCCCCTATGTAGAGAAACTCATAGAGCATTTTGGTTTCGATTCCATATTGACTCAGTATCCTTGGGACTTAAGCTAAGGCTAAACTAGGACACATGTAGCGCGCAACATTTATACCTGCATGTTTCCCGAGTGGCTAAACTAGGAAACATCGCGTCTGGCGAAGAAACATTTCTTTTCGTCCCTGCTACAAAATGTTTTGCGCGCAACAATGTTTCCTGCACGGCTGAACCGGGAAACACAAATAAGGAAACATGTGTCCGGCTACAATGTTGCGCGCTACATGTGTCCTAGTTTAAGCCAGGCCCTTACCACTCGAAGTATACCAATCGAGAAGTCTACCCGAATTAAAAAATAATAAACCGGATTGAGTGGGATTCGGATCCACAATTCGTCCTAGTTCTTTCAAGCACTTCTCTTTCTTCGTGCCAAAGTCTAGTTGTAGCTCCCTTTTGATGCTTGCTCGACTTTCTGCACTGGTTGGAAGCTCTTTTTTCTTCGTCTTATTGTGACGTGCATTGTTCTCTGGATGCTCAGGTTTGCCGTAAAACTAAGTACAAATCACACAGGGAATTTCCCAAGGCACACGCATGGGAAGTGCTCGGAATTCACATCGATAGCCATGGAAAATCCGAACACTTTCCATTCTTTTACCATGGGAAATTCAGCTTTTCCCATGGATGGGTTTCTTCTGAAATTCCCCGCTTTCCCTGTGAGGGCAACTGCCTTTGTTAGGAAATAAGGATTAGTTAGCATGGGAACTTGCGAAGAGCTCTCCCCTGCCTCCCCTCCCTAGCTCCCCTGTCCCTTCACCCCTTCCCTGTGTCCCCTCCCTCTTGTCAACCTACTATCCAGATCGCCTTTCCTGCTTATCCCCTCCCCCCCCCCCCTCTCTCTCTCTCTTTCTCTCCCCTTATAATCTCTTTCAGAAGCATTGATTATTTTCAACTAACGCCCCCCCCCCCCCCCCCCCCTTCCTGTCAACCTACTTAAGCCAGCCAGATTGCCTTTCTTGCTGACCACCCCAAACTGCCCGGCCCAGGGATCCAGAAAAGTCATCGTAAAATTGGGGTTCCACGTAATCGCTATATCTCTCTTACATGATCATGGATTTACTTTCAACTCGTCTCTCCCCTTCATCTCCCCTCTCTAACTCCCCCCACCCTCTCCCCCCTCCCCCCCCCCCCCCCCCCCAGCTAGCTCTCCTCTCTCCTTCCTCTGCTTCCCTTCCCTCCCCCTTCCTTTCCCCCTTGTCAACCTACAAGCCATCATTGTAGATCGCTTCTTGCTAGTCCCTTCTCTCAAGACTCTTCTCTTACCTATAATCGTTTTATCTTCTCTTAATGCATGATCCCGGATTATTTTCAATTCGGCTTTGCAAATCCATCATCACGTATTATTTGGGTTCATTTATCTGCTTGAATCACCTTTTCCAAGCGTAGACGTGACATGCAAATAAAACGTCCGAGAACCTCCGAGTACTGCTCAAGGCATTTGCGCATAGCCAACTAATTTAAAACAAACTTTTCAATAACATAACATGAAACTTGGAATCGTTTCGTTGTTTTCTTGATAAAGTTTTACTCCATGTTTTCCTAAAAAGTAAAAGGAGAGGCACAGTACTCTAAAATGTCAAGTATTTTGTGCCCCAAGGGGAATTGTCTCAAGCTTAAATTAGATCAAACTTGACTGGGAAACTTTATTTTTACCGGCGGTGTCAGTCTACAGGCCTTCAGGCGCCAGCAGAGTTTCTGCACTTTCTGAGCCGAGAAGAAAAATGTATGAAATTATCACTTTTGAATATGTGTTCTTACTTCCTTCTCTACGCCTGCAATTTCTAATATCCTTAGCGGTTCCCTGATTGCATAGCGATTCGCCTGAGGCTATATATAGATAGAACTAAACACCGGAAACTAAAACCTCTTCATATATTTTTGAGGTGAAAGATAAGTGGGAAAAGACAATCTGCTTTTCAAGTGGAACCGCTTTCCTCAAGACATCCGTCATTTTGTTTTGCACGAGCAGTGCGATACTGCGGACAAGAAGTTGTTGTGGAGTGGATTGGGTCCGTATTTGCAGCTTTGGTGTCTTCAAAACGGTATTTCTAGCTCTGGAAATCATTTCTACTGCGTGTAGTTTTCCCGCGAATCCAGCCAAGTAGAAGTAAGTGAAGCGGCACTGTTACGGTAGAACTTTTGTTAAACCTTTTTTAAAGACTACATGCCAGAGCTTGGCCTGCCGGAGATTTTGTTTTGCCGAAGCAGTAAAAGTTCCTATTTAACTTTAAAATGAGATGGAAGTTCCGGCCCTAATTGTGTCTCTATTGCTGTCTAGAGATGATATCGCAGTTTTATCGCTAGATTTATTGCTCTACGAGCGTAATAAGTTCCTTAGATCGTTTTGCTATAGTAAGCCAGATGCGACCTTAAGATAACAGACACTAGTCAACTTAAAAACTTCTCTTGTTTAACAATGTGGATCATTGCATCTATAGTATAACCTCTGAACCTTATTGTACGATTTTATTTACTAGTGGGTAACCCGTGAGAAATCCACAAATGCAATTGTCTTTTATGATGAAAATTATCGGATTTCTGTTCATGTGCATGAAATGAACACTTAGAATGTGAATTTTCACGGATGGTAGCGTTTGAAAATTGATTCGTATTTACAAAGTATGTCGCGAAAAAAGGAAGTACAACGGAAAATGAGGATATAAAATGGAGAGGGGTTTCCTCTAAAAGCCAAACGCTAATTTTCATCATGAAACCAAAAATGTCAGAAATTCTATTTTGACCAAGCATGACCAGGCATTTCCCACTACCATAATATGGTAACCTCTAAATTCAAATTACGGGAAGGGAAACATTACATCAGCCATAGCTTGGAGTACAACTTCGTCTGTTCGCTCTCGAGCATACTTCCCAAATCGATACGATCAAGATTTTAGGCTACATGACTACTCCCTGGATTTTCTTTATTTCTTATTAATTTTAAAATAATTTATACTTTTTTACTTTCTCCCCGGTTCTGGGTATAGTGAGATAAATATCGCGATATAAATATCATGTTTGGCAAATGGTTTTTATGTAGCTCTATAATCTACCCCATCGGGAACCCAAACTACTTTTAATGAGCCTCCGCAGCTAAAAAGTATTTTTGCAATTTTAATTATAAAAATATGAGTCAGATATAAAGCAGACTGAAAACAGATCAGTGAATATTTAAAAAGATGTGGCTTCATTAACTTTTGTCAAGTGTTACTCTGCAACGCGACGTTGTCATGGAATGAATGAAGTAATTTAGGGGCCGACCATTTAAGACTTATGAGGGGGGGGGGGGGTGATTTTTTTTGCACGCTTTTTTTTAGCCCAAAGGGGTAGGCAGGGTTTTTTTTTCTCGTGATAGAGAGTTTTCGAGAGTTTTTTTTTTTTACTGACTTCGAGTTGTTTGACATCCTGATGAAAAACTCTATCGAGTTTTTGATATTACTTCCCAAACAATTGATTTAATGCCGAGAAAAAGAAGGAATAAAATCTCAAAATTCTATGCAAATTAAGACTGCGTTTTCCGAGCTCCTCCGCGTTTATGACATTTTTTGTTTAAACTTTATAAAAAAAAAAACTCTCGAAAACTCGGCTTTGCCTCTTTTTTTTCTACCCACTTCTCAGTGCTTGGAAATCCTGATGAAACACGCTCTCTAGTGTTAATGTTTTACTATACAAACGTAAGTTATATCTGAGTGGCCTTCATATTATGTTTGACCGGTACTGATAGATAACCATACTAATGAGCGTTAATATACACTTAATGACTGCTTCCGAGGGAAACAGCGAGTTTTGTTTTCGCGAGAATCTCGAGAAACATCGAAACATCGAGATTCGAGGGAAAACAAAACTCGCTGTTTCCCGAGGGTGCAGTCATTAAGTGTTTTATTATATAGCAAATAGAAAATACACGGTTAAAATAGTCCATGTTTTTATTTTTATTTTCCCGCTCTGGCGATGTAGCCCGCGCGGGCAACAATTTTTGAATTGTAGCCCGCGCGGGCTACATTGAGTTTGTACCTTACCACGTGACCATGATAGAACCAATCAGAGCGCGCGTTTTGATCGAATAAACACGAGCTATATAATAATAAATCGTTCAGACCACAGGTATTCCGTGTATAAATCCACAAGGTGCTTTAGATCGTAATAGATAACCGACCAAAGAATAAAACAATTAGACACCGGCGAAAAGAAAGGCTGATTCGACAGAAGGACGATAGGGGATTTCTCTCAAAAAGTTCCGCCAAAGAGAAAGTTGACAATAATATACGGTAGCTAAACGACAGAGTGTAGACAAATATCTCTTCACGATCTCGTATAGTTTTTCCAGGTTATTAATTATCGATACTAATGATTTTTGATGTGTCTATATGCAAGGAAAGTTCTGTAAAGTTCCCTCATAGCATATGGCTCTTTTACTTTGTTTTACGGCTACATGCGAGGAAAGTTCTGCGTCTCGTGAGTCCACAACATTTTGAACACTTTATTACGTCATTCCGTGGTATATAAGAGGAAAACCGGAGAACATTTGTTAGAGCGATTTTCACTGACTGTCGTGAAAACAATTGCAATTGAGCAATCGCTAGCCAATCAGAATCGAGAGAAATCACGACTAGCTCCTAAATGGCTTTTTTCTCAGCCAATTGCAAGCCGAACCAATTACTAAGTAATTACACAATTGTGTTTAGAGCGGATTTCACATGACTGCCGTGAGTAATTCGCAATTACTTTGTAATTATTCCCATACGTTTTGTTCAGAATTGGTGTATTTACTTTACAATTGGTTTCACGACAGTCATGTGAAAACCACTCTACTACAGAATTTGATTGGCAGAGAAAAACGAGTAGCCAATGAGAACGCAAAGCAATCGCAATTACATAACAAGTCTTGACAGTCATGTGAAATCCGTTCTAACCATCTCATTACACTTTAAAGTGGTTGACTCACCCTACCCATAAGGCATTGCTTTTGTTGGTGCATCTGGTGCGAATCTGATTTGACGTTTGGTCTATGCTTAGATCTTATATATAAATCCTTAGCGTCTCTCAGAGAAACGTTTGTGATTGGCTGATTTTTTCCCGCCACTTTTGGCGCGCGCGCGTTCAACACAGGAATCCCGCGACATATTTTGCCGAGCTCCTAATTTAGAGATTACGGGTCTTCTCTCCATTCTACCCCAGGAACTGAAACAAGGAGAGAAATTATATTACAGCATTTTACATTTTTTTACATGTAACTAGATACTATGACATGGGTTGTGAATTTCAACTGGAGGAATCCATTATTTTTTCCCGTAACACTCAGAAAACGCTGGAAGTTATTTTGGACCAATTCAGAATCATCCTCGTCATGTGTTTACATTCAAGTAGGCGGTGTTGACAATCCAATGTTATACCTTGAGGCTGCCCGGAATAGTGAGGTATATTAAGAAGATATTGTGAATTAGTATAATTGGATGATTGTCAAGTGGCCGTTTTATACAGGATGACCTAAATAAAATGACTCCCGTGCAGTGATTAAACGGCTGTCAAACTTGTCTTTAAAAATATACCAAAAAAGATCTTAGACATTTTCTCGTGCATTCTAATCACGTTTTCGTGGTTTTCTACTAAAGAGTCATGTGTAATAGAAACCAGTTTCCTCGAGACGGAAACTTTGTGCCCCCAGGGGTACCAGCTAATAAGTGTTATTCATCAATAGAAATACCCCCCTCCCACTGCGCAAAAGAGAAAACAACATTCTGTATGGATGCGTAGTCAGGTTTTGGTGACAGATAGCCGGTTTGATTAGAGTTCGGTATTATTGGTTTTAACAATAAGGATAACGCCAAGACGCCTTGGTGATCTGTTATTCGAATAACAACTTGTGCTCCCATTAGAACGCGTTTTTACCACGCCACAAAGTTCTTCCTCAAATTCCGTTTGAGAAAACAACTTGTAAGATTTCCCATCATTTCTACGAAAGCTACTTTTCTGAGCATTTAATGGAGTTATTCACTTTCTTATTTCTAGCTTTAGGCAATTCTTCATAGATTTATTTTTCTTCTCCGATTTGCAGCTGAATAAAACACGAATTGTTTGATAGACATAACACTGAATCCACTCCAACAATTGAGGTTTCCTGAGCTCAGCAGTGAAGAAAGGCATTGAAAGTTTCACAGACAATAGCAACCCGATTTTGCTAATATCGTTTTTGCGATATCGCCAAATTATCAGAAAATTACTTGTGTATTTGATAGACAAAGCGTTGAAACCCTTAGATATTTGTAATGGGTTCTTCTGTTTTACTGGTAATTTGGATATTTGTCAAGGAAATTAGAAGGCATATTTGAAGAAGCTTTCACGAATTAATTTTCTACTTCCTAAAACGGCAAAATTAGTAGATGCTAAAACATATCGTATAAACCCCTATATTCAAATTATTTCAAAAAGCTAGTCCCGCTTTTATATACAGTATATTTGCTGCATGGAAAAGGCTAGTCTGAAAGTTATATATGTTAAACTAATATATTACATTAAGAGTTGATTTTCCGGAACGTTCCTAAATATCTCCGATGAAGTGAATTAAACTTAGCGTTCAAATTTTCATTTCCGTTTTCCTCCACGTTTCCATAGCAACTTGCAAAAAATATACAAGCAGTTAAGTTCTCGGATAAATTGAAATTTGACTGCGTTTAATTGTAAGCTTCAAACCCCAGTCATTATCCTATTTCGCTTTTGAGATTTGAGATAAGTGTCAATGTAAGCTCTAATAGCATTGGCTAGAAACAAACTGATATCTACAATCTATGTTTTGGCGTCCAGATTTGCTTTGCGATTCCGCGATAAAAGTGATTCCCATATCCAATAATCACTGCAGTGTTGTTTATATTGGTTATCAAAGTAAAGTGCTGGAGATGTACAGTTTGATTCTCTTTTAACAGTGTTTCTTGGCCTGGCGAGGTGCACTCATCTCAAATACAAACATATTGGTCCACCGAGGGTCCATTACGGGCTAGCCTATCGGCGCGCGCCTTCAGTTTAGTCTATAACAATAGTACATAGCGGAGCTGAGTGAGCGAGCTAGGTTTTTAATTAAAAACATCGCGTTCAGTGCTTATAAGTGCTTATTGATTGGCTTCAACACTTGTGTTTTTGGCAAATATGCAAAGCAACCATTGGACCCGGGTTTTCTTCAATGTCTTTGCTCATCAGCGCTAGAAGTTTAAACTACACCGCCAACTGAGTGGTTTCTATACCGCCTTATTCCAACCAGGTTTGGAAACTGTTTTTATGTACTTTACTATTCAAAATTCCTTTTCTCTGTTATGGCTGCATATCACCACCTGTTGGTTAGTCATTAGTCCTTAGTCACCGAGCCTATGCGT
Source organism: Scolanthus callimorphus (assembly GCA_033964015.1). Classification (NCBI taxonomy): domain Eukaryota; kingdom Metazoa; phylum Cnidaria; class Anthozoa; order Actiniaria; family Edwardsiidae; genus Scolanthus; species Scolanthus callimorphus. The sequence goes on from CM066922.1 coordinate 15,281,664, forward strand.
TTTTCGCTTCAAAAATATTTAAACGATAATTGAATCGTCGCGAAAGCTACACTCGAAATGCGGTTGTTATATCGGATCAAACGCCCGAAGCGCTGAGCTTTCGTCTAGGGAGGCCTTCTACAAATTAACGCATAATATTTTAGATTCATTTGTAATTCAGTGAATCCTGGGAAATCTTATAAGTCGGCGAATCAAGTTCTTTGTCTTTGAGCGCGTCTTTTTGTTTCTGTATTATTTCTAAGGTAAATTTTAGAGCTCATTATGAATTATCAGGCTGTTGGTGTACCACATCCATACGTATAGTTCGCAGGTGTTGTGGCCAGAGAATTATAACACACGGACCGCAAATCTCCTATACTACAATTTTTCCTCAGTTCGCCGCTAAGCCTAATTTCAGCGGAACTCAACTTACTCCCTGGATTTCTTGCCAACTCGTAATTTCTTGTCTTGGATTCGCAGAGCTTTAGAGATGTAGTAAAGATGTAGTATTGAAACAGTGGGAAGTTCACGACTCTGAAAAAGCCGGCATCTTGCTCGGCGCTGGTCAACCGGACCTCACAACATGGTAAGTGAATGTCATTGTTTTAATTTTCTTTAGTGCCTCAACAGTTTTCTTACAGTATAGGTAATCCCAACTCTGATCTTGCAAATCCCCAACAACTTATTATGATTTTTTTTATAGATTGGTTGGATTTTAGCTGTAGTTTCAATACTTAAAGTATCCCACGGTATTGGTAAGTGATGAAAAACTTCTCCACTTTGGTTGTGTATAATACAGAATTACCTTAAAGTATTTTAAACTACCCAAGGTTGTTACCCAATTTAATCAATCCCTCCTTTATTATATATATTTGAAAGGCATAGGCTTTCGTTATGAGGTGTATGTTACACTTTTTGGCGACTTATAATACAAAGAATGTAATAGACACTGGGTTTTAAAATTACTTGGTCTGACCCTAACTTGGTTTGGATTGGATTTTCTGACCAAAAATCGGTTTTCGATAATGTTTTTGTTTCGGCTTTTTTTTTTACTAGAATTGGGTTGTTTAAACCGTTGTAACTGAAGCCTTGTTTTTAGGTAGAAAGAACTGGTTGTTTATATTCTACACACTATTAGGAAAAAAACTAAATACTAGCGCCCAAGTTTAAAAACTTAAATTATTCAGTCGAAAATGTATTTACCGCATTAGAATATACCAGCGCATGGGTTATTGAACTTTGCAGACTAAACTAACGTTCTACAATACACGAATTCGGAAGAAATCAGGATATAATATTTATGTTTTGGGGTTGTTTTGAGAGGATTTAAAGATTTTTTTCTTGGCAAAAGAACGAGCTATACCGCTGTGAAAAAATAAAACAAATTATTCCGGAGAGCAAATCGTCACACGAACGACCTGGTTTCTTTACACTCATTCTCAATTTTGCGTTTGGCTAGGTCAATTAAGTTTTCGCACGTTCTTGAGATGGGAAATTTCCTTTCTTGTTAGCTTACTCTAGCTGATACTAATGAAATTTTCCTTCAGTTTAAGTGTTAAATTTGAAGCTAAATAGGAAAAGGAAACAAGGGAAGGCTTAAGACACTATTTCAGTTCTTTCAAACGCTGAATAATGAAAAGTTGTTTGCTTAAAATGAGCACTTTCGCTTCCTTATTCTTTGAGGAAAGTATTTAGTGTAAATGGAAAGATGACTGATGGGCTGCTTTTGAAATATTTAAAAAGAAGTCTGGAAACATATGAAATAAGTAATGGTTTGAATTTCATATGGCGCCTTAACCCTGGGAACTCCTTTCATTTTAGAGTTTTCCATTTTCTTATGCCAAGTGTTTTTCTTTTTCTAAATAAAACAATTCCCAAGGCACTCTAAAATAATGTAGTTCTCATTTCTATATATGCAAGGCCCCAGACGTATATAAACAATAAACAAGATTTCGAGATACATGATAAACAAGACGCCACGCATTGTGCCGCCTTTTGGGCATATGCACTTGAATGGCTTTTTATGAACACCTAAGATTTCAGCGAAGCGATAAACTGAAACACAAAGCAACAATCTTGCTTAGAAATGACATAAGAAGGTGTGAAAAACAGTTTTGAATTTAAAAATTATTTTCGTGACGGCGTTTGCTCGTTTTGAGAACTTTGAGATACGAGCTTAGCATGAGGCCAGGCTCAAACTGAGAACTGAAATGTAAGCGAACAACTATCTACGTTCAGCTCACCGCGTTCGCCATTGCAAATACATGATTTGTCAGAGTCGCTATAACCCCATAAACATTCGTAAAACAACACAGAAACTTCTTCCTAAACAAATTCATGTTTGCTGTATTTCTCTCTTGAGTGTTTTATAGTGTTCACAGCTTCTTTCCCGCCCTAAATGCGTTTATTTATTTAGTTACATATCTATTTATTTTGCTTCCGATCTTCAGAGCTTTGAGAGTTACGAAAAGAAACTAGTTTAAGATTTGATTGTGACAACGTAGACGTCAAAAATAAATACGTTTAGCTGTTGCTGCTCCTCTTGCATCTCTGCTACCGCAGTTTTTACCCAAACATAAACGATTAAAGGAAAAGAGGGAGGGAGGGGTGATTCAGTAGAACTTTTCGAGTGTATTGTAAAGAAAAACGCCTAGTTTCTAGCTTAAAACGAATCATTTTAAGGGTGAACTTCATGGACTCTTTTTTGTATATTTCTCTCAAACGAAATTAGTCTTTTCTCGTTTGTAAGTGAATGAATGGAAAGCCATAACGCGGATTAAAGAGCAGGGGGGTTGGGATGAAAGGGATTGCCGACCCGAACGGATTGCACGCGGTACAATAATACAAGAAATAGGGAAAGAAATAGAGAAATTACGCAGTGAAAAATGACAAGGAATCAGTGACAACAAGGACGACTTCAAGTCAACATTTCTGTCATTTGCAGTAATGATGTAAATGAATGAGTCTATTGGCTACTTGTACCCTTGTCAGCCTTGTTGTGAAAACCGTAATGAAAAATAATTTGAAGCAAAACGTAACGAAAGAAAAAAAGTTGCAACATATTCTATGCGTTCGGCGATTGCACATTCAAGCGTTGTCTGAAAATGAGCTTTTAGAAGTTCTTAATGCTATTCCTGATGTCTGGGAGAAGACGGAAGACGCGTACATGAAACCCGACTGGGAGATTAAGATCGTAATCTTTCTAGACGCGTTCAATCCACGCTGTGTGAAACGAAATGTGTTGGTAAACTTCAAAGGCGGTAAAAACTATGAAGCGTATTTAGGCTCATGAATTGATCCACAGGATCGTGAGAGTGTGTCCTGATGATTTTGCGAACTGTAGAAACAAATTATATCGCAGTACAAAAAGCAGAGAGAACTGTGCATAATTTTCAGCAGTGTAAATAGTAGATAGCATGAGCTCGTCCGTAGCGAGTTTCCGAAAACAGGCCTTTAAAATTGTCCAGTTGTACAACCTTGGACAAGTATTGGTACAATTTAGTATGTATTGTGAATTTACTCTCGTTGCCGTATAAGACGTAGCAGACATTTCTTTCCTTCAGCTCCTCAAATCAATGTTGATCCTTTTAGGATAAATTTGTTTAGGGACCAAAGTAAAGAATTGGAAAAGGGGGATACATTTTAAATGATAGAACACATTTTCAGCAGACCCTAGGCGTTTTTCACAGAAATCTAACTTTTTCCCAACAATATTGTGCAGGATTGTAGGATCTCGTTTCCACCTAAAATAGATTGACATTTTGAGGCTAACTTCATTGATTTCCATTTCACATTGGCTCTTTTCTCGTTTGTAAGTGAAGGAAAGCAAAGCGTAACGTGGAGACTAAGAAACCCTTTACCCTCTCACGCCCAGACGCGATCAACCTTCAACCACTCCCACGGGGCAACTATACAAAGACTTTGTCAAGAAAACAAGAAAGGAGAATTTCATGAATCATCCACTAAGTGATGAGGAACAGATACAGCACCAAATTCTCCCATCAGGTGTATAGGAAAGTGCATTGTTTTGAGTAAGGAGAATTGCTCCTTAGGTCTTGGGATGAAAGGGTTAATTTGGCTCGTTGAATAACTTCGGACGAACCCTTGACACATAACCACGTCGACTTCAGAATGTGTCATGTTGGCTTTTATCCACAAGGAAACAAAAGAGGCGGATATTTACCCCTCTCATTACAAGGAAACAAAAGGTTAAGAAATTCAGGGTATGATATATAACCACGCCTTTGATAAATCAATTTAGAAATGGTTCTCTAGGAGCACAACCCGTTCTTCACGGGTCTCTTCACATGCATTTTAAACTGAACGAGGCTGCATGAATTGTTCAATACTGTGCCATTGTGGCATAAAATGACTTTGTTTCATATAAAATATCAAATTTTGCAGATAACTTTAAAAAGTCTGCATTTTATGAAACTGTTCTTCCTTGATTCCGTACCATGTTTGTCTGAAGAAGAAAAAAACTAAACTTCAATGCCGCAAGCGAATAATCGTTTCCTTTTAATTTCCCCTGCGAATAACTGTGCTTCAAATTATTCTTAAGACCACTTAGATAAGGGACTTTCGGTTTGAGTTTGGATACTAGAATCCGGTGGCGTGTCCTTAACCTTCATCTACAATTGCTTATCATACAACAATGCTTGATAAATACTTTGGACCTGAGTCCAACAGGAACTCTCTGCGTAAAACAGCCTCAAGATCTATTGGGCGGCGTACGATTCTTACAGTTGTTTCTGTTATGTATTTGGTTTGTGTCAGTAGCATTCTTTAGTTTCATAAACAAGATATTTGTTTGTAAAAAAGGAACTCTCTATGCGTAAAACAGCCTCAAGACCAACTCAAGAACTATTGTTTGGCGTACGATTCTTACACCTGTTTTTGTTATATATTTTGTTTATGTCAGTAACATTCTTTAGTTTCATAAACAATATATTTGTTTGGGAAACAAACTGTTAATAGTAATGAGAGAAGGAATCTACAAATTTTCAAAACTGTTTAGGATTTTTAGCATGTTTATGTTTATTGCAAAGCATTCCTTGATCAAACATTGTTTTACTCTGGATTTCCTTTCGATCGCGTTTACATTGAAGGACCTTGTTGAGTATTCGTAATGCAGAACAATTTACTCTTTTACAATTGTACTATTTAGTGATGTTGAGTTAAATCCTGGACCACAGAATCATAATAGCTATTTTAATTTACCGGTACCTTGCTTCTATTCGCTGCAAACTAATCATCCTCACATTTTTTCTAAAGATTTAAAGAGCCTGTGTCAATTCCATCTTTGTTATTGTTTCCAATCGAAGTAGGAAGTAGAGTTTAAGGCACAGGAAGCTCAGGATAATCCGCTAATACCATTTTGACAATTATTGTGCCGAATTCAGTGGGAAAAGTTTGCAGTGGCTTCCCTAGAGTACCAGTCGAGGTGGATGATTTCTCTGAGCCGGTTACTCTTGATTATCATAAATATATTTTAAGAATAAATTTAACCCCAGGAGTTAACAGTTCATCGCTAAGTAGAAGAACAAGTATTTATCCCAAGGATAAATTTATGTCATCTTTCAGGAAACCGGCAATTTTTTTTTGCCATTTTGGGGGTATTTTTGGTCGGGAATGATCGTCGGGAATTTTCAGTTTCACCCCTAAAATATACCAAAAAGGGCGTGGCTCAAATAATTTTTTACCCTAAAAGATAGCCGTCAAAACAATTTCGGTATTTGATTAACATGCTGCCTTGAATGTTGTCTTATTGATCGTCCTGTCAACACACACAACACACGCGCACTCCCCAACACACACACAAGTTCTCGTGTTAGAGCCCTAAACGATACCAATCTCCCTTAAATTTTATTCTAGATCAATTTAGCCATAAAAGAGACGAAATCCCGTGATTGTAACGATCATCCCCGACCAAAAAATATGGGATTCCCTCCCCCCCCCCCCCCCTCCCCCCCCTCCCCCCCCCCCCCCCCCTCCCCCCCTTCCTCCGGGGATGCAGAGCTGTAACAGAACGTCAGTATGAATCTGTATGAGTTATCCACAGCAAGTGATCTGTATCGGGTCCTTAATTACATTGGTTGCTCGTCTAACGAATAAAACATGAGTTTTAGAAAATATTTTATAATATGTCTAATGTTAAATGTGGAGGAATGAGACCAATTTTGCCGAATGGGTAATTTAGATCCATTCCGATTACCGTATCTTCATTGACAGCTGTTTCAGGTAACACGCGACTTCGCCGTTGTCAGATTCTTGGAGTTTGGCAGTTGGGGTTTGCGCTGTCCATCAATGCAATCCATGTGAGCCTATCAAATCCTTGCCCAGTGCATTAGTTTGGCTTCCCTTGCGGGACATGTCGCGACAGAAGCCAATTCACTGCACTAGGCGATTTGATTGACTTCACAGAAAAACCCAACTGCCAAAAATGTTTTGAACGCGCTGGGTCGCGTGTTACGGCTGAAGCAGCTGTAAGAGATCGCCAAGTCGAAATCGTGACTTTTTCCAACACGTTTGCTTTGATTTTCCAGATTTTGCATCCAAAGTTGTCTGCGTGGGCAATAACTTGAATATCCGTTGTTTTAACTCTTCATACGGAGTGGTTATTCATGATGCGCAATATGGACGCACCAGACCGGGGAGTGTAGTTTGTAAATATGAAGGGAGTGATAGAGACTGGAGGTACATTTGTCCAGATCTTGACGTTACGAGTAAATTACGGCACATCTGCAAGGCAAAGAGGAAAAAATGCGAAGTACGAGTGGGGAAGAAGTTGTTCGGCGAGCCATGTGGGAAAAGCCAAACCAAGCCATATCTATCTGTTATCTACTCCTGTGGTGAGTCACACAGGGAATTATCCATGGGAAAAGCTGAATTTCCCATGGTAGAAGAATGGGAAGTGTTCGGATTACCCATGGCTATCCATGTGAATTCCGAACACTTCCCACGTGTGTGCCAGGGAAATTCAGCTTTTCTCATGAATGGGTTAATGCAGAAATTCCCTGTGTCCTGGGTCAACTCAATCCAAATGCTGTGTTTGCAGACGTAGATTCTAGGACTTCCGGTTTACGTCTTAAGCCAAAACCCTAGGTTCCTCGATAGCTGAGGGAGGGGGGCAGGTGACAATTCAGATTGTTTGGAACATTAACATTGAGATTAAAATCACCCAGAAGCTAAGCACACAATACAGACAAACGAACCTTGCGTAGTTTTCGTTTAAAACGGCGCAGAATACTTATCTATTTGAATGATCTACTATTGCAGTAAAAAGAAAAAGAAGTAAAAAACCTATAACAGATGAGCCGCCAGAGCCTACGAAGTCAACATTAGCACCTACTACTTTACGAATTACTACAACTACGGAGCTCACCGATTTACCAAATAGAACACTTACAAACGCGTCCCATGTGGGACCTATCACTAATATTCCGCCAACCAAAAGACGCATTACGCATGCGCCTACGAGAAGGCCTACGACACCTACGCAGCCGAGTGAAACTGTCGTGTTATTTCAAGGAAAGAAAGACAAGAACGGCTTCTTCTTCTCCATTATTTTATGGTTTCTTTTTGTGAAGGGTTAGTGTTTCTGGGAGACGGTACAATTTCAACAGAGACTTCCATAGAGATAGACCTCCTCGGCTTGGACGTTATGTTGTCCCATTTCAGATCACGTGGCATTCATTTGAATAATCGTTCTTTGTTTGGATGTTTGGGTTGCTTCCATATTCATATGTCCTTCGGTGCGTAGTCATTCTCGAACCCAGAGCTCCCCGGCTCGTCACCTCGCGGGGGAGGCTCTGGTGAAGCCAAAGTCGCATGCGCGAGATTTAATACAGACACGCTGAGAGAGACACCTCTCTGCGCATGCCCCAACGTTCAAAATCGGCCAATCAACGAAGGCCCTCAAATGGATGTCCCCAGAGCCTCCCCTGCGAGCAGACGATCCGGGGAGCTCTGGGTTTGAGAATGGTGCGTAGCAGAAAAATAAACAAAGAAACTCATGGGAATGCAACGTGATATGAAATGGGAAAACATTACGCCCAAGCGAAAGAGGTCTATACTACTCTCCAGAGCGCGCTTTTCATCCGATTTCTGGTGCACACTAGCGACATAATATGTGACAACGGCGAAAGTGTGGGAAAGCCACAGAAGTGTCAGGATTTTTAAACTTGCTTTATTTCTACAGTGGAAGAGTTTTGTTCGCGTGACGGTGCGTTATATGAACGCGCATTAAATTGTGAAGCGACATATAACGAGCTGCAAAGCTGGTCCAGTCTCGTACTTACACGTTACTGTTTGCGTCTCTTGCGGTGATTTCTCCAACCGATTTCTCTATGAAAATTGTTTTGGAGCCGTAGGGACTGGGAATGAGTACTAGACACGGCGCGCAATGTATTGTGGGACATGCGCCAGGACTTCTTTTCCTATGAATATCCCATAACTCTCTGCGCGCCCTGTTAAAACTATCCCACAAACCATTGCGCACCCTAAGCGTCTAGGTACGAAACTGCTGGAGGTCGGCCTGCAACATTTACATTTGCAAGAACTGAATGGTTAAATGTTTTGTTCTTTCCACAGAAAACTTCAGCGCCTTTCTCAGAGTTTTCCTCATCAGCATGGTCGCCGCCACAGCATTCTTCTCCGTTCTCTTTGGTTTCTTCGCGATTCGTTCTTACGTAAGAGCAAAACAGAAAGATAGAGAGGCTAAACTAAACGGCGGCCCGCACCACAATACAAACAGCACACTAAACAGCATTCAAACTAAAAACAGCAAAGATACAACCGACTCCGATAGACTCTCCATGGCTTTCCCGCCCCCTCCCCCCGCGCTAGCACCTTTGCCAGATGACGTCATGTATCCCAGTCCCCAGTCTACTATCTCTTGCTCCAGGCCTCCTCCGCCACCAAAGCGCGGGTTCTCTACTGATGATGTCGGGAGAATGGGACTAGAATCGCCCAAATTTAGAAATGTCCCGTTGAAGCGGTCGATAAGTTTACGGACGAAAGATAATTATGCAAAAGAGCTGAAATTTGACAGGTATAGTAGCATAAATTGTCCACCATCGTTTCGAGGGCTTTCTTGGTAAAATCCTTGATACTGCACAGTTTATTTGGCTTAACTAATATTTGGGCTTTCACTTTGTTGTGTAATTCGATAGACTGGAAACACGCCCTCTCCCGCATTGAAATTGCGACCATTGGTCTCCATGACAACCAGGTTAAGTGTTAGGAAGTCCTTTTTAAAAAATGCCGTTCTTAAAATTGTCAACAGCATTAATAAACCAAATCGGCCTATTCAGATCATGTGATGATTCCTTTGGTTGGTTACAATTGTCATTGTTTCTCGCTTGACCGAGTGCACGAGTGTATGTGCAGAACTAATAAAAGCATCCGCCCAAAGGAATCATCACATGATCTGAATTGGGTGGCAACAAGATGTAAACACAGTTAGCCGATTTGGTCTAGTTGGACGAAAAAGATGGCGATCAGATTTCCGTTATGGCGAAGACAAAAGTTGTTTTTAGAATGATAGAGATTAGCCGCTTGAATAAACTTATCTGAACAAAGCATCAATACCGGTATTTAAGTGGCTGAGCGAATGTGTGGCGTAAGCGTGAAAATTTGAAACACAATATACTACCATTTTCGTTCAACCCTGAAGCAAGCTTTAGGGACGTTTCAAACGTGCACGTTTTGTCGAGAAGTTGTCGCGTTTCTCGCTCGCTGATTGGCTGAAAAATAACGGTAAAAACAGCAGCCAATCAGCGAGCGAGAAACGCGACAACTTCTCGACAAAACGTGCACGTTTGAAACGTGAAACTACGCGAAAAAATCGTCAAGCTTCAGGGTTGAACGAAGATGGTAGTAACTTCATAGAGACCTCATTTTCCAACACGCTGTTATAAAGTGAAAACATGGGAAATGGAAATGGACGCTGCTAAATGGACTATTCTATTTTGGGTCAAGATTGAAAAAAACACAGGAAGACCGCGCTGATTTGTAAAAACGACACCACTATCTTGATATCCTGTTTTCCAGGTTACCCGATGTAGAGGCGTACCGAGACATACAAGCTGTGATTATCCAGAGAAATAACGGGTCCACTATGTACATGAATCCTATGTATGAAAATGGAGTGCTGGTCAAAGAAGCCAAAATGTAATATAGAACTTCATGGGAGGAAGGTGCTAGCAAACAAGCGAGAACGTTGCCGTTGGGCATAATATACGACTTGCTATGCGTGATAAATTATACGTGACGCATTAAGTCAAGTGACACGTGACGCACGCGCGACTTGATGTATGTGACACGTGAAGCACGCGTAATAAATTATGCGTGATACATTAAACGTGATACGTGACGTATGCGTGACACGTGACGTTTTCGGGATACATTAAACTTGGTACGTGACGTATGCGTGACACGTGACGTTTGCGTGATACGTGACGTAAGCGTGACAAGTGAGGAGGGCGCGACATATCATACGTGATGCATTTTGCGTGGCACGTGAAGTGTGCGTGATATGTTATACGTGAATCTAGTGTTCCATTGTGCGAGGCTCGTGGAGTATTACGTTGGATGTAGTAAGTGTGCTACTTTAATGTGCCCTAACGTGTTGTGCACGTTACGTGAAAAAATATGGCTGATAAGTGATAATGATCTGATGCGTTATACACATTGAAGTGCATCTGATACGTAATGTAATAAATGAGCCTTGTGCGTGATTCATGTAATAAGCGTGATCTGTGATGTATTTTGCGTGATCCATGGTTTATTTTACGTGATCCATGGTGTATTTTGCGTGATTCATGATGTATTTTGCGTGATCCATGTTGTATTTTGCGTGATCCATGATGTATTTTGCGTGATCCATTCTATGCGTGATACGTGATGTCTTGCGTGATACGTGGCGAGATTATGTACAATTTCGTGACTTCTTGATGCATTATGCGTGATATGTCGTCTATGACGTGATGTGGTACGTGATTTATTACGTGTCGTGTCATTACGTGACATTACTTCGTGTTCTCTTTTTTTTTTCAAGCGAATTTCTTATGATGGTATGAATTACATTAATAATAAGCCCATTACAGCTAAAATCGTTGCATCACGACCCGCGTTTTCAAAATATCGTTTATTTTGGCTTTTCTGTTCCGCCAGTCAAATCTTATGAGCCAATCAGATTCTTGCCCTGTTTCGCCTAGTGCAGTCGCCTGGCTTTCCGTCGCGACGTTGTCTGGTTTTAGTTCAGAGGGAAGCCAGTTGACTGCACTAGGCGAAACAGGGCAAGAGTTTCATTGGCTCAGATAGTTTGATTGGCGGAACAGCAAAATCAAAAATCCAAAAACAATTGATGTTTTCGAAAACGTGGATCGCGATGCAACGGTTTTAGCTGTAAACTAAGAGACTCCGCCTTCCATAAGAAGCGAATCCTTGATCTATCAATAGAAATAATTTTAATGTTATTGAGGCAACAAGTTTGCCGCTTGAAAATACAGAGCCAGAGTAGTCCGTGTACGGAAACCAGACGATTTCAAATCATTTGAAAGACCACACGAAAACTAACGTTTGAATCATTTTGTTTCAAAGCAACAATGCATCCACTATTAAACTTGATCGTGAAGATCGTCCTTTATTGTAAACTTGAATATTGGTCAGGAATCTGAAATTTGAGCGCGTGAGTTGGGAGATTATAGAGTTGGTGAGCCAACACAACTTCATGGGGGGGGGGGGGACTCTCAAGAGGAATTACAACTGAACTGAACTTAGTATCTTTAGAAGCCAAAATGTTGGATTAAAATGAATTTTATCAACCGTGATGATTGATTGAAAATTACATAAAGTTACTAGACTTGAAATGCGAAAAAATCGGACTTTACACAGTGTAAACCGGACTTTACACAGTCTAGCTTGAGCCCCAATTGTACAAATATCTAAGAGAGTTTGAAGTACGCATTGTGATATAAGGTGTCAAATGAATGTGAAGGAAGTTGGACATTCTAACAAGAGAGATCACTCCTTGTGGATTAAAATATCTATAAAAATAAATAAAACTTTTAATAATTGTTGGCGTTTCTTATCGTTCTAAGCTTAAACATTCTCGAACCAGATCTCCCCTGCTCGTCTACTCGCAGGGGAGGCTCTGGTGACATCAATTTGAGGGCCTTCGCTGATTGGCTGAAGTGGCGCGCATGCGTAACATAAAAGTAGCTTTATCTCGCTTTATAAAAACGTATTGTCAAAATAACACTGCCATTCGTTACCTAGTCGTCTTTTCAACCTATGCCTTCGACTTGAATGCCCTAAAAGTAATTGTGAGGCATAAAGCCACCATTTTCTTTTACGCATGCGTCGGTGGATGTCACCAGAGCCTCCCCAGAGGTGACGAGCCGGGCGAGTCCTGGGTACGAGTTAAAGGGGGCCTGTCGCACAACTACGCAGTTTTTCTGCGCATCTCTCAAATCAAAGTTCTCCCGTAACGATTGCTAACTAAAAGGCTGAAAACAAATCGTATAATCTCTGATAGCTGACTGACGTCCCTGTTGGTGTGAGATTATGTTGCAGAAGCAATTTGACAATATTTCAATCGCGAAAATAAGCAAGAAAATTAGGAATAATCTGTATCAATGGATGATTCCAGCTATAAGGCGCGCGCGCGCTCCATGACAGTAGATGTGAGACATTTGTCGAATGAACTGTTAAAAAACGCGCTGCATTCTGGTAGTTGTGGGACAAGGCTTGGGTGTTTCTGAATAAAGAAGGGCGCGGCGCTCATTCTCTTACCCAGAGCTCCTCGGCTCGTAACCTCGCGGGGGAGGCTCTGGTGACAGCCACTGACGCATGCGCGAGATTTAATACAGAGCCGCTGAGAGAAAGACCTTTTAGCTCCAACGCTCAATATCAGCCAATCAGCGACGGTTCTCAAATGGATGTTGTTTTTATCTGGAAAACTCATTATCACTGTATTATCTCTTTCGGTGTGCCATTGTCAAAAATGTTACCCTAAACAAGAGGTTAACAAAAGGTTTTTTGTTCTATAGAAATTCTGTCCAATAGCAGAGCAACACAACGCTTTGTATTTTCGGAAACCAGGCAGTGTGATATTTGAATTACAAATTGCTAGCGGGGTAGCATGTCTGGGGAATAGTCGCTCAAGTTCTAAACTAGATCAACGACATTCGAGAGGGACGTTTAACAGCGTTGTGGCCTACTAAATTTCCTACTACAATTCTCATGGGATGGATGAAGAAAGGTAAATTGAAGTACATTTTTCTGCTTAATTTTAGTTTCTGTAGTTAAGAAAACTGGGCTCTACCTCGGTGTAAGAACCTGTATATTGGTCACGAGGTGATTCACAAAGCTTCTTTTGTTTAGTAGAACGAATCATGATGAAATAAGAACTGAACACAAAGGGTCCTCCGGGGATGGTTCGTACACCGAAGTAAACCCGAACGGGAACACCGCATTCTCGAACCCAGAACTCCTCGGCTCGTAAGCCAGCAGGGGAGGCTCCATTCTCGAACCCAGAGCTCCCCGGCTCGTAACCTCGCGGGGGAGGCTCTGGTGACAGCCACTGACGCATGCGCGAGATTTAATACAGAGCCGTTGAGAGAAAGACCTTTCAGCGCATGCTCGAACGCTCAAAATCAGCCAATCAGCGACGGCCCTCAAATGGATGTCCCCAGAGCCTCCCCTGCGAGCAGACGAGCCGGGGAGCTCTGGGTACGAGAATGGGGAGGCTCTGGTGACAGCCACTGACGCATGCGCGAGATTTAATACAGAGCCGCTGAGAGAAAGACCTTTCAGCGCATGCTCCGACGCTTCCGTGGGTCACAACTCGGCTATTTGGCCTAGTAAGCCTGCCAATAAGTTCAAGAGAGTTAAGTGAGTTAAGAAACATATTTTGCGAACCGCACAGATTATTGAGTAGACTCGCAAAGTCCCAAGTCCCTTGTCGTTGTGTGCGCGGCCCATTCGCGTATGGTACAAGTACTGCACAGCATTCATGAGCTTGGCATGTAGATTTGAAAAATAACATGTTCGCCCGAGGCTGTGCCTGCAACCTTTTCAAATCCTGCGCATGCCCCTGACCGTAGTCTGCTAGCCGGCTCTCCAGTGAGTTTTTTCGGATTCGATTTTTTGGGCGCGCGCGGGATTCCTGTGTTCCCCTTTCTTTCCTTTCCGCGACACAGGAATCCCGCGCGCCCAAAAAATCAATCCGAAAAAAAAAAATAACCCTGACCGGCTCACAATAGTATCAAGAAAGTTCTGTCGTTTTTATGGCAATTCTGCGCGGGTTGCCTGTGGTGTTCAAAACGTGACTCAGGCCCTTCGGCGGAGGGTAAAAACAAAATGAGAAGGATGTTTCTCGAGTATCTGCAAATTTTGGTAAATTTTCCTGCTTTTTTCGCTTAAGATATGAGGAAAAGTACTTACAGACCTTCCAAATAAGGTAAGGGGGGAATTTCCAAATAAGGAAGTTTTGCAACGTCGGCAAAACGACAGCTATACAGGTACACTATAGCATAAATATCTTCCATGTCTTATAGAACGAGGATGTACAGAAGGACACTATAGTGTACCATATATGAAGGTTCTAGGCGAATTCCAGGTAGATTCTTCATATATGGTACACTATAGTGTCTTCCGTATAAATATCTCCCATGTCTTATAGCACGAAGATATACAGAAGGACACTATAGTGTACCATATATGAAGGATCTGGGCGGATTCTCTGCTCTATACCGCTCTGAACAGGCATCCACGGCGCATGAATGTGTTGTAGCCTCAGTTTGAAGTGGAGAATACCGACGAGAAACTGATATGAAGCTTGACAATGCAATAGAACAACTTGAGGAAAAACGTTTCGGATTCGATGGAATTCGCAACACGTTTTTCGACAGCAAATTGAAAATCTCCCGCTGTATTTATGCACCGTTGATTTAGCGGTAGATCAGAGAGAATTCGAAACTGGACTATTTGAACCACCCAGGGTCGAACGGAGATAGAACATACCGAGGCGGGTTAAAAAAGATGCTGAGTGGGAACAAGAGGCGAAATTGGAGCCAAAGTTTCTAACAGCAAGCTAAACCTTAACATTTCTTTCATTTTTATTTTAAAGATTTATACATTTTTATATTTACACGTTACTTACATTTTCCAATTCAAAATGTGATATTTTAATAAAACATTTATTTATTATGATTCATTTTAATAGGTGTTTTGTTCTGAAAAAAATACTTGCTATTAACGTGACTTTTTATATTACACTTTTAAGAAATGACTGGTTCTGGGGAGAACTTCTGGCCGAGATAAAACCAATCTTCTTCGACCACACAGGGAATTTCTGCAGAAACCCCATCCATGAGAAAAGCTGAATTCCCAAGGCACACGCATGAAATCGCATGAAATACTCGAAGTATGCCAACCGAGAAGTCTACCCGAATTAAAAAATAAAAAAACCGGATTGAGTGGGATTCGGATCCACAATTCGTCCTAGTTCTTTCAAGCACTTCTCTTTCTTCGTGCCAAAGTCTAGTTGTAGCTCCCTTTTGATGCTTGCTCGACTTTCTGCACTGGTTAGAAGCTATTTTTTCTTCGTCTTATTGTGACGTGCATTGTTCTCTGGATGCTCAGGTTTGCCGTTAAACTAAGTACAAATCACACAGGGAATTTCTCAAGGTACACGCATGGTAAGTGTTCAGAATTCACAAGGATAGCCATGGGAAATCCGAACACTTCCCATTCTTCTACCATGGGAAATTCAGCTTTTCCTATGGATGGGTTTCTGCAGCAATTTCCTGTGTAGCTGGTGTCCTCGGAAGGCGCGCAAAGTGTGCTTGATTCTTGAGCATGTCTGCGCTTAAGGCCCCCCACACACGGGACGATCCAGATCATCGCGCGCCGCCAAACACGGGCCCATTTTTCGTCGCAAGAAAAAAAAACAATCCTGACTGATCGGCTCGTGTGTGATCACCCGCGACGAGCTTATGACAATATTTTTCGTCCGCTCGTCTTATCAAATATGTTTGATTTTCAAATCGTCGCCGACAAAAAATCGTCTCGTGTGTGGTGGAGCGCGATATTTTGTCGTAAACTCGTCGCGAGTCACCACATACGAGCCGATCAGTCAGGATTATCTGAAAAACCCTAGCTTTCTAGGATTTATGAAAAGAAAATCATTAGTAGAAAACCAATCCTTACACTCTTATCAGTTATTACAACTGCGTCTAACGATAGGGATACGGATGAAAGAACTAGATACTAGGCCTCAGCAGTTTGTTTCCAATTTCCAGCACAGAACCCAAACTACAGTCATCCCCAAATCAACGCTAGCGTTACCAGCAGAAGGTGGTATTATGTGTTTAGGTTTAGTCTGTTTGCAGTCCCTTATTTGACAGAAAAGTCTGTCCTGCACGTGCTTCTATTCACCCTACGCGCCTTGTTTTAATCTCCAATTTTTAGTCATCCTGCTCTGCGTCCGCGGGTATAAAGAGCCTGTGTCTGCCGCCATTTTGACAGCATAGCAACATAGCCAATTCGGAGAAAGCATCCATTTCCATCGGCTGATTGAGAGAATATAGAGCAATTTTCTCAATTGAATTTGGTAAATCAAATCTAAAACTTTGTTTTTAGATGTTGATTAAGAGATTTCTACACGTAATTCGTCTTCTAATATCCAACGCAAACAATAACGAAGGAGCGGCTGACACAGGACTCTTGTATTTCTGATCATCAAATAAGGAACTGAAAGCAGTCTAGATTAGACTTTAGAAATTCTCTTTATTATAGAAAAACTTGACTTGCTTGACTTCGTCGCTGGACTGGTTGCACATCTTGTGTAGATTGTGTGATAGTCCGGATGGGCCGCAGAAAAATACGCCTACAGATGTCCTGCAAGTTAAGGGAAGGGGATTGTATCACCTGCGGAATTGGTTACCATGGCTACTCACTGATCCGATTGCACGTGACTGTGATGAGACGATATCCGTAACGAAATGTTGCTTTAGTAATTTTAACAGTCTCGGTTATACCTGCACAAAATCTGGCGCCAGGCTTCTTATGTGGTCTTGGTTGAATATAAATTAACTATTTTATCAAGTTGCCATTAGGTTTCTTCTGGTGACTTGATTTTATGATAAAATCCCCCTGTTGGCGACAACACTGATCGGCAAATCGAAAAACGTGGTCGCGAGAAAGAGGTCGCTCTAGAGGTTGATACAGACCGATAGTAAAAACTTTCTTATAAAATCAAGTTGAACCCGGCTTCCTACACATTCAGATTATACCTGCTGGGGCAAGAACCGAGGAGGGGGGGGGGATATCAGAGGGGATATTGTACCACCAAATTAAGTACTACTACTGTCAGTCAACTGATTGGTAGGGGTAAACCACGACTAAAACATTGAACAAAACAAACAAATACAACAAAAACGAGTAAACAGTGTCGATTAAATTAACAAACAGAAAGGTAGAGCGGATTTCATATGACTATAGTGAAACCAATCGCAAAGTGATTACATCAATTCTTAATAAAACCTGTATGAGTGACTACAAAGCAATTTCGAATTACTCACGACAGCCCTCTTAAACCCGCTGTAATCTTACGAACAATGTAACAAACAAGCAGATCTTACTCGTTGTGAGCATCAGCAACTTCCTTGAATATTTTAGCCCATCCAGGCCTCCCATAATACGTGCGGGCAAACAAACCAGTAACGGGATCACGTTCAGCTGCTGGGTCTTCAATAGAGATACGTCCGGCCTGACAGATAGAAAACGTATACAATAGTCCAGTTTTAAATTCTCTAATCTACCGCTGAATAGACATCGGCGGCGCATAAATACAGTAGGAGCCTCGGTTTGAAGTAGAAAAAGTTGTGAATACCAACGAGAAACTGATTAACCTTGAATGGAGACAATAGAGAAACCTTTTTGGACTCGTTGGTATTCGCAACTTTCGGGATCAAACCGAGGCTCCAACTGTATTTATGCGCCATTGATGCCTATTCAACTGGATTATTAAGATTGGGCCCAACGCCCGCACCTTTAGGGACACCCCTTCATTAACATTAATAATAATATTAATGTTAAAGTTCATGAAAATTTTAAACAATGATTGCCTTCACTCTAGAAACTGCACTTGGTACTTCCTCATCAATCAGTTGTTTTATAGCTTTAAAGGTAAACGAAAGTAAGGGTAGTACTTGACTCGGCGATACTGTGCAGTGTGGCAAGGAGTCAGAAGAAATTCAATTTCACTTTTTCCCTCTTAAAACGATGCCTATGGACCATCATGCATTGTTTAACAATGAAATTGTTAAAGTACGTTTGGTAGTCTTTTACAACATGCATTCCATGTGTTTCAGGGGTTTTGTCTGCCGCTGAAAGTAACGGTACATGACGCTAGATGTTCTGCTCGATCACTCACAAATACTCTGTCCCAGCCGGTCAAGAAGATGTTGATCTGTATAAAGCCAGGATTGTTTGTCTCCGCCATCTACAAAAATAGACAACAACAACAAATTAACTCGAATTAAACTAACAACAATAAACAACGTAAGATATGCAAACGTGATTTCATTTACAGAACATTGTACATCTGTAACTACGATAACTTATATATCTGCACTACTCTATCTATCTATTGATCAGGCAAAGTCTAAAACCCAATCAAGGAGTGACTTTAACGGGTTACTCTGCCATATATACGGAGACGACCCGACTCCGAGCTGACATAGACGCATAAGGAGGACCATGCAGGTACAGGAACAGGTAACGCTACCCTCATTTTCTTAAACATCATCAACATTATCATGCGGCCGCGTCACCTCATCATCCGCCATCATTGTCGGCGTCACCATGTACCTGTATCTCGTGATGCTTAAGCAGATCCGAGAACCATTCAAAGGCCTTGGTCTCTCTGCATATCCAATAGAAGTACACCTTCTTCACTCGTAGATTGTCACGGTCTTGGTTGTATCGATACCTGCGAAAGAACAAGGCTAAGAATGTCATCCTCTGGTAACTTCATGCTCAAGAGCTATATTATGCTCTAAGGGACACTGAACATAACATAGTTTACTTCACAAAGGCATAGCCATGACGTGAAGGTATAAAATACAATCATATAACTAAGAGAAAGAATAAATACATAATATACGTGGTCAGTATAGGCTAGCTAAATGAATGTTAGGAAACTGTCAATAGTGGGCTGAGTTATGGCGCCAACAGGCAGACCATTCCATAGTTCTATTGCCTGTGGGAAAAAGCTTTTTTAAAGACATTTGTTTTGCAGGTTATGGGTGCAAATTTTTCCGGGTGATATTGTCTAGTTCTTGTATAATTTGGAGGGGTTACATATGATGACAAAGGAATCGTATCCATCCAAGTATTACCTAAACCCATGAGAGACTTCAAGAAGCGCAGTTTTTCTAACAGTGGGGCTGCCACATGGAATTCCTTTATCCTATTAAATTGATTGCCTGTTAATAATTACCAGATAGATTTGAGAATAGATGCGAAGGGAGTGACTCCGATCCCGGCACCAATACACATCACAACATCGAATTTGAACACGTCCTGCGAACGGAACCAGACAAATAAAGTATTTTAGTCGAGACACTAATTGGTCGACACGTTCGTCATATTTTGCTATAATCAGATAGCTGAATATAACATTGCAAGCAGTGTAGATCTCGCGCGCTCTTTGTTACGAGAAGCTAAAAAATACCCCTAAATGTCGAAAATCTTAAAAGTCGCTTTGAGCAATTATACTAAAACAATTAGTCACCTCAGGCTCCGTAAATATCGGCGAATAGTCACTTTACGTCGATATTTATGCGACGGTGACGCCACTTTACCGATGAGATGAGGTTCTACCGATGACATAAGTTTGTATACCTCGCGGGCCCGAGACAACTAACGGGACCGGGATATCCCTCTCTAGAGATATTTCGTCCTTTGCGAACAGGTTCTTCGTGTGAACATATTATAACAATGATACTTTATCTTTTGGCTTTTAACAATGTTATCTGTTCATACGTACACTACTTGCTGTTCCGAATGGCCCATCAACAGCGATCCTGAAAAAAAAAATATATATATATATATATTTCATAAATATTTATTGCATACACTTCATAAATATTACTGCGGTTTTCATATTTCTGCGAGCCCCCACTTGACGATTCCGAACGCCAAACTGCGTTTTGGCTTCCAGGTTTCAAAAAGTTCCAGGCACAGCCTCGAGAACGCAGCTCAGTACTCTTGAACCAAAGTCCCAAAAAGTTGCAGGCGCGCGCATGCAGGCTTATTGGCTGCGTATGCACATACCCCCTTGGAGGACTATTTAGTGCTTGGTGCATTACAGCCGGTGATACGAAACGTTACTCCTCAGACAAATCTCTATTCACAATAGTCCAGTTTCGAACTCTCTGCTCTACCGCTGAAAAGGCATCGACGGCGTATAAATACAGTTGAGGGTATACGAAGGTGCGGGGTGTACGAGCCCTCAAATTTAGCAATCAAAATATCAAGCCTCAGTTTGAAGTAAAAACGTTTTGTGAATACTGACGAGAGATTGATGAAGCTTCAATCGAGACAATAGACAAACTAGAGGAAACTTTTCGCACTCTTTCGGTATTCACAACTCTTTCGACTTCAAAATTAGGCTCTCACTGTATCTATGCGCCGTTGATGTCTATTCAACGGTATGGCGGCGAATGGACTATTGAACAAGTGACCCACAGTACCTGGGTAATTGGTCCGTATGCCTCAAGTCATTCGTATCAGCTCCAAGCTCTTCATACAGAGAAGCTAAAGTGATGATTGACAATGTTAGCCATGGGTAAGGATTTTTTTTACTTCGCAGTAATTTTGAGAGTTGAGCGACACACTACGAATGCATTGGCCACGCGTCGAATGCAATGCGTCGTGTTATTAGGCGGTTGCCGACATCTACGTATGAAAGATAATCAGACAATCAGAATCGAAATTAATTAATCAACTAGCAACTAGTTTATTTAATAATAATAATCTTATATATAAAACGTGATGTTGGGGGGGGGTCAAGGTCAAACTGTTGGCCCAGCAGCTTGGAAAAACGGATGCACCACGGAACTTCAAAACCACGTTCTCTTGCAAACTTGGGGAACTGTGTTATAGGATACATTTTATTCGAAAAGGACAAAGTGGACGGAATATCCAATTCAAGCGTTTTCGTAAGCGAGAAGATCGAGTTCGCAAAGGCGCCATTTTAAGTCTTCCACAGAAACCAAAAAGTAAACAATTTCTCGCAGCCGAAAGCAACAAATACGTCCAAACCTACGCGATTCTCTCACATATAGCATAGTAATGTTCAGACAAAAGTCGTTTTTCCAAAAATGTTTAGAGTGAACAATATATCCCATTCAAAGGTTTTGGCGCGTTGCACGAAGCCCCGGCGCGCCATTTATAAATAAACAAACATAATATATAATAATAATAATAATAATAATAATAATAATAATTTATATAGCGCCTATACATATATGTTCTAGGCGCTTTACATCCATTAAAAGACAATTAACATTTTGATTGTAGAACAATAAAAATAGTAAAATCATGGTTATCATAATAAAAAATTAAAATTTAAAATTTAAAATAAAAATTAAAAATTACAATATATTTCAACTAAATTAGCCGTTTAAAAACTACAATTACAATTGATACGCCTGCTTGAAAAGATGGGTCTTAAGAAATGATTTAAAAGTTGAAACAGAGTCGGCACAGCGGATCTTCAGTGGCAGTTGGTTCCAGAGAATCGGAGCATGAACAGAAAAAGCTCTGAGACCATAAGACTTAAGAAAATATTTGTTGATTACGAGTTTATTGGGATCAGCAGATGATCGTAGCGTCCTAGCGGGTGTATAACGAGCGAGAAGATCCTGGATGTAGTTAGGTGCAGAGTCGTTTAGAGATTTAAAAGTAAGAAGATTTATTTTAAAAATGATACGATATTCAACGGGCAGCCAGTGGAGATCTTGTAAGATCGGGGTGATGTGTTCATGCTTTTTCACTTGTGCAATGACACGAGCAGCAGCATTCTGTACGTTTTGCAGTTTATTTAGGAGTTGTTTTGGGAGGCCATAAAGGAGTGCGTTACAATTGTCAATTTTAGAGCAGACAAATGCATGGACCAGAGTTTTAGTTGTATCATATGACAGATATTTCCTAATCTTTGAAATGTTTCTCAGGTGATAGAAAGCTGCTTTAACTATAGAATTTATATGCGCGGACATTGCCATGGTCGAATCAAAAACTACACCAATGTTTCTTGCTTGTTTTGAGGGGGAGATAGAGTCATCTCCAAGGATGAAAGGGGTAAGTTTAAGGGCTGGTCGAAATCTAGAGTGTAGGAGAAGTAATTCCGTTTTATCAGTGTTGAGCTTAAGTTTGTTGATGGACATCCACTTGTGAATGTCCGCCACACATAGCTCCATGCGGTTCTTAACACAGTTAAGTTGAGTTTCATCGTCAAAATTAAAAGAGGTGTATAACTGTGTATCATCAGCATAGAGGTGGAAGCTCAACCCATGTCCGCGTATAATGTTGCCAATAGGCGAAGTGTAGAGCAAGTATAGAAGGGGACCTAGCACAGACCCTTGAGGCACTCCACATGTAAGTTTACGTACACTTGAAGAGGTATCATCCATTCTTACGAACTGAGATCGGTCCTCGAGATAAGACGTGAACCATGCTAACGCAGACCCTTTGAAACCAAAGCGAGAAGAGAGTCGATTAAGCAAAATCGAATGGTCGACAGTGTCAAAAGCTGCAGACATATCAAGTAACAGGAGGACCACTAACGACTATTTGTGAACTAAACACTCAGTTTAGTTCACAAACAACAGTCCTTTGACAGCCTATTTATTTCGAAATCTATACTAAAAACAGAGAAGTTCGAGCCGAAAAAACGAAGCTCTCAAACCCGACCGGAAGGAGGAAATGTATGAAATCTTCGAAATCTATACTAAAAACTGAGATGTTCGAGCCGAAAAAAACGAAGTTCACAAACCGAGCGGAAGGAAATCTTTCCAGTGTGCATGTTTTTGTTGGAAAAGGTTTTACTTGAGCTAAGGTCTAATTCAAGCGATTTTCCCAAGTTGAACTGATAAGCGTAGATTGTTTAAGCTAAGTTTTTAAATCACACACACTTGAATTCGAATTGACCGAGTTGTACAAGTCTCTAAGAAAGTCCAACATGATGAGCAGTGCAAAGCAACTTTCCATTGAAAACAGCAAGAATCTAAAAAGTTTTACTTTACCTTTCTGGCGCTTCCTAAACCTTCCTATTCACTAGACGAGGGACTTCTCTTGATATTATTTACATCTAAAACCAATAGTTGTTGAAGTTCGAGTGGTACAGCTCAGCCTTTTTCTTTCTTGACCGAAAATACGACCATCTCGACCGACACGCGCAATCTTTTCGCGCCAAAACCACAGTCAAACCAATAACAAATACTTTAATACTTTAAAGTAAACAGGCGTGGTTACAAATTGTTTGAGCACATCTCTCTAAACGTAGCGGTATAACTGTTCATTCCACAACGGCAGACAATCCGATAATTTTCGTCATTCAAAGGAAAATTTAATTCGTGAATTTTTCACGGGTACTTACTAGTTTAATAATAATAATGTAATGCTTATTGGGTATATGCATACGATCAAATGCGCCTTACAATGCTGTAGATAATTATAATACGATATACATAGTGTCCTAAAAATCTAAGAATATTATATAATCATATCGACTATTTCGAGGCAAGTTCGACGCTATCTCGGCTATTTTTCTCGCGCAATATCACCTTGGTTTCAAATGCGATCAACTGGTGACTGCATAGAATTTGCAACTCGCGCGAGAAAATCGAAGCGACACAAGCTACTAGTGTGAACCGGACTTACCTGTCCAGTCGCCAGCTATGCGAATGTGAACACTGAAGTAGTTTTCCTCGGGCGCCTGTGAAAAATGTAAAAATACTTAAACACTTTGTGGATGACATTGGCAATCTTTTGCCAAGTAGTTCTTGATTGGTACTGTGGTGTTTATTCAAGGGGCGCTTATTTGGATAAAACCCATCCTTGAAAAAAGCTAGTAAGGTCGCCAATGGGAAGAGTTTGGAATTCACGTAGATAGCCTTGGGAAATTCGAACAATTCACATTCTTCTTTGGGAAATTCAGCTTTTGCCGTAGAATGAATGGACACTGCTCAAATGTTGTTTGTTGTGAGATACAGTTAATCCACAAGATATTGAATCGACCCCGAGTACAGTGTTGAGGCCAGCAGAGTAGGCCTACTCTGCAACCTTATCTCGCTGCGAGTTTATGCGAGATAAGGCGAGATAAGGCGAGATAAAGCGAGATAAGGCGAGTAACGCTAATAAGGCTCCCTCGTACACCGTGGACTTAGCCGCAAGTTGCTCTGCAACTTTTGACACTTTCCTTAGCTCGAGCAACTTAGGTTGGTGACATCTTGGAAGAGTTTTCGGTTAACTCGAAAGCCCCCGAACACGTTCGGATGCGATCGGTTCGACTTCGTAACTCCTTCGGTGCATCTTCGCGACACATTTAGAAGCGCTTACATTTGTTAGCGTAAACGGATGCCACTCCAGCTGCGAGATTTTTGGAACTTGTAAAAATACGTACTGAAAAAAAAGACGTGGCATATTGTTGTTTAAAGAGGTGGTCTCACAGTTATTTAACATTAATTACGTCGAAAGGGACGTCATCATTGGCGAATAGTCACCGAGACAAAGTCGAGATAGAGAGTCGAGAGTCAATGGAAAGCTCCTACTGAGTTGACGGACGGTTAAAATATGTACCTCATATTTTCCAAACCAAACCCCTACTGCCCTCCACAACTTGATTGTTTCAGAAATTCACAGACAATTGTATATACCGTTTCCGGGATTCGCCGTCACCGGAAAAAGCAAGCAAGCTTGGTGCGCTAGGGAGTATGGGTAAAGCTTTATTTGAATTTCTGAAAACATTAGAAACCAACATGCTTAAAAATGTGCTAAAATTGAATGATTTTACCTGTGGTCGCTATAACTGTCTGAAATTCAGATCAAACAGTAGCAGTTTAGATGCCCCCATTATCCTTTGCGCTTCAAGCTTATATACTTTTTGGGTGACAACTTTTCCCGGAAACGGTATATACTAACTTATTGTTATTGTTTATTTATTTATTTACATTCTTGTTTTTTGTATATTTATCTTGGTGTTATGCAACTCAGCTTAACCGAGTATTAAAACTGAAACTGAAATATAAATCTTACTTATTTTCATGTAGTGACCATTTCGAAAGCTATGCGCTACTATGGTCACTACTTTGCTTTTTATTTCTATACATTATAAATCTTTGTTATAGTTTTCATTATACTGTACACTTTGTCTGTAATGTTAAAACATATGTGCTAATAAACTGAGCTGAACGTACCTGACCCGCTTCACAAACAAAGCCTGGTTTCTTCATTTGTATCTCAACCACTCGTGACGGGTGCTTGATGACCTACAGAAAGGTATTAGACTTAGACTTGTAAACAACAACAACAATAATAATTTATTTAGATCTCGGCAAGAAAAAATACACAATCTTTAAAACGTGAAAAGAAAATACGCACAAGCCACATAAAAATAGTCAGAGGACTAGTCAGGTTAAGTGGCAAGGCCAGACAGTGATTTCATGATTGTAGGTATTCATAAATAAACACAAGACTTACAAAACACACAACAAAAGACAACGCAGACACAAAAAAGACAAGTAAACCTTCATAAACTAGTTATCATAAATGTACAAATCCCCTACAAACCATATTACGCACCTTTGAAATGTTAACTTTTTGCATCGACCGATAAAATCTGAGACATCGCTCTAAAAAGTACAGTATCATCGGTACCAGGACAAACTTCCAGGTCTAGAAAAATGTAGAATCATTAGAATTCAGACGTCACTCAGGTATCATTCTTGGGTTGAGTTTGTCACAAGATTAAATTGGTTTCTCTTAATTTCCTTCTAAGCGTTAAAATACCCCATATGACTGTAAAGAGAACATCAAATTTTGTTTCCTCGCAAAGTTCGAAGCCGATTGGGCGTTTCCTGAGACAGATTCAGAGTTTGGCGAGAAAATTTCAACCTAGTCACCAAGTGACGAACTTTCTTTCTATTGTACAGGTTTCTAAAAAAATATCCGTCGCACAACAACATTAATTCGGGCGAAAAATGTGGCGACCAAACATCATTATTTGGAGGCCACAATCAGAGACAAAAGTAGTTGAAAATTTCGCTCCGAAAATGCTTTTCTCCATTTCAACTCTGTAACCGATGTCTTCTTGGCTTTAATTCCCCCTGTCCCTATTCAATATCGAAGACCAACCACTAGTGCTTTGGACAAAACAACATTGACTTGGGGGGTATTAACGAGAAGGTAGCGGTTTATTTTTTAGTATGGCGATCTGTAATGATTGTAGACATAAAATTCTCAATAACTTTGACGCTGATTGTAGATCTTTTATTTAGCGCCAATTGCACCGTTTTCACCGTTAAAGAGCCTAGTCAGCCACTCCTTTGTTATTGTTTTCAGTCGATATCAGATAACGAATTACGTGTAGAAATCTTGAAATAGTCTTCTAAAAACGAAGTTTTATCATTCATTTATCGAATTCAATCTCAAATATTGCACTAGATTCCCTAAATCAGCCGATGGAAATGGATGCTTTCTCTGTCTCGGTATGTTGCTAGGCTGACAAAATGGAGGCTGACAGAGGCTCTTTAATACCGTCCCGTGATTCTTACCATGGCTCCTGGCGCTTCAAACACGGGTAATGTAGTGCAGTTGGGGTTTTTGTCAATGTGGTTACGGCAGTATTCGGGGTCATGTACGTCCATGTTTACTTGATACCGCAGCACTTCACTGTAAAAACGACACAGGTTTAACACGTAAGCCAATAGACTATTTTCTCAGGTATGAACGCCCCAGGGCTCGATTTTAGGACCTGCCCATTCACGTACCCAGAGCTCCCCCTGACAGCCATTTGAGGGCCTTTGCGGATTTGCAACATTCTCGAACCCTAGCTCCCCAGCTTGTAACCTCGCGGGGGAGGCTGTGGTGTCAGCCACTGACGCATGCGCGAGATTAATAATGAGACAGACCTTTCAGCGCATGCTCCAACGCCTAAAATCAACCAATCAGCGACGGCACTCAAATTGGATGTCCCCAGAGCCTCCCCTGCGAACAGACAAGAGGGGGAGTTCTGGGTACGAGAATTTGCAATGGCCCTGTATCAAATCTCGAGCATGCGTCAATGCTCGGTATGAATCAAATGTTGTGGATGCGTCAGACCCAATTAATCTTGTTGAGCATGGAGCTGTGATTGTGCAGATTCTCCTAGCGTTCTACAGGTCTGAGGGTGTTCGAGATGTGAGACTATTTACACTGCTTTTCACGTGACCAACAAATCTTGTTGAACACAACCTTTACTGTGATTGTGCGGATTCTCATGGCATTCTAAAGTAAGTAACTAAGTGAAGTAGGTGCTTATCAGGGGCGTAGCCAGGGGGCCCCGGCCGCCCCCCCTTTCTCGGAATTTTTCCCATACATTTACTGCATTTGCTGGAGAAAAATTTGCGCATTTTCGTCCCATGTTTTCACTATCCGGCCCCCCCTTCAGAAATTCCTGGCTACGCCGCTGTTTATATAGCGCTTATCCTCAAAGCTCTAAGCGCTTTACATTTTTGGATAACTCAGAGCGTGTTAGTAAGGCGAGTTCTGTGACGCAGAGGTTGGGCAACTTTCGACGGTCCTCGTGGTTCTTTAACGTCCCTTGGTTCCAGTTAGTGTAATGTATGCGAGAGACGGGATCTACGGTTTAACGTCCTTATCCGAGAAGACACAAAGGTCTAACCATTTGCAGATATTAGAGCAAAGGCAGCACCTTCTCCTCAATTATGTAGAAAAGACCCTGAGTGGTGGTCTGGCCGGAGTTTGAACTCCAACCTCCCGCACATAAGCCCGGCGCTCTACCACTTCAC
The DNA here is from genome assembly GCA_033964015.1 of Scolanthus callimorphus. NCBI lineage: Eukaryota > Metazoa > Cnidaria > Anthozoa > Actiniaria > Edwardsiidae > Scolanthus > Scolanthus callimorphus. The sequence continues at coordinate 15,309,728 of CM066922.1, forward strand.
TAAACCAGTCGTCGGTTAGGCAGGTCTAACGGGTTTCCCCATTTCTAAGATGGTGACAAAACCACTTACCCAGTTCCATGCGCAACGAGCCCGACAAAGAAGACAATAAACAGATGATGAGAGTACCAGAACACTTCAAAATATGACCGCCTGGAGATACAACAAAAGAGAAATGATGACTATGAGACAATCTATAACGACAATCAGACAGACTTGACAGACATGAGAGACGGACATGACAGACAGGCATGACAGGCAGACACAGATGACAGACAGACAGACAGACATGACAGACAGACATAACAGACAGACAGATATGACAGACAGACAGATATGACAAACAAACATGACAGACAGACTTGACAGACATGACAGACAGACATGACAGACAGACACAGATGACAGACATAACAGACAGACAGACATGACAGACAGACATGGAGCAGACATGACAGAAATACAGACAGACTGACCTGATGAGCTCAGTTGAAGATGATACCATTACAATAAGACACAACGTGATCACTGCACCAGTCAACCCAGGAACTGAAATAACACAAAGATAAAGACATGCAGACTGTTACTGATTCATTGTAATGCCTTCTCGCGAACAAGGGCCCTTCAGAAAAACAGAACCTAAGCAAAAGGCCATGTCTACAGGATGATCATTCTTTACTTCTTGCCTTCTAAGTGATGCTGCTAACTCAGGACAAATGTTTTTATTCTGTTGGAAAACAACCCTTTGCAAGTCATCACTTTGAAATTGTTCAGCAGTTGTTTCTTAGAACTGAGCAATACATAATTAACTGGGCAGTCACAAAAAAAAGTTGCACCCTCCCTGTTGAGGGCCTCTGGATTTCTTAGAACTGAGCAATACATAATTAACTGGGCAGTCGCAAAAAAATTGCACCCTCCCTGTTGAGGGCCTCTGGATTTCCAGAGTGGGTGGTCAAAATGGAGCTCAAAATTCCAGGGTGGGTGGTCATACCCTGCAAGCAGAGGTTTCTTTCTGTCAGTTCATTTACCTTTTATTGAGGCTGTTCGCGTTGCTGGTATGTCACGTTGTCGTACAAACGACAACGCGACATACCAGCAACGCAAACAGCCTCAATAAAAGGTAAACGAACGGACAGAAAGAAACCTCAAACAAACGACAACGCGACATACCAGCAACGCGAACAGCCTCAATAAAAGGTAAACGAACTGACAGAAAGAAACCTCTGCTCGCAGGGTAGGTGGTCAAAGTAGAGCATGGAATTCCAGGGCGGGCACCCTTAAAATATGAAATTCCAGGGTGGGTAAGCGAAATTTCCAGGGTGGCTATCAAGGGGTTTCAATAGAAGGTGGCCACCGTCTACTTCACTTCTGACCGCCAGCAACTTTTGTGGGATGTATAACTGATCAGTTTCAAGGAAAAAATATAAGGCAATAGAATACATAAATATGCCAATTATTTTGCCCTCGAAATGCAGTAAAACACAATTTTTCCTACCGAAAATTAAAATTTCCCTAGGGCATGCCCCTGTAACCCACTATAGAAGGCTCTAGCCTTATGCCATTCATTAGGGACCCCCAAACCCAGCTGCCTACTTCCAAAACCTAGCCTGCTAGTTCAAAACTTATTGAAGCCCCTGGGTCATGAGAAAATCACTGAAATACCAGGGTGAGTGGTTCAAATTAAAAAAATCCAGAGTGGGTAGCTGTGAATGGGGTCCTCGACAGGGGGTGCAAAACTTTGCACAATTTGTTTTTTACCTGATTTGAATAATTCTGTGACTGTATCCTGTAACAAAGAGAAGCAAAGAAATGATGTTATTGCAACTCAAGATGTTCATATAATTTAATAAACTGAATAATATAAAACAAGGATTCTTGTATATATCAACTGGGACTTGGTTAAGCTCGCCCCGGTCTACCAGGCCACAATGTAACCTATCCTCTAAAGAGGCCAGGTAGCCACATCACTGACCTAGGTAACATGATGGTTCCTGAAAGCTTTGGTAAGTGGTGAAACTATATTGGATAAAATAATCTCTATTCTATATATTATAAGTGATTATTAATAGACATCCTAGGTGAGATACATACGGTATCCTGCCTATCCCAGTGGGAATCCACCTTATCCCAGGTGGAGAAACTTCTAATGTGGAATCCCATGAGATCATTTTCCCAGGTGGAATAAATCGAATCTCACTCTGGGGGCTCCCCTATTTTTGGGGTGGATGGCGGTGCTTGTCATACCTTTCAGGGGTTAAAATCAGGCCTGTGGTACATTTTAGGGGGTGAAATTCAAAAACGTGAATTTTTTCCTGATTAGGTACTTCTTAGGGGTCCATTCTAGCAAACCAAGCAACAGTGGTTTTATCAATATCACACTTGTTGGTGTGCCTTTTAGGGGTCAAAATCAACTACCTAAGCTAGCCACGCCCTTTTTGGTACCTTTTAGGGGTAAAGTTCCTGACAAGCATCTACCACAGCCCCCAACACAGGGGAGTCTTAAACTATTGTAGCTGGGACTGTGACACCACCTGGGGATCTTGCATGTCAGTCACAATTACATGAGACAGATGAGGTCCCACCTGGCCAGTCATTTAATAAACAACTCAAAAAGAGTTGGCAATCCCACTTTTGTTTTACAAGGGAAGAAAGAAGTGCAAGGCTGGATAGGGAGAGGAATGGAATGGAGTATAGAGATAAAAATATACAGCTGCTCCTACACTGTTTGCAGCAGTCAAAAGACAAACATAGGAAAAACTATGAGGAAGGCAGATAAGACACACTAACCAAAAATATGGACTGTGTTTTAATTAAGAAGGGATGGGTGGAGTATATAATAATGGAAGGCTCTTAACATCAACTCCTTTTGTAAGATGCTAATTTGGAATGTCAACGTTCGTTCCTGAAATTGTTACGCTCAAATGATAAATGTTTGCAATATTGGCCCTACCGAGGATGCTTCTCTTATAGGATTAACCCAGTGATCAGGGCCATCCAGTTGACTTAGCCAACCATCTATCTCTGAGTCTGATTTGCTCCAGCTATAGATGAGATTCTCAAAATTGAAGCAATGAGCACCGACATGAACAGCTGAAATAAAAACATTCAGATGTTATGACTTACAGATGTTAGATAAGTTGACAAACATTTCAGCTTGAGTTTTTAATGTCCTTGGCAACTTAGAAAAATATTCCTGTCCCTTTGCTTACCAGTAAAAAAACATATTGTATATGCAAAATACTTGTGGAAGGTAATGCTTTTGTCAAGCACCCGGATTACTGGAGCCATGAATCCACACTGGAAGATTGAAATGAAATCAACATTTTAGAGGTTTTGTTTTCAAAGCACGTACACAGAAAGATATTTTGAATGCATCTACGTAGCTTGTTATATGGATTTCAACTGGTTATCAATTCCACTCTGCCTATAGTAATAGACCAATCAAAAACGTACATGCATGCAGCCTCACATACACATTATGCACATGCATGGAATCTGGTCCGGTTGAAGAGTGTAAACTTGCTTATTGTTAGAATGTATGCTGGATTTGGGAATATTTTAGAGAGGTAGTGTCAAATGCTTTTATCTTCAACACAATCAGCACACTTGAAATTCAAGTTATATTGCTTTGCCCACAGGGATAACAACCTCGGGACCACAGGCTTCCCATCCTTAGTATTACCTTCTTTCATCACTGATGAAAGCCGAAAGGCCTTTGACTAAACGTAGCTGTATGGTGTTTTTATTTTCTGTCTTTGACTAATGACGTGTCATAGATTCACTTACCCTTTCTGCAATGCGTGGGGTAAACAATTTTTTCCTGGAATATCACACATTGTCACTTCTTTATATACAATATATAGATGTTAACTTACATTGCAGTGACTGCGGATGAGAGAATTGACATTACGACACATGGTAAGTAATATGAGCATGCAGTTGAAGTTAAGAACCATGGCTGCACCTCTTGCAAATGGGAGACCAGTCTGTGGACAAAAATCCTACAGTTCAGTTGTCCTACATTATGTCACACTGTGTGTTTCCAAAAAAATATCCATACACAGAAGGGTATTGAAAAGTGACCCTACCCCTCGTATTTGTATGGAAAAGATCAATTCCTTCTGTAGTGGGGTTAAAAATGAATAATTTTTGGAACCACACATTGGCTTAGCACATTTTCAAAACCACAAAGACAACACAATTACATACATGGATAAAGAAATTTTATCATGATTAAACACACAAGCAGTTGACGATGATGTAGTGAGGGGTGGTGGGGGGTGGGGTGATTAAGGACCCCTATGGTAAATAAAAAACAATGCAAAATTATCTTGTTATTATTTTTTAGCTTTAGTCACATATTCTGGGGTTTGTGTTATTGGTCTGTTCATAATAGACCCAGAGACCCCTAAAGAGTTTATTATTATTATCATTTTTATATTATTTTTGTATTATTTTTATACAGATTGATTTCCAGATAAGTTGCACAACCTCTGCCCCCTTTAAATTGCCCTCTTATGGAATAAGGCTGGCAACCAATCCTACAAAATAACAACCTGGGGAACAAAATGTTTATTTCAGTTTATTAGGGTTTGTCACAGGAAATATATTATAAATAACATATATTATAATAACATATTATAAATAACATCACCTTGATTACTTCACGCAAATATGTATACTTCTTTGAAGTTCCATAGTCTAGCCAAGTGATTACAAACAGGAAAATATTTAGGGCCATCCATATTATCTAAAAATAACAGGAAAAAAAACATTAAATTCCAACTATAATGAATGCACAGGGTGCATGTTGGAAGTCATGTAGCATCATGGTAGTTTGTGTTAAATTCCAGGGATATTTTGGGAAGTGAGTGTGTATGCACTTTATTAGCAGGATTGAGCATCCATGTTTTCTCCAAATAAAAACATTATGATGTTGGATCTCTCATATGATGTGGAAGGGAGGTTCAGCATAATTTTTTTGATCACTGAGAACCACTTTACCACCCCTTTTCGAGAGTTTCTAGCACCATACAATATTGTTGCTAGAAAAATATAAAATATAATATTTAACAATCCTATTATCACTGATTCTTTGTTCTCAATAAGGAGATTAAAGATGAACGATTTGTAAAATTAAGACTTGATTTAAATAACTTGGTCAGCTTATTTGCATTAAGTGTAATCACTGTAATTTAGCTATCGCCCTTAAATGATTTATTGCTCCTGAAAGTAATGAATGCTCCTGAAATTTTAAAAGCTTTAAATACAGTAAGCTTATTGGGCGCTTAATTTATACTTATATATTTTGCTCTGGAAAAATAAATTGAATCTTAAGCCAGCACATCAGAGACAACGACAGAAACGTTTTGTCCAAGCAAAGGCAAAGTTTAAAGAACTTTAAGCTTATATTAAGCTTGTTGTTTATAAACTATTTCGGTTCAGAACATTCTGAAGTCACTCGAATTTCGCGCTAAACTTTCTGTTGAAATCAAAAACTTACCACAACAATATATCTACCCAATTCATTTGTAGCAAACAGACCCATGGTGGAAAGTTCCTTTGCTGAAGAGCTGAAGAAACTAAAAACAGGAAAATCGGAGGCCGATTTTCAACAGGAAACTCAAATCAATGTCCGCATTTTGATCGCTACGCGTATATACCCGCAAGTATATTGATACTTAGCAGGCTAGTACGGCATGTACTGTGATCATAAAAGTTGAACTAGTGAGTTATTCGATAAGGGAGAATATAATCAGTACTCATGAAGAATAAGCCAGAGACTGGCCTTGTATCCTCGCCTGCAACGCAGGACGAGGCATTATGGGTAAATTTTCTGGACCACAAACGAAAGTTTGTACAAAATTCCTTCAAATTTGTCCGCGAGAAAATGTCATTGTGCGGCAAATGGGTATTTCTAGGCAACTCAGCTAGAAGCTGTAGTTTGCGAAGCTTTTCCGAGCTGTTTTTAAAGCAAGAACGGATAACTTTGCGAGGTTTTCTTGGCTTTGGGGCGACAAGGGCGAACGCACGTGCGAGTACGTCAACGTTGAGCAGACAATCGTCATCAGGGAAAGAGAGAACTAGACGGGCAGATACCAAGGGAATCGATTGGATCAGGAGAGGAAAAAAGAAAAAGGACCCAGATGACGAGTTTATGAATCTTTGGCATGGTACTGAGACACATCTGAGGGATAGAATTCGGGCGAACATTCGACATAAAAATGATGATGGCAGAAACATGGGCAAAGCGATTAGGAATAGAACGCAATTTAAAAACTTGGTATCGTTACCTGGTGAGGCTGAGATAGGGAAGGATGAAAAGGATTTGCTTTTAGATGATGACGATTTTACTTACAAAATACCATTTATTAAACCTCCCGGGAGCCCTGTGGAGTCAAAACCACAGGATGACCAGATGGAAGATAAAGTCATAAAAGAACAAAGTCTCCCAGAGGGGTCATCATTTGAAGAAATTGGTGTTCATCCAAAACTTATTGAAAAGCTTAGAAAAGATGGTGTTCTAAGGCCTGTTACAATACAAGAAATAGCACTGCCTTTGGTCTATCAACACAAGTCAATTCTCATCAAGTCTGAGACTGGCTCAGGAAAGAGCTTGGTGTTTCTTCTGCCAACTGTACAAGATCCAGGAAGGGGGTGTGGTACAGTTATCATTGTTCCAACCCGAGAGCTTGCTAGCCAGATGCTCTATGAGGTCTACAGATTGCTGGGGGATAAATCTATTGTGGCATCTTTTGTAAGGATTGTATTGTGTTTTATATTACTAGAAAGGTACTACCATATGTACTACCATACTCCTTTGTTTTCCTATCTTTATTTGTCAAAGAATGGTCTAATTGTCTGAGGTATACTCTCCCGCATTACAGGGACGTCAACCCCAGGACTTAAAAAATCTGGAGAAATTTCCTGAAATTCTGCCAGGAGAAAAACAGTAAATGTAATGAATGTATGGCAGACATCTTGAATTTTTCCTGGGAGATGAAGTGAAAAATAGGAGAGTTGACCTCCCTAGGCATAGGTGTGTCAAGGTTTTGAGTCTTGTCTCAAGGTTAATTTTTGCCTCATTCTCATACATTTACTGTATTTTCCCCGCACCACTTTCTTGGATGTTTCTTATACATTATTTGGGTAGAAGTCAAGGCCATAGCTAGAATTTTTTCTTTGGGGGGACAAGCCTTGGGCATGATGATACTAAAATGTTTACTCTAAGGAGGTGGGGAACTGACCCCTCTGCCCCACTGCTAGCTATGGCTATTCAAGTGTAGATCAGACAGCTCACAACTCAGGCTAAACACCACTACCATTCTCACTTCCTAGAAATTCTAAAAGCGTACTCTTGCTATTTTATCAACTGGTAGGTCAGTGGAGTGGATTCTAGTCATCAAGAGGCATGTTTGCGAGACGCAGACCATCTGCCACGTATTGTTATTGGTACCCCAAAAGGCTACTGGAAATTGTCCAAGAACATGAGTCGTTATTTACCAGAACTAAAAGGATAATAATAGATGAAGTAGACAAGACATTTCTTCCTCTTCCAATCCGAGCATCTCGGAAGAAGATCACCAACAGGTTCTTACATCCCAGACCAGGAAGGCTTCTTGTTGAGGAACTTGTGAAAGCATCTAAGGTGAGGTATCTTCTCATCCTCAGAGCCCCTCTAAGGCAGGCCCATAGCCAGCATGAGGTAAGTGAGGCATTGAAACAACCAGAACCAAATTTAAAATGAAATTAAAGGCAGCCTTAACCATTAGTCACAGAAATCTAGCAATCTGGCTCACTCTTGCCTCTGTAACAATTTTTTTCTGCCTATGGTCCTGTACGGTTCCTCACTGTACAAGAGGAGGCATCTGAATTCAGCACCAGATTTACTCATCAATTCTGTAATCACAGCCAAGCAAATGTCTTTTTTGATAAAGGTTTCCAAGATAATGTATGCCCTCTTCAACAGTTGTGGCACCTGGATGTCTGGCTTAGACGTTTTCACACGCTTTTTTGGTTGGGGGTCTCCTGCATTGCCACCGAAGTTGAAAGGCTACATATGGAAACACACAGTCACATTCTACTGATTAAAACAGCTAAAAGCACAAGCTTGAAACATCATTTTTCTCGAGCGATCTGGCTTTATTCTAAGTGTAAAAGTACTCCGTTTCTTACCTTTGAAGAGTTTCACATTCACACCAAACTTAGTTGCTTCTTTCGTGTTTTTCGGAATAGCATTTTCTTTCATTTCAAATATTCAGACTCAAAAAGTCTCCTAAAAAAGTGGGGTATGATCGATATAAGGAACAACTGAAATTCAAGCAAATTCATCCTGAAGATCAGAAGCTCTGGTGGCAGATGAAATTGGAACTCCTAGATCTTGACATCCTGTTTTCCATATATGGTGACCATCATTGTCTGTTACAGTATATACATGAATTTTAACAAATTGGTGACCAATCAGAACAGCTGATGACTGTCTGCCCCCAAAAGTCCATGGCCAACAGCCAAAAAGAGTAGCAGATTTATTTATGCCACAATGCGCATATTTCTTGAATTGTGATTGGCTCTGAACTATGGGTTGCGCCCTGTGAGTCCGCGACATTTTGACCACTTTATTACGTCATTCCATGGTTTATAAGAGGACATACCACAGAAAATGAGAGGACATTTGTTAAATATAAACGTTTCATGTATTCCAGGTCAAGAAAATCCAACTAATTGGTGCTACAGCAACTGTTAGTACAGTTTTGATGGAAGAGCTTGTTGACTTAGGATGGGGTGATCATGTGACAGTCGTACAGCCTCCAAGTTTAGAAGGAAAGCTCAGAAGTGTCCCAGAATGCATCACGCACCGTTACTCACTTTATGACGAGGGACTCTTTGAATCCAAGGCTCATATATTAGCGAGGTATAACAAAATAGAGAATGAAGACCTCAGTTTTTTGAGTCCTCATAGCAAGCATTCCCATGTGTTTTCAGGGAAAAGAAACCCAGAAAAATGGGGAAGTGGCAAGAAGTTTGACAAGCAAGGTCCATCTTTCGCTTGCCCCAAAAACTAGTTCTTCTAACTTCTTGCTGCTTTTCTCCTTTTTCTTCTCTGGGTTTCTTTTCCCTGATATTGAAAATATAGGTATGAAAATGTGCAAATTTTCCTTCAGCAATTACAGTAACTCTGGCAAAATCAACTAAAAAAAGATGAAGGCCACAGCCCCATGCCTATCCCCCCTCCCCTAAACCCACTCTTGGTATTTAGCCCGCTATCTTAGCCCTAATCATCTGTGCCTGGCAAAACTGTGGTATAGACAGAAAAAACAATACAGTAATATTACTTTTTTTTCTTTTTGACTACAGAGTGTTTGCATCTTCAAAGCAAAAGTCAGCACTTGTTTTCATTCGCCGCAACCACTCAGTTGATGACTTTGTATGGGAGCTTCGCTACCTTGGTCTAAATGCTGTAGCACTCTACAAACAAATTGCCACTCAAGATCCCCAGAATTACAGAGCATTTTTGTCAGACTTCAAGACTGGAAAGACTCAGTTAGTTATTGGTACAGAGGAAACGGGTGAGTGCTGACCCCGGGGGGGGGGGGGGGGGGACTCCCATATTTTTGGGGCGGGGGTGCTCGTCGTACCTTTTAGGGTTTAAAATTAGACCTCTGGTACCTTTTAGGGGTAAAATTTGAAAACTTGCATTTTTTTTCGAGGTAGGTACTGAGTTAGGGGTTCGTTCTAGCAAAACAAGCAAATCACGCTTGTTTGAAGCCTGAATTTCAGACGTACTTTCGCTCGGAAAAAATACAAGAGAAAATTACGAGGAAAAATACGTCTTGTTGGTACCTTTTGGGGGTCAAAATCAACTAAGCGACGCCATTTTAAGTTCCCGACGAGCACCCCCGCCCCAAAAATAGGGGAGTCCCTTCCCCCCGGGGTGTTGACTCAGTTCAGTTCAGTTTATTAGCACATAATTACTTCGACATTACAAATAAAGTGTACAGTACGGCATCGACCGTTCACAGAGATGTACGGCATCGACCGTTCACAGAAAACGACCGTTTACGAAAGGGAAATGCGCTGTGCATCGGCGTACTGTGCGAAAGGTCTTGAGTTCCACCAGACCAACAACTGTATCGATTTTTCTCTACTCTAAGTTGCTTGCTTATAGAATTGAATTCCCTTAAGCCAGGGAAATACGAGGCACAAAATCCCTCAACTTGTCGCGCAACATTGTTGCGTTGCAAGTTGATGATCGAAGTTGCGCGTTTTTCATCTCACGCCACGACCTGTCGCGCAGCAAAAACATTTGTTGCAGGTTGTGAAAACTTGTTGTGCGAAGTAGAAGGCGGGTCTACTTTGAGCCACAAATTCTGGTTTTGTCGCGCAACAATTTGCCTACAATTCAAGTTGATTAGTCAATAGAAATGAGGTGCTAAGGGGCAAAATCTGCCTTGGGCTCGCATGTGTGATCATCAAAACAAAATGTTGCGCGACAAGTTGTGAATTTGATGAAAAACGAGCAACAAACATTAGACTTGCAACGCAACAATGTTGCGCGACAAGTTGAGGGATTTTGTGCCTCGTATTTCCCGGCTTTAATCAGACCGGAGCTCTGACTGAGAAAGGGGGTAAAGGGCTGCACCTTCGAACGCTTTTAAAAACACGAGGCTCGGAACGGTAAAATAAACTCTTTTCCTTACCGGGAAAAAATCGGGATAACGAAAAGATCCGAATAATTGTGAAGATTTTAGAACTTCGGAAGTTGTCAGTTCTGATTGCATGATTACGCCATGGGCGGATCTCACTTTCCTTATCTGGCTCAGCCCCGCCCGTATCCCCGGGATATGAAAATGGTGTCTGAATATTTTTTTTATTTTTATTTTCTTGTTACAGTAAGAGGACTGGACTTCCCGGATCTAGAGCACGTCTATTTGATGGAAGTTCCGAAGAACGCCGAGGAATACCTCCATCTTGCTGGCAGGGTTGGACGACAGGGGAGGAGAGGGACAACGACAACTATTGTCACCACTGATGCCGACGACCGGCGGATGCGACTGGTGTACCGAAGGCTTGGCGTCGCATTTCACCAGATCTGAATAAAAACATCGGTCTAAAAGACAACTTATAGTTACAGTTTTTTTAAGGTATGGCCCTCGAGCTAGTGCGACACTTCGTCCTTGCCAAGGTCTTGTAATGATCATAAGAAATTCGACGACAAATTGTTAATCAATTGACCGTTTTCACGATGTTGCGAGAACAATACCCTTGAGCTGTTCTGACTCGTTCTGGTGAAGACAGCTTTTGTTATTCAAAACAGACAAGCATCGTGAAAACCTTTGTTGCATCGTGAAAACTGTCCATTGCCATTCAATTCAGGGGCGTAGGCCAGGAATTTTTTTTTTTTGGGGGGGGGGGGGGGGCGGCAATAGTGAAAGCATGGGACGAAAATTTCCAAATTTCCTCCAGCAAATACAGTAACTGTATGGGAAAATCTCCCGAGAAAGGGGGGGCCGCGGCCCCCTGTGCCCCCTCCCCTGGCTACGCCCCTGCAATTGTTGTATTGTTTTATTATTTCATAACGATGATTCTTACGGTTGGACCATCAGAAAAGTGATTGGGGTGGGGAGAGGGGGTTTGAGCTTTTTGATTAGCTCGATTTTTTTCCGGGGGGGAGGGGGGGAGACAAACAAAAACAACGGTACAACCCCAAAATTACTAGCTCGAGGGCCATACCTTAAAAAAACTGTAACTATAAGTTGATGTCTCATCCTCCATAAATAAAGTTTATTGTATTTTGGAGCTCGTGTCTCTTAATATATATCAGGCTACCTTTGTTGCGTGTCTCATCTGGGGAGCACGCGGGACCGGAGGTACTTCAAACGGGGATTCCCCGGGGGGGGGGGGACTCCCAAATTTTTGGGGCGGGGGTGCTCGTCGGGAACTTTCGATTTTACCCCTAAAAGGTACCTAAAATGGCGTCGCTTAGTTGATTTTGACCCCTAAAAGGTACCAACAAGACGTAATTTCCCTCGTAATTTTCTCGTATTTTTTACGAGGGAAAATACGTCTGGAATTCAGGCTACCAACAAGTGTGATTTGCTAGAACGGACCTCTAACAGGTACCTATCTAGAAAATATTGCAAGTTTTCGAATTTTACCCCCTAAAAGGTACCAGAGGCCTGATTTCTGGATCCCTAAAAAGGTACGACAAGCACCCCCGCCCCAAAAAAATTGGGAGTTCCCCCCCCCCCCCCCCCCCCCCCCGGATGCTCCGCCCAGACTCTGGACCCCTTACCCTTTTATACCAAAAATTAGGAAAAACGTACCCCAATATACTGAATTTAGAAAAAAAGGCGCCTTTCTTATAATTCTTAAAAATGCACGTGTTGAAGTACGCGTTAAAATCTTCAAAACGTAGCGCAATATTGAACCCCTTTAAAAGTTTCTATACTGCAAACTAATGCTTTTTCGGCAGAATCTAGTTATTTTCAACCCTTTTATATACTGAAATTCGCAAAATCGCTTCCCTTTTATATAGTGAAATGGGCAAAATCGCTACCCTTTTATATAATTCGAGCCTCAAAATCCTGCCCCTTTCGGGCGGTGCATGCCCGACAGTCGACATGAGGGAGAACCCCCCGGCTGGGGACTGGGCTGGGTCACTGGGCTTTATCACACAATAGCCATTTGGGATAAGATCATTATGGCTTCCACTTCCTTTCCCTTGAAAAATTAAATTCCGCCTGATACTCAGGCTAACTCCTTGGTGCATAAGCCACGTTATGTGAATGAGGGATTTTGGAGCGGAGTGGATGCCCGCGTTTGTTATTTGTGATAAAATTATGGAAATTGGGAATAATTTTGGAACTGCTTTTGTGAGTCGTGCAGTGCAATGCAACTGTAAATTCAGCATTTACTTCACTTAAGAAAAAAGACAAAAAATAGGACCATACTTCCAGACAAAGAGCTGAAGCGTCGTATGGCGACCGTACGGTTCTTACGCCCACGCCAGAGATTTCGGCCCTGACAGTCGCTATCCTGGTGTTGAATTGCTCAGTAGCTAGATACCTATGGGTGAGAGTACGCCGGCCACCAGACCACATAAGGACGCCCCTTGTACCGTTAGTGAACAATCAACTAATTATTATGCATCACCAACGTATTTATAGGCCTGAAGAGTGTGTTTGAGATCCATGTGGGGCATTAGTTGTTGGTTTTAGTTTTTAACTAAATAGTAGCTATTTCACGATAATGCAGAAGTTGCCGTTTAGCATGTTTTTTTTTTAACTCATATAGTCAGGCATTACAGTGACACGGGAATGAGTTTCTTTTCAAGTTGTCCGTTTGCGCATGCGTACCACGTCATCGTCTTATTTTATTTCCGTGAACTGAACAGACGACCATCAAACCCCCTAAAAGATCATCTAAGGCCCGGGGGGGGGGGGACTCCCTATATTCGAATGCTAGTATTTTTTAGGGGTTGAAATCTGCGATCTGGTATTTTTTAGGGGTTCGAAAATAAAAAACGGTATAGTAAGAGAAATAGGTATTTTTTAGGGGGTTCTCACGCAAATAAGGTAGTGTTTTTGAAAGTCGAGAGGATACATTTGATGTATATTAAATAAACGGCCAGAATAAAATTTATAATCTGTCAAAATTGTTGGTATTTTTTAGGGTATTTTCAGACTGAGGGGTATTTTTTAGGGTAGAATTTTTTTCCGACCAGGTATCTTTTAGGGTCAAAATTCGAGTTTCCCGACGGTCACCCCTAGCATTTTAACCTTAGAGTCCCCCCCCCCCCCCCCCCCCCCCCCCCGGGATCTAAGGATGCCCAGAATGTTAATATTGAGTGTTACAATGGAACTGGAGCACTCCCAGGCGCTACAATTTAAGTCCAAAGCACGCGATATTTCTCAGAATAAACTGAATAATAAACTGAATAATTTGTAAAAATATGCGGTAGACATGCACTGACATCTTTGTCAGTTGTATTTTTGGGTTCCCTGTGCCCAACAATTACCCAAGCTCCTTAGCGTAACTACCGGTCTTACTACGCATGCGTATTGGTGTTGGTGCGATCAAGGAAAGGCTTATGGAGTTGGGGACTTCGGTGTTTTCACCAAAATTCCTTCATAATTCGGGCCCTAAAACACCTCAGAATACACTACAAAGTGTTGTCCTGCCGTATGGAATCTAACATTTAATTCTGGATGATTCAAGTGTTAACAAAGATCACAGATTCAGGGAAATGTCATGAAGTTTCGATGCATGTTTTGAAGGTGTTCCAACTCGCTCGGAAGGAAATTCCATTCAAATGCGTCCTCAATACATCTCAGATCTAACAGTTTCCCCATGGATCTTTTACTTCTCTAAGATCTAAAGTAGCTACAGGAATTATCGAGCTACTATGGCAGGTCTTGGATCAAGCCCAGGTAAGGCATTTATTCCCAAACGTGTGAATAATGTATTGAAATTCAAAGTAATTTGAAGCTTGAAATTATTCCCTCACTTTGGCTTTTCTTGTTGCAGTTGGAGGTCCTTGGCTAATTGCGGCAGAGGAGAGAACCAAACATGAGAGTACTTTCCAGTCATTAAAACCAATGAGCGGATTTCTATCCGGTGAGCTTATGACTTTACTTACCTACGTCTAATACGACCTCAAACTCAGTGCTAAGGTTATGTTGTACCAGGTGTTGAGATTAAGCCTTGTTTCTGTCTGAGAGGAATGAATTTCTAATGAGACTGTAAAACGACTAAAATAGTGATACTGAATACTCCATGCAATATTAAACAGCAAAAAGACAAACAAGAAAATCTCACAAAAATGTTATCATTCAAATCTCTCAAGACTTGTGTGTGATCTTTTGACTTTGGGGTTATAATTTGTGTACATACTACAGTGGAATTGACATTGTGTATTAGCATATTGCTAAAAATTGCATAATGTACTCACAAATAATCTTGATCCCTGGGAAATAAACAATTAAACTACAACATAAAACGATGGAAACTTCAGTGATGCATCATTGAAGTTACTGTATAGATACTATAAGTGAAATAATTTTTTGAAAAAGTGATGTTTTCATTGATATTTAAAATAGTTTTTCTTCTCTTTAAGTTACGTTATCTAGTTTTAAACACTCTGACAAAATTAAGTGTCTGGAGTAGTAGAATTTTAACATGAATTTTTTCAAGTTCAAGATTGTTCTAAAAAATAAAATAAAACAACTGAGAGCAGATGCACTTGTTGTCATCTTATGGACAACAAACTTCTAGGCAATCAGAGAGGGAATACATCTAAATCAATAGTTATTCAGATTTTTTAATGGTTGTATCAATAACATAATGTATAAAATATACAGGTCAGGTCATTATGTTCTTCTAGTCATTATGTTGTAATGATCTTTTTAATCTTTCATACCAGTCTGTCTATTTTTCGCATGTAGTATTTTCATTTCAATCCAACCAGACCATTGTATCTGCTTCCCTTTTCCTGGCTCAAAATGATGCCAGATACATGCATACATAGGCCTAACGCTTTTTACTTAGGCATAAAATAAAGAGTGTGCTTTTGTTTTTGTTGTGTTCTCCCTATTTACACCTAGATTTTTTATTAAAAATTATGCCTTTAATGTTAGTACAGGGTGTAAAATTTCTATGATTATTTTTGCGCCATTTTTTCTTTGAGATATGATCCTCTCTTGTATGGCACTCTCATATCTAAACATTGCAGTGTGCACGGTGAGGACATGCTGTATTCAATTTTGTATTCTATGATATCCCTACAGGAAAAACATTGGGGGGGGGGGAGAGCTTGATGGAGGGAGACTCTTGCTAAGGAACCAAAGAATAATGGTTAAACCGTTGAGAAATGGGTCAACAGTTTTGGCGGGGATTGTAGATTAGTGTTGTACACTATTTGCGGTTATAATTTTTAGGCTTTAAATATTTCAAATAACATAAATTAATTTCAAGTCAAGTTTATTGTTCTTTGGCCAGTGGTGAAGACATGGGACAAGTAATCAGCATCATTAGTTAAATTCTCTTTGTGTTTTGTTACCAGGCGAGCAAGCCAAGCAGTTTTTCCTCAAGTCCAACCTCCCTCCATTGGTTTTAGGGCAGATATGGTAAGTAAAGGAAAACACAGATTATTACTCTGGACATGTTTAGTGCAGTGCACTCAGAACCGTAGATGCTCAACAGTCTACAAAATGTAGTTCCAGAAAATGTGCATAACCTCCCATTTTGAAGGGACTTGGAATTACAGTAGCCTGCGAAAGGCGAACCATCCCCAAAAGAGACTCACAAAGAGGCATCTGCATGCTCAAGCCAAACATTCCATACTGATGACATATTTTGACCTAGCAGCAACCACTAAGTGCTGTTTGGCTTTTGCAGGCTAGAATGATAGTGGAGTGGAAGATCATTTTGCATTATATTTTCTTAGACAAAAAGCCATGTGACGCTCCTCTTTTACTGGCTAAGTTTCCCAATAGTAGTGTCATATGACACTACTATATTGCAGTTTCACTTTGAAATAGAGAAATTCAGGTCCAAAAATGGAATAACTGTCTTTCTTTTTAGGAGTTTATCAGACCTTGATAGAGATGGAAAGATGACCATGCAGGAATTCACGATAGCCATGCACTTAATACAGAATAAACTGAAGGGTATTGATCCTCCTGCAGTACTACCAAACACCCTAAAGATGTCATCTCTTCCAAGCACCTTCAACAGAAACCAACCCAAGTCAGGCAGCCCTAGTTACAGCCCTACAGGCCATAGCAACTTATCAAATGGATTTAAAATGTCAGGGACTATGCAGCATCCTAAGAGTGGAGCTCTAAACTGGTCAGGTTCGACTGCTGGTAAACCAGAAATATCTGGTACAATGACACTACCTAAGTCTTCTGGCATTTCCTGGTCAGGGATGAACCAGCAGTCTAGCACCAGTGGTATAGGCTATTTGTCTTCATCATTCAATCTAGGAATGGGACAAGGTTTTGGTACAACCACTACTAACATGGGGGTACCCAACGGCCCTGGAATTATGACTAGTGCTGTCCAAGGATCTGGCGCAGATATCCGCCTCACCCAATCAATGAGTGCTCCTGGGTTTGGGACACAGTCTGCCTGTAGTACAATGTCATCTATTTCTTCAGTAGCAAGACTAAAATATAATCAGATGTTTAAAGCTAATGACTACAAGCAGACAGGGTATCTTTCAGGTAGGGAAATACCGGTTCACGGGCTGATATAACGTTTGGGTACCACCAAGTGAAAAGGGACCTTATAATATGGTTTTTAGCCCGGGGGGGACTCCCCATATTTTCAGACGGGGGTGCTCGTCCTATCCCTTAGGGTATAAAATTGACAGACGTGCTATCTCTTAGGGGTGTTTAAAATCAGCCCTATCCCTTAGGGGAGTCTCAGACCAATCAGTGCCCAGAAATATATTGGTACTGACACCAGAACCGATATTTACAAAGGAAACTTGGTTGAAAACCCTAAAAGGCCTAAAATTCGCTTTTATTTGTTTTGACCTGCCAAATTTGCTATCTTTTAGGGGTATATTCGGCGGTTGCCACTCCAAATTTGCTATCTTTTAGGGGTAAATTTGCTGTTTGCCACACCCATTTTGCTATCCCTTAGGGTCAAAATCAATTTTCCCGACGAGCACCCCCGTCTAAAATATTGGGAGTCCCCCCCCCCCCCCCCCCCCCGGGGTATTTAGCCAAATTTCTTTTTTGAAAGGTTTTTGGTAGGCAATATGTGTGAGGTCCCGTTTTGCTTGGCAATTATTATTTGATTAAAATAATATAAATTCCTCAAAGCCAATGCGTGATTTACAATCTATATATTAAAATCATATGGTACTAATAAACTAAAAAAAACTAATAATATTAGGTTCTATCAGTATTGTAAGGAATTTCAAGTGTAAGTTGTATGGTTTATTTTTATGTTTTTTTTGCAGGAGAGCAAGTCAGAAGTATGCTAATGCAGTCAGGCCTACCACAACCTTCTTTAGCACAAATATGGTGAGATTATTACAAAAATTGAGTTTCTCATATTTCCCTATACAAATGTTCTTATAACACAAACAATATTGTGCTTCATTTTTTGTTCTTTCTCTGCAGGAAACTTTCTGATGTGGACAAAGATGGTCAACTAAGCCTTGACGAGTTTATTTTAGCCATGCACTTTGTTGACATGGCCAAGCAAGGCAAGGTCTTGCCAATGACGGTCCCCACTGAGCTGTTAACTCCAGCCATGCAAGCTCCAGCAAGACCCCATAGCGACTCTGTTGGGAGCTTTGATGGCCGTGAGAGGTCGGGTAGTAATATAAGCGTTGATGGACGGTCAAGGTCAGGGAGCATAGCAGATGACAAGAGAACTATTTGTAAGTTGATCAGCACATTGCATTGCTTTGTTTGTAGAGCAGGGCTTGAAATTGCGGCCAGTGGGTCACCAATGCCACTAGATTTTTTCCTCTTGTACTGTACAAATTCAATTCTCATTATATATGTTTGGTTTTATTAACAGTTACATTTGAAGACAAAAGAAAAGAGAATTTTGAGAAAGGAAGGCTTGAACTTGAAAGACGACGTCAAGATCTTCAGGAGAAATTAAAACGAGAAAAGGATGAACGAGAAAGCAAAGAACGTCTTGAGGAAGAACGGCGAACAAGGGCCAAAATAGAGGCAGAACAGCGTCGACAGGCAGAGCTTGATAAGCAAAGGCAGCAACAACTAGAGATGGAACGAGAACAGGAGGTGATTATTGTATTGTATTAAACGACTGTGACGTCATTTTACCATATAAGGTCAAAATTGAGTGCAGATATGGAGCCGTGTTACAGTGCGGCAAATCAGTTAGAAGCCGTTTTTTGTGCACGCATTTGAATGGCTTCCCGATTGTGTGCTGTGTTTTCTTCTTTGCATTCTGATTGGCTGACTAAACAAAGACCCAAGATCTTGACCAATGGGAACGTGTAGAAAACGCAAGCCTGTTTTACTTCCGACAGTCATCTGAAATGCACTCTACTTTGCCTGAATGACTTAGCCCTCAAAGTACAACATACTGTATGAAACAATTCTGCCTCCTACCCTTATCGGTATATGGATGCCATGCTAGAGTAGATTTCGTATGACTGTGAAAAGTGCTGCGACAATGTCGTGCCGCGCCACGGCCGTCACCATGCCGCTAAGTGATTTCATTCCGTAACTACAGCAGGCCAGTTTCTCTGCCTCTACCATGACCGTGTCGCGGCACTTTTCACAGTCACACGGAATCACCCCTGTTATTTTATTTATTTCTTTGCTTTTGTCTTCAGGTTTTGCGTAAGCAGATGATTCAGCAGAGACTGGCTGCGCAGATCGAGGCTGAGCGTAAACGGCAGGCGGAGTGGCAACAACGTAAAAAGGAAGAACTTTTGAACCAGAAAGGCTTGGAGCAAGATATTGTGAATAACCTGAAACAGAGACTACACAAACTAGAAGAGGAACTGGCAACTGTGGTAAGATTACAATGGAGATTGCTGTTATGTGTGTTGAAAACTAAAGCCCCATTTAAAAGACAGAAAGTTTTTGCACGGCTTGGCCACGTAGTCCCGGCGCCGATGAAATTTCGGTCCGGCTCTGACAAAATTTAGTACGCAAAGCCATTTACACAGCGCAAATATACCTGAGCCGTGCCATTAAATTTGGTACCCGTAAAACGTTTTGTCCGAGCCGTGCCAAAAAATCCCTGTCGTGTAAATGAACCTTATGCATACTTACATAGCCAATCAGAAATGAAACAAATGTATGGTAACAACTAACCAACAACCAGGGGACGAAGTGAGAACAGCTGGGCTGGTTGAACACTATCATATGATACAACTCACTATATATGATACATTTTATATATGTAATCCCTACATGAGTGTAAACAGCATTGTAAAAACTTCAGGTCAGCATCTTAGGTCAGACATCTTACATCTGTAACCGTATTTGAACATATTCATTTGAGAATTTACAGTACAGTATTACAAGTGCATACATTTAATTTTTAATTTTAATGTTGGTACCGTTTCTTACAGTCATGGCTCAAGGGATTGGGATCTTCTGATACTAATGTTTGGTTGCTTGTGGTGTTGTAGGTTGGTAAGAAAGCATCAACTCAACAGAGCTATGAAAAAGAGCAGCAGTCATGCCAGGAAGCTAAACAAGCTCTTAACGCGGCAGCAAAGAACAGAGAGATGAGGGTATCAGACATTAGCAGGGTTCAATGCGACATCAAGGTATAACTGAAAAACAATTGTCCACAACTCATAAACAGGGGCGGATCCAGGAATTTCTGAAAGGGGTGGCCGGTTAGTGAAAACATTTTCAAATTTCCTCCAGCAAATACAGTAAATGTATTGGAAAGTCTCCCGAGAAAGGGGAGGCCGATCCCTCCCCCCCCCCTAAATCCCCCCTTATTATAATATCTGCCCTTATTACATGAAAAACATCTAATAAGATATATATATTGCCTGACAGAGCGGAATAGACAAAATCGGCTAATGGTGTTAACATCTTTTTGCTACCCAATTCAGGTCATGTGATGATTTCTTTGGGTGGTTCTTGCTCAGCTGAGTGCACAAGTGTATATGTACAAAACCAACGAAAGTATCCACCCAAAGGAATCATCACATGATCTGAATTGGGCTAGTCGATTTGGTCTATGACCTGCTTAGATCATTGAATTGAATTTGAGAGTTCCACACACAGCTTACATTACAGTTTGACAAGTAAAAAAGGAGGTGGCAGGAGACCCATGAAACCATCAGGTTTATCGAGTAGGGTCCCCTGTATTTAAGTTAAATAGTAATAATAATAAATTAGTGAATAAAAGGATTATGTCTTAATAATGTTCATTTGCGTGCTGTTCTCAGTATATTTTTCGTTTTATATATATATATATATATATTGCTACATTGACCTGCTTAGATCATAAATTTCAGATAAGCTTGATTTTTGCATACAGTCTCCCTGATTAAAAACAAAGTATCAAAAATGACTTTTCTCTCATGGATCCGTCTTTGAGATATTAGGCTTTAAACTTTGGTTTCCGTAACATATTATGGGAGAATTAGTACTTTTTCGAATTTCTTAAAAATTTGGATTTACAGCTGTTTTGAGTATTCTGCGAACTCTCACGCTCGACTTGAATTGTTGAATGACGTTCTGGCTTCCGTCAATTAAACTCTCGGGTCTAATTTGAGTATTAGCCGACCGTAAGAAAGGCCATTTGTTTAGAAAAAGATAGTAAAAAAATGCTGTGTGTTGCGGCATTTCACTAGGATGGCGAATAACTTAATTCTATGTACTCCAAAGAGGTTCAAAGTTTGATTGACGGAAGCCAGAAAGCAGTTTGACGGTTGGAAATCAATCTTGAGAGTTCGTAGGATACTCAAAACAGCTGTAATCTTTTGGTCATAGAAACTCCTCGTACATGGAATCTTTAGCTTATATATTGAAATATGGCAAGTTAGACATTTCATTGTTGTTCATTTCTGCTCTGTCGTATTGCCTACTGCAGGAATACCAGCAACGTCTTATCGTGCTATCTAACGAGCGTGAAAGGGTGTCCCTTGAAATGAACAAGAGGGACACCAACACCCTATCTGAGGCGCACGGTAATGCGATGGCCAGTCTGGGGGATACCATGGGAACCATACGACGGCTGAAGGCCACACAAGGCAACATGGAGACGACTCTGGAGGAACGGCTTAAAGAGTTGGATGCTCTTAACAATCAACTCAAGGTAATAGAGTAGAGTATGCTTCCCCTGTATGCAACCAATTTCCATCCACGAAATCCATTTTACAATCCAATTCTATCCACACACTCCGTAGATAAAACTCAAAATTTGTTCATATCTGACGATTGAAAAAATATGTAACAAGTCTAGATGATTATTTGCCTTTTCTCGTGTGAATTGGATGGTATTTTGGGGCTGTCACGATTGTTTTAACCAAATTATTGAAAACTAGGCCAGAGTACTATTTTGTACTTCAGCTTAGTCTAAGAAAGAAAAACAAACTGAAATTCGCATTATATAAGCATTCTTATGTAAGATTAATAGCTTACCCTATCAAATTTCCAAGTTTGAAAACTGTTCAGCATGGTAAGAAATCTCAAAAAGGGCAATTCTCAATCCATTTCCATCCGCTCGATAACAAACAAAATACGTTAACTTTGTGCTTATCTGGCAGTTAAAACGTTATTTAATAAACTAGACGATTATTTTGCTCATTTCTTGTGAATTTGACGGCATCTACGCTACCTAAATTCACCCTAGGATCGTGACATAACCCTTTTAACCCTACAATTGTGATATTTGTTCCAGGATACAAAAACTACGATTCAGCAGGTGACAACAGAGAACGCGCGCCTGCAACAGACAACAGAATCCAAGCAGCGTGAATACTTGCTATGGAAACAGAGAAAGGAAGAAGAGGACAAGGCGAAGAGGGAAATGGAGGCGCGACGCAGACGAGCAGAGGAGGAAGCTAAACAGCAAAAGGAGAGAGAGCAAGAAGGTACAATGTTGTGACGTTACTTGTTAAAGAGCCTGTGTCAGCCGCCATTTTGACAGCATAGCAACATACCGAGTCGGAGAAAGCATCCATTTCCATCGGCTGATTTAGGGAATATAGAGCAATGTTCTCCATTGAATTTGGTAAATCAAATCTGAAACTTTGTTTTTAGATGTTTATAAAGAACTTTCTGCACGTAATTCGTCTTCTAATATCGAACGAAAACAATAACAAAGGAATGGCTGACACGGGCTCTTGAATGTTTTGTCTACAAGTCACAGTCTCGCACACAGACGCTTTCCGTTTTTTTTTTTAGGGCGCGCAAAGATTTGTGGGATAGATTTAGGAGGGCGCGCAGGGAGTTGTGGGATAGTTTTAACAGGGCGCGCAGAGAGTTATGGGATTCGTGAGTATCCCACAGTTCATTGCGCGCCGTGTGATACTCATTCCCAGTCCCTACGCCTCCAAAATATGACAATTTTCACAGAGAAAAATCACCGCAAAAGACGAAAAAAAGAAGATAACATCTGGGTACGAGACTGTACAAGTCATTGAATCATTGTTTCTCCATGTAGCAATGCGCCAAGAACAAGAGAGACAGAAGAAAGACCAGGAGTTGAGACGACGCATGCAGGAGGCTCGTGAAGTCGAGGCTCGTCGGAAGGAGGAGCAGCTACTAACCAAAGACAGGTATAGACATGTGCCAATGATTGACACTAGCACACCACAGCAGGGCCAAACATTGCGACTATATGGTCGTCAATGGCTACTAGATGCGGGGTTTGGCGACCAAAAATAACAAGCTAGCCGCCAAATAGCCTGCGAAAGCTGACACCACTTAGCGCTAAGGTGTGCCGGCTTCCGCAGGCTAGCCGCAAAATGGCGATTTACTTTTCTCTGTGGGTCTTTTTCGGGAGAAAAAGATTTTGACCAGTTTTCTTTTATGACGACCAAATTTCACTATTATAGATTTCACCAAACGATTCTGCCCGCTTGGGCTCACGTTTTGGTCTGCATTACTTTGTTCTTGGTCTGTGTGTTCTTGAAAACAACCGTCACGACTCGAAATCAAAAACTCGCCTTTACAAATCTTGAAATATGAAAGCAAGGCGACTGTAAATGGGCCACAGCAGAACTGATTGATTTTTCCAAAATGTACACATCGCCAGTTTTCAGGTCTTTCACAGATGTTTTAGAAAAGCATGCCGGCCCGCGGAGAAAGCTATGCAGACAAAAACCGAGCGGGCAGATTCGTATGTTTTCTTTTTCGACGCTCATTACGGCTCGGTGAAATCCGTAGTATTTAGCTACAATATTTTTTTGTTGCTCTTTCTGTTTTCTTTTCTTTCTTTTCTTTTCTTCTTTTTTTCAATGCAAGTCATTTTCATTTCCGGCGGCACCATCTTTGAAAAAGTTCTATTAGTAATTCTAGCACATTTCCTTTGTAGGATAGTCCAGCAACAGCAGACAGTTCCAAGTGCTGGGTTGTTACAACAACAGTCGTCAGTTGCTATGGGAACGCAGGCGTTACCGAGCCGGGCGGAACCTGACGGGGGGAGCGATGACATTAAAACCAAGGTACAGCAGATGGAGCAGAAGATCCACGTGACGGCGGTACAGGACTCCCTTGCACCTATCAGTGGTGAGTGGCCTTAAAAACATGTAGTTTTTACCCCGTCCACAGGTATCCGGATATTTTCAAAAACGGAGATATTTTTCTCCCGTCCCCTCCCGTCCACACGTAGACGGCGTTTTCGGGCGCAAAAACGGAGGTTTTAGAATACGCTCTCCAGACTGTAGGTTTTTAAAAACGAAGATTTATCGTATTCGTTTGGACAGTCGAAAACGGAGGTTTTCAAAATACGATGATGTCAAAGTTAGAGTCCAGTGCACGGGGTCTGAGACAGAGTAAAATAAGCAACTGGAACTAATGTTTCAATGTATGCGTACGTGGCTATATGCGCTATATAAATGTTGTATTATTATTATTATTATTATACTTGCTTTTTGAAGGGCACATGCGCTCGCATCCCGCGTATGCCCGATAGGTGAAGTCCTGCGTATTCGAATCGTTGTCGCGTATACGTGTGGACGGACAAATACGATTTAGATACGGTCCGTGTGGACACGGATTTTTTTAAATACGGAGAAAAAATTATAGTTTTCGATAATATCCGGACACGTGTGGACGGGGTCTGAGATAGAGTAAAATAAGCAACTGGAACTAATGTTCAATGTTTGCGTATTTCTCTCCACCATAGCAGTGCCTAGACCACGCCCGCGACCCACCCCAGCCAAGAAGCAAGTTGAATATTTCCGAGTTCTGTACTTATTCGAGCCACGGAATCCGGACGAGATGTCTGTTGACGAAAACGACATAGTTATCGTAAGTAGCTTATTTAGGAAACAGTAAACTGCACCCCAATATCAGAACGTACGAGTTCGGAGGCCAGACTTGTGAGAAATCAGCACTATACATAACATGTTAACTAGAGATTTAATTAACCTTTTGTTACAAAAGATAATTACATGTAAGTGATCATGACAGATTTCTTTAGTGATTATATTAGATTTTTAGTGAATCTGTACCCGCCTAACTTGACGCCGAATTTTTTTAGCCCGTAAAACTCTATGCTAATGGTGTTGTCAAAATTAGCAGTGAACACTGCTCCACGAGTTCGGTGCTAACGTCCATTTTTGTTCTAAGAATTTCAATCTTATTCCTTGACAGGCTGATTCCGAGGTAGGCAAAGCTCCTCCAGGCTGGCTACGTGGTAAATGTGGAGACAAATCAGGTTTATTTCCCGCTAACTACGCCGAGAAAATCACCGAGGAAGAGGCTAAGAAGGAACTAGCGACGACTGCTACGTCTGTTACTATAGAGGAGCCACAGCAGCCCGAGGTATCCGTCAAGTCCTTGGTTGCCGCCATTAGTCAGCAGTTGGGAGGAGGGGTAGGGGGAAAGGTTGACACTACCCCAGCTGTGCAGGCGAGCAATACTGCAGAGGTGAGAAATCTGTTTGTGGCGCGGTGGTCCTTCGTGCACTTTATGCCCTTGTTGGGCTAATCTCCAGTGTAAGAACTCACCAGCTGCATCACAAAAGCTTTCTTTGTTTGGTAGAACAAAGGTTGAACCAATCATGATTAAATAGTAACTAAACACAAAGGTGTCCTCAGGAAATGGTTCTTACACCGGAGATGACCCCCTTATTGTTAGCGGAGCTCATCGTGGCGAAGGCGCAGTAGCTGAGCCCCAGATGTACATGTATACGTTTTTTGTATTATTTTATTTTGGGCTTATTTTGAGGCTTTCTGCTATATTTTTGGGGTACCTTGCGTCTATGGCCTTTCCAACTTGAATACGAGGGTCAAGGGAATAAAGCAAAAGAAATACATTCATTTCTCGATGCGGTTTCTTTTGATTTATTCCCCATGAGCCGTGGACTCAAGTAACGAATTCTGCATTCTGACTAGTTCTTAGAGCGCGCGCGTTGGGGCAATATTTTCCTATCTCTGACCTAGGTCACGGTAACCATTTCCGCGTGCCTGTTTTCATCGAAATTAAAATCACATTTTAGAGTTGGAAAAAAATAGGCCTCGGTCAACATTTTCCAGCCCTCGGTCACAGTTTTTCCCTATACGGACCTCCCAGCCGGTAAATAACATATATGTATTTGCCCAATGTGTTTCAGGGCCCCCGTTCTGGTGAAGGTACCCCAGCCCCTCAGGGTCTGACCGCCGTGGCGCTGTACCCGTACCGAGCCAAGAAAGATGACATGCTGAGCTTTAACAAGAACGACATGATTACCATCAAGGAACAGCAGGATATTTGGTGGTCAGGAGAGTTGAACGGCAAAGTCGGCTGGTTCCCTAAGTCGTACGTCAAGCTAGTCAGCAACGCTGTCAAGACGTCTGGGTAAGACCAATCTGTATTCGATAGGAACGTTCTCAGGCCCTGTACGAACCTGAATACGTTTTCTAAACCGGTTATCTGCGAAGTCGTCATATTTAACTATTACTTTTAATTTACTGTGATTTTCATAATTCTGCGAACTCTACACCGACCAGCAAACCGCGGTTTGGCTTCCGTCAATCAACCGAGTGAGCAACTCTGGATGATTTCACGCAGGCTTTGATAGATCTTGTGAACTGATAGGGTCAAGCTAGGCTTTAAAACACAATTTTTCACTGTAAAATGCAAACTAAACTCAGAAAACAAGCGTGGACTTGACTTAAAGGTTTGATTGACGGAAGCCAAAACGCAGCTTAGCGTTTGGAAATGTGAACTGGGAGTTGGCATAGTTATGAAAATCGCAGTAAGAAACATTTCACTACAGGCCATTCTCTTCGTGTCTGCTTGTTGACCTTAATTTTATGTCCGACATTTCAGTCCGAAACGCCCCAAAGAAACTCCGAAAATTAATGTGCTCGGGTTGTAGAGGGAGTTTGATTGTATTTTGTTGTGCTTTTCAGGTCCAGCAGTACTGCAGAACCTACAGCCGAGCCGGTCACGCTGCAGAGCACTCCCACCGCACCACAGGAACCCCAACAAGAGCTGCCCGTTCTATTTGGTAATAATGTAGTCCAGCATATTTTAATTCGTATAAATTTCAAGATTTCAACGTCACGGCGCTTGCCTCTCGCTGTCACCCAAGGTCGAGACCTGGCTTGGGCTTGGATTTTGTGTGAAATATTTACGATTTGATGAATTCGCGACAGTGGACATTATCGTTATTTTTCACACGTGCGAATTACGACATTTCTCAGTGGCCGAAATCCTGATAAAACACTATAGTTTATATGATAAATTTATTGTTATTTCTAAATGCAGAATGTATTGCGCTGTACACGTATAACGGCGAAGAAGGAGACCTGAGTTTCGTAGAGGGAGACGCGATCGAGATCATCAAGAACGAGGGCGAATGGTGGGAAGGAACACTTCGTGGACACACTGGTCTGTTCCCTGCTAACTATGTCAAGAGAAAGGAAGTCACACAAGTACGTGTTAGACCGGATTTCAGACTAACGCCGAAAGTAAATCAGACTCAGCGCTTCTATTGGTCGAGAGCAGAGTATTTTGTCTTTCAGCCAATCAAATTGCGATCTAAAACAAAGCGCGCCATTGCTGTCATGACTAAACGCAAGTCTGACTTACTTCGCCTCCTGATTGCTTTGTTGTTGAATGCCTTCCACTCCTGATTGGTTTGTTGTTGAATGGATGCAGATTTGCAAAGAAAAATATAGTTAGTACTTGCTCTGATCAAACTATTATTCATTCTTCGGGCATATTTGAAAATTGGTATGATTTTGTTTGTCGGCTAATTTGAAATAAATAGAAATCGACCCCCTATGAACCGTTAATTAATCAATTGAGGTGTACTAGAATAGATGTCAAGTTACTAAATTTCTTTACCTAACATAAAGTTTTATCTCTTCAAGGCTCCAGTCGCTGCACCAAGACAAAAACCAGGTAAGTGTTAGCAGATATTCATAGTTCCGATGAAACAATGGAGCCATTTCACGCTATCTGGAGATACCAATCAGAGCTGGAAAGATTCTCCCTCGGGAACTGATCTTGTCCCACAAACAGTATTTCAGGACTTCCGAAATCAGTCCGATGTGCAGCACTTTTTTGCCTTTTGTGACAGTATAAACTGAGATCATCTGAAGATAAGGATATCTGGTAATCCTAAGCGGGATCGGAATATTTTTGGACTTTTTTAAAGGAAAACCCTGGTTTGTTTGTGGGACATAACAACAGTAACTATGGCTTTGAATGACAGGTCGGAACTATGAATTGAATGCAATCCTGGGCCTTCGATCATCTCTAACACATCTGTTATTTTCCCGCGCCATAGAGATAGCAACAGTGCTTTCACCGTACACGGCGATAGCCGCTGACCAGTTGAGCCTCGCCCCAGGCCAGCTCATCCGAGTGACCAGGAAAGACCCCAGTGGATGGTGGGAAGGCGAGCTTCAGGTGAGTACGTAATGGCTGTCAAACCAATAGACCTTTTCCGCTTGAGTGGGGACCCTGTGGTTTTCTTTCGAAACAATTTCTTTGTTTGGTCACATAAATATTAAAGAGCTTGTTCGTGCGTTAAGGGACAAAAACAAGATTTCGTTCGCTTGAGTGCCAGTTGGGGAAACAAACCACAGGACCCCCGCTCAAGCGAAAAGGGACAGGTCTATTTAAGTTCGCGCTCTCAGTGCATTTTAGGTAATGAGGGCGAGATGGTGGAAACAACTCAGAATCGTAGTCGAGAAATGAAAGCTGAAAATCATCACTAAAAAGTGTAAATCTTAAGGCGCGATCAAACGATGATGAGAGTTAATGAGAGTTTTCCCGTTTGGTCGCGAACTCTCATCGACTCTCATTCACTCTCATGCACTTTGAACATGTTCAAATTTTTCATGAGAGTTGTTTACCGTTTGATCGCGCGGATGAGAGTTTTTCAGTCAGCAGCTGCCGCCAAAAGAACTGCAGGCTCATTTGGTTCCAAAGAACTGCAGGCTTTCCTCCGTGGCTTCCGGCTGACTCATCACCGCTTGATCGCTTCTCGTATGAGTGGATGATAGTTGAAACTCTCATTAGCTCCATCATAGGTAGTTACGTTGGATCCCTGCGTTAGACTTTCTCCTTTCCTAAATAACGACTGTGTTTCCGTTTTTGCAGTATTGTCCTAATGTTTTACACTTAGATTTTTGTTGAATTACGACTATGATTATTTCTTATAAATTTCCAGCCGCGCGTTATGGGTTTAGTATTCACTTCACGAGTGAACTTCTCCTTGTTCCACAGGCTCGCGGTAAAAAGCGTCAGAGTGGAATCTTCCCAGCCAATCATGTTAAGATCCTCGCCAAGGGAGCCGCCACTTCCGGTCAAGCAACCACGCCAACAGCTGAGGCCGGAAGTGTAAGTGGATTGCTATTTAACAATTAGACCTCGAGGCCGAATGTGCTATGATGAATAGACCATGAGGCTGAAGGCCGAATGGTCTATTGATATCATAGCACATGAGGACGAGAGGTCTAATTGTTTTAGTATAAACCAACTAGTTGGTCGGTTTTGGCAATGAATTCCATTATTTTATGTTGAAAAAATCAAGTTTTCTTGCAAAGAAAAGTGGTGGCTTGCCAGGGACGGTCTATCACTAATAGACCATTAGTAGCTCAGCCAATCAGAATGCAGGATTTGTCATAGACCATTAGTTGGTTTCTACTAATATTCAATAGACCATGAGGTCGCAGGTTGAATAGTCTATAGATAAGTTCGAGCATTGAGCTTTCTTTGCGCGCGGGTAACCTGTTGTTTTGTCGAATTCATTTCGACGTCAAATCTCACTCGTTTTTAGCCAATCAACGCGCGCGTCAGGAGACTAGATTCCGCTAAGAAAATAGCGCGACGAGGGCGATATCGCCTTTTTGAGTGTTATTTTCGTCGGAATCTACCGACTGAAGACTTTGAATAGACTTGAATTGTATGATATATCGTCCTAAATTTCGACAAAATTTATTTAAACTCAGAAATAACTGCATGTTGCCCCAGGGTAGTCCATTCAGAGAGGCTCAACAGGAGCCCTGGGAACAACATGCTTACAAACTAGAGGCCGTAGCGATCGTTATATCATAAGAAACATTTCATCCTATATAAGTGTAAAGCGCGATGAACAACTATTGATATTTAGCGCTATATAAATTATATATAAATTATATTTAAATTATATATAAATTATATTTAAACTAGAAGTTTCTAATAGAAAGTGAAATGCTCGCGGCAACAGAGAATGTGCCTCCTCTGTATGGCATGCTAATCAGGCAATAGAAATCATCAGAAGAGCAATATCGAAGGCAAATGATTTCTTTTGTCATTAATACCAATAATCATGTGACTGAAAAAAATATAAAAATCCACCACATTTACGTGTGCTTTTGCACAATTCCTTCACGTAAAACAAACTCTTCTTTATTTCTCTGTTTTTTTCCCCCTTCGACACTTGGTATGATAATAAAGCTCTTATTTACTGGAACCTCAGGAAAGCAGTATGTTTTGCGGTCCCCGGAGCTGAGGAAACATCAGCGGTCTTGGGACCACAAAACATACTGTTTCCCTTGGTCCAAGTAAGTAAGTGTTAATTATTGGACTGTGAGGTCAGTTTACCATGTGTATGCACTTTGCATGTTGAATACGTATTTCACTTTAAAAACAGCATTTACACTTTATAGCCTAAAACAAATGCAATTCTGTTTTGCCAACCATCAAATTTATTTCAGCATCGAAGGTAAAATAACATACAGTTTTTAAAAGGTGATCAGAACTATAGGTTAACTTTAACGTTAACTTAAAAAATACCTGAAGTCTTGGGTGTCCACTATTTTAATCGTCACTGGCTTATCCTGCTGAATTTATTCACAGTCGAATTGATAGTAGTACCATTTGTATCAGGAATATATAAGTTATCTAGGACAGCTAACATCCTAATGTAACCATTTCGATAACTGTTCTCTGCTTGTATACCATGTATTGTAATCACAACCTTCCTGCATAATATGCTTGTCTTGCTTGGCATTCATTATAAAAAGGGAAGGTCAGTCCTATTGAGAGAAAGCGAAATGTGCTTTGGTTGCCGTGGAATCTATCGTCGAAACACAGCAAAAACTCTGAGATAAAAGGTCATTGTGGTATAAAATATAATAACGGGGGTTTAAACAATTGCAAGTGAAAGAAACGAAGAACTTACCTAGAAACGAAAGTCCGCTCTCAGGGCTTGGAGAGAACAGTTTTTAAGTCGAAGAACCAGAGTTTACCATCGCATATAGCCGCCATCTTGAAAATGTGACCCCCTGCGGAGGCAACCCCCTGCTGATATCGATTGGATATCGATTGTCCAGACAGACACACGAAAATCTCGACGCTTCACGTATATCATCTTGCGGCTGTCCCAGAATGCTCTACGCGCGTATCCAAAATTGCAAGGGCGTTAGGACTTGCTAGCGTTAGGACTTGCTAGCGTTAGGACTTGCCAAGATTAGATATGCTCGCTCGCTAACGCTCGCTCGCAATTATATATATTATATATATAACCATATTATTATTATTATCCTTATATATCTACTTTTCTCACAGATTTATGAAGTGCCCAGTACTCTTGTGAATGCTACTCAAGGTAGGATATCAACAACATCATCGACAACATAAACACCATCATAGACAACAACATCATCAACAACAACAACATCATCGACAACATCAACACCATCATAGACAACAACATCATCAACAACAACAACATCATCGACAACATTAACATCATCATTGACAACAACATTATCAACAACAACAAGTTCACGATCAACAACGTCATCGACAACATTAACATCATCAACGACAATATTATCAACAACAAGTTCACCATGTACGACATCATCAAAACATAAACATCATCGACAACAACAAGTTGACTATGTACAACAACATCATCAACAACATTGACATCATCATTAGCAACAAATCAGCAACAACAAGTTCACCATCAGCAAGATCATCAACAACATTAATATCATCATTGATGACAACATCAACAACAACAATTTCATCATCAACAACATCATCGACAACATTAACATCATCAACAACAACACAACAACAACAAGTTTACCATCAATGACATCATTGACAACAGTAACATCATCCAGGACAATATTCACCAAGTTCACCATGTACAACATCATAGAAAACATAAACATCATCGACAACAACAAGTTGACTATGTACAACAACATTATCAACAACATAAACATCATCATTGGCAACAAATCAACAACAACAAGTTCACCATCAATGACATCATTGACAACAGTAACATCATCCAGGACAATATTATCAAGAACAACAAGTTCACTATGTACAATAACATCATCGACAACATTAACATCATCATCGACAATAACATCAATCACAACATTAACAACAACAAACTTCATTACAACATCATATTGTATTTTATGGCAAAATTAGCGTTTGACAGAATTTCTTTGTCGCAGGCAAACTAGAACAAGTTCTTGCCATGTTTCCATACACGGCACAGAAGGGCGACGAACTCACGTTCTACAAGGGCAGCGTCATCAACGTCATCAGTAAGGACGAAGGTGATTGGTGGAGAGGCGAGCTGAACGGGCAAGTGGGCGTCTTTCCATCCAACTATGTACAGCCATTAGGAGACCTACCAGCAGCGGCCAGACAGTGTGAGTACCCTCCCCTCCCCTAGTAAACATATTCTTACTTACCTCCCGCTCCACTTGGTGGAGAGGCGAGCTGAACGGACAAGTGGTCGTCTTTCCATCCCAACTATGTCCAGTCACTAAGAGACCTACCTGCAGCAGCCAGACAGTGTGAGTACCCTCCCCTCTCCTAGAAACCTTATACTTACTAACGACCCCCCTCCTGATGCCTGGCATGGCACAAAGTTGTCATCAAATCCATCTTGCTTGATATCATTCGGGATCGATTTGCTTAAGGATCTGTTTCTTCCTTGCAACTCAACCTATTGCAGACATTTATTCAGTCAATCGACGATCACAAGGAAAACTTTAATTGGGATCTCCTTTTTTTCCAGGAAAACCAGGGACAAAGGCCAAAATGCTTTGGGAACTGGAATCGACTTGTGTTATTATAGCCATGTATATCTTTCTATTCTTTTAATGGGTACTTTCCTCATGTAAACAATTCCAATTCAGCTTTTTGTGTACGAAACTCGTGTTTTCTGCTTTGAAATGAGCTTGACATAGGTGATTTCTGTTCATCTCGATTAGAGATTTTTAAAAATTTAAAAGTGAATCATTTATTTCGGTCGACCGAAAGCATTCATTATTTTAAGGTAACAAAATTTTAATATGAAAATACCATTAAAGGTGATAGCAGCAACTGGAAATTAGGATTATTTTTATTTTGTTTTTATTTTTTGTTAGTTATGGTATTAATGTTTCTGTAGGGTTATGTGATTTATTTCAATAAAATCCATTTTAAATCCATGTTGTTGTTTTCTTGTGTTTTTGTTTCCCAAAGCATTTGTTCCTTTGTCCCTGGGATGAAAAAAACTAAGTGTTGTAGTACCTTCTGGTGCTAAAGCCGGGTTTTCACTAGTGAAGTAAGCAGAGACGGAAAAGGAAACTGAATCGTAAGGACACTGGCGTTCGTGTGAAAACCAAAGAACGGAGGCGGAGAAGGAGACGTAAGCGTGAAGGAAGCAGAACGGAAGGTTTCCTTTTTCTTACGTCTCTTTTCACACAAACGTAAGCTGTTACGTCTCCGTCTCCGCTAATTTCACTAGTGAAAAGCCGACTTTAAAAGGAACAGCTCTCGTACAAGATTATTCTCTTATTGTTGTACTCTTGCAGTCTCGTGCAAAAGGGGGAAATTTCAACGCACACATCGGTAACACCTGTGCCAGCCTCCATTTTGTCAGCCTAGCAACACACGAAATCAAGGAATCCATTTCCATAGGCTAATTTAGAGAATACAGAGCACTGTGCCCTATTGAATTTGGTGAATCAAATCTGAAACTTTGTAGATATTTATTGAGAGATTTCTACATGTAATTCGTCTTCTAATATCGAACAAAAACAATAACAAAGGAGTGGCTGACACGGGCTCTTTAATTGCAAAGAAATTCCAGGGACTAGGATAATATGGGATGAAAAGAATATGAAACACTCTTTACACTATATGTCAAAACGGCTCACTCGATATGTATGTCCACTATTTATGCCCGGCCGCGCTCTTAAGGCTGGTTTCCATATGTCGGGACTGATTCGTTCGGGAATCATCGGCGATTGCTTGTTTCTCGACCATCCCAGTCAGTTGCCGACATGAAAACACGGCTTTGCGGACGATCGGCGACGTCGGTGATCGTTTGGGATGTGATCGGGAAAATAGAAACCGTTTCTATTTTTCCTATCGCATCCCAGTCAATCGCCGATGTCGACCTCCTCGGCTTGGGTGTAATGTTCCCATTTCAGATCACTTGCCGTTCATTTGAATAATCTTTCTTTGTTTGGGCTACTATATTCATATGTCCTTCGGTGCGTAGCAGAAAAACAAATAAAGAAAACTCATGGGAATGCCACGTGATCTGAAATGGGGAAACATTACGCCCAAACCGAGGAGGTCTATTCCCGATATGCGTTTTCATAAGACTGGGATTAACGGGGATGGTCGGGAATCCACGGATCCCCTATCGTTCCCGACATGAAAACCAGTTGGTTTTCACATGTCGGGACTGTCGGGGATGGTCGTTGATGGCTTGTCGCCGACAACGCCCGATATGCGTTTTCATAAAACTTGGAATGGTCGGGAAACCACGGATCCTGGATCGTTCCCGACGTTTCCCGACATGTGAAAACCAGTCTTCAAGCTTGTGGAGAGTATTCCTACTTCTCTATATTCCTTAAAACGTGAACATCCGGGGCGCTTTCCATTTGACAAAAAATCCCGGAATTTTCGGTTAGAAGTCAAATGGAAAGGGCCAAACCCGGGAAGAAATTTCGAAAAATTTGGGACAACATTTTGAGCTTACCCTAGAACCCGGAATTTTCGAAATTCTCGGGAAATCGCTTTCCATTTGACATTATTCCGGTTATTCCCCGAAAAGACGCTTTCCATTTGATTTACAACCGGTATTACCGAAAATTTCGGGTAATTGGAAAGCAACCCAAGCTATATCGATTCCCGTTGGAGACATTCACGTGCGGTCATTAACTAGTTGTATTGGCAAAATGATGCAATACGGCCGCTCTCTTGCAAATCTCCTTTCCAAGTTCCCGACCCCTCCCCCAGTGCTATCCATATTTGTCACTTAATAATTTGGATGATGAAATAAACTGTTGCTCTTACACCACTGACCACTTGCGTTAATTATTTTAGAACGAATGCGCAAAGATCATTTTCGCAAATTTAATCAATATTTAGTCGAGATACTTTATAAAATGAAATGTTCTTTCTGTTCCATTTCGGTAGCCACTGATTCCTTGTGTTTTTAAGACATTCTAGCCACCAGTTGTATGCCACATGCGTGACAAGAGAAATGAACAACAAAATGCAAATGAAAGAGACATAAATGTAGCCTGAATGGTTAATAGTGGCATTACGTTATTTTCGCCACCGTGTAACATTTGACGAGGTCTCATTAAATAACCTATATATACCACCGCCGCTGTCGCTTTCAAATATTTTACAAAGCACAGGAGCACCCAACGATTAACGAAACGGAATATCTTGCTATTTTGGGAAGTTTTGTTAGCTTGGTCATTGGAGATAAAAGTCCTATATTTATCATACTTGAAGACTCCAGAATTTAACGTATATTTGGTTTCCTTTCAATACTTCAGGGACCTCCGTTTTGGCCATTGACATTTCGCAAAAATATTTACTCTGGTACATAGGGGTTGAAGAGTCTCGCAGTTTTCCCGCGGCCAAAATTATTAATATTGAGATCTCAATTTAACTGAATTCTTGTTGGGTGCCGTGTGTTTGAAGTGATGGGATTTGTTCGCGGGGAATTTTCACTTTTATCCGGTTTAACCGGTTTACGGTCGTCGGCTCGACATCTCTACCGCCGAAATGCAAAGAAAAAGAGCAATCAGCACAAGATTGGGAAAGAAAAACAAGTTATCGTAACCGGTCAAACCGGTTATGTGCACATGGGTAACTCACGTTTATTCCTACCTATCTTCTCTCTATATTTCTAAAAATATTTTCAATTTTTTTTTTATCACTTATTACCTGTCAGCAAAGACATAGAAGAACACAAAATTGCGTTAGAGAGGCCGATTCGAGATATAAGAGGAGAAACATGCATCTGAGATTCCTGATTTTTAGAAAAGAATCGTCTACGCTGCTAGCAGAGCTTTCTTTCTGTCAGTCTTTTAACATTAAACGAAGTTAGTCGCTAGTCGTGCATTCGCGTAGTTGTTTTGGTTTGGCAAGAGATAACAAAGAAAACAGAGCGCGACAGCTAAACCGCGTAGGCTAACAACAAAACGAGAGAGCAAAATGTCAAGGAAAAGCCTCTTCTGACAGGGTGAGAAACGTCTAAATGTTAATATTTCTTCGATCAAAATACCACTTCGTCGGGTTATTGTTTAATTTGATTATTCCCTTGATAGAGAATACAAAGGTTTCAGTGGAAAATGAGATTCTATTAGCCCTTATTCTACTGTGATCAACATTCTTAGTAATGGACTCTTGCCTGTATTGTGTTTCAGGGATTGGTTCGTTTGATGCCAAGATTCTGGCGTCCATGTCGGACACAGAGCGCATGCGCCAGGTGAGCACACTAATACTCGTACCCAGAGCTCCCCGGCTCGTCACCTCACACGGGAGGCTCTGGTGACAGCCATTTGTAGGCCTTCGTTGATTGGCTGATTTTGAACAATAGATCATGCGCATTGCGATCTTTCTCTCAACGGCTTTGTATCAAATCTCACGCATGCGTCAGTTGCTCTCAGAGCCTCCCCCGCTCCTCTCTCCCTGAGGCTCTGGGGACATCCATTTAAGGGCCGTCGCTGATTGGCTGGTTTTGAGCGTTGGAGCATGCGCTGAGAGGTCTTTCTCTCAGCGGCTCTGTATTAAGTCTCGCGCATGCGTCAGTGGCTCTCACCAGAGCCTCCCCCGCGAGGTGACGAGCCGAGGTGGAGAATGGATCACACTAATATCGTCCCGAAACCCGCGTATCTTGTAAGCCAGCGCCTAGAGATGGAGCTGTGTTTGTCTCGTGTTCAAGATCACGCTCGGCTCAGAAAGGCTGTGTTTTCAGGCTCGTGTAGCAGTCCTCTGAATAGTTGTAACGAATCTTCTTTCAGGAGAAAAACGCCGCGCGATGATGCTGTAATTTGCGCTGTGACGAGGGGAGGGGAGAGGGATTAGTTCTTACTATCTAATCAGTGTTTTTCTGTATCCTCTTGATGTTTTCAGAACGCTATCTACGAGTTGATCAACACCGAGCAGACATACATGGACCATCTTAGCCTGACACTAGAGGTGAGGCAAAAAAACTTATAAAAACTAGTTATACAACCTTTTCCCCAAACCTGGAAACTATGTTTGTCTACCCGGGAATTCTTATTTTTGAAATACTCACCTTTGATATATGGTTCCCAGTTTGGAATTCCTTGTCGATCTTATGCTACCCTGCTTGGAATTCCCGAGGTCCTCAATAGGGATCCCTTAGCTGCCAACGAAAATGTCAAGTCTTAAATTCCAGAGCTCCTCAATAGGCACAGGGAATTTCTGCAGAAACCTACCCATGAGAAAAGCTGAATTTCCCGTGGTAGAAGAATGGGAAGTGATCGGATCCCGAACACTTCCCATGCATGTGCCTTGGGAAATTCAGCTTTTCATATTGATGGGTCGGTCTCTGCAGAAATTCCCTTTGAGGGATTTCGGTCACTACTTAATAATAATAATAATAATGTCACTTATATAGCGCTAAGTATCATTAATTGTTCATAGCGCTTTACAATTCTCTAAGAAAAGAAAAGGAAAAGAAAAAATATATATACAACAAAATATAGTAGAGTATAGAGGGTACGGAGTCACGCCAACTCGAAGTTCTTGAGCCATCAGCAGGATCAAAGGAAAAGAGAAAAATGTATATTGCCTCGAATGGGACTCGAACCCACGGCTTCCGAATTCCGGTTTGGATGTGTTAACCACTACACCACCGAGGACAACCACGCTGGCAAAGCAGCAATTCTAGGCAGTGCAGAGTAAACACCCGTAGGGGTCCCAGGCTTTTTACAACAAAATATATACAAAATATATACAACAAAATATATATACTTGTGAGGACCGAATGAGACTTGTCTGCATCGCTTCATCGACCCTTGCAAGTTATGTTCCATTTTGTTCTCCCTACAGGTTTTCTACAACCCCATCGCCGAGTCGGGACTACTTACCACCGAAGAGCTTCATACCGTGTTTGTGAACTGGAAAGAGCTGATTCACTGCAACATGAAACTGCTAAAGTAAGATACAGATTTAGCTAGGATAATGCGCATATTAGATCCATATGGTCACCGAAAACATCACACATTTTTAAAACAAATGAAATAACAACTGGAACTACTAAGTACTACTTTTAACATCATAGTGAAAACTGGAGGTCATTTCGTCTTCGATAGAGGGTTGCACAAGACATTTGCAGCTTTTTATTATGTCCGGTGCACACTAGCGACATAACGAGATAAGGACGCTATGTTGGAACGATAAGAGCACGGGAAAATGATTGACATTTTTTTCCATGGATCATCATTAGATTACTTCACCAAAGCAATTTTATGTTATTTTAGTAGACTTCAACTTTTTGAAACCACTAAATTTTTGTTCGCCTGGTATTTTTCTTATGTTGTTATAAGTGTGCACCAGGCTGTACAGCTTCACGAGGACATTGAATCATTAAAATTGGTGTACCTCACAGTTTTTTTAAACGCTATATTTATACAATAAAATAAAATACAATATTTGTATTATTTCCAATATAAGACATATAATACAGTAATCAGTCAACCCGCAAATAGCGTAAAGCTAATCGGGGCGGGAAGCTAAAAAAAAAAAGAAAAAAAGTTAACAGATAATGTTATAACAATATTCCTCTCGTATTTTGTTTCTTTTTTTGCTTAAATCTTATCAATCCCTCATCGAAACCCTCTGAATTTGTTAACAATTATTTCCGTTATCTTGACAATTGAACTAAAAAGTGATTTCGGCGTCCAGAACTCTCGAGACCCCTTCTCGTGCCATTATGTTTGGTGCCATTTTCTCTGTTAAATCTTGTGTGTTGTTTATTGATTGTCAGGGCGTTTCTTGTTCGTAAGAAGATGAGGAATAATGGAATGATTGTTATGGTCGCAGATTTGATGTGTGAACAGGTAGGTTACACTGCGAGACTGTGATGGTCGGTCATTTGTTTGCATCGTATGTTGGCTATGGGCCAAGATGGTACTTTTCAAGGGGAATTTTCACTCGTAGTAATGAACTCTTGACTTCACTGATTGTTTTCCTTCCAGCTTCCCCATTTGTCTCCATACGTACGCTTCTGTAGTCGACAGCTCAAGGCGTGTCAACTAATACAGCAGAAACTCGAAACAAGTCCAGAGTTTAAACAACTTGAGAAGGTTGGTATGGCAGCGTGGATCCAATGTAATTCATTTCTGATGTGATAGAAGGTTTTTGGGCCAGTGATGGGTGGGGCAATGCAGTCCCGACAAGAGGTTTTGATTTTTCGAACCGGAAATGTACCTTTGTTTGGTCGCCAGGTGGCGACCAAGTGCAAACAACTGGTCGCCTGAACATAACCTTTGGTCGCCAAGTGTCATCAAGCATGAAAAGAGTACCAAAATATTTGGTCGCCAGCTGCCACCTAAGTTCCAATTTTCAGTCGCCAAACCCTGATTAGTCTCCCTCGCAGCCCGTTCTTTGTGTCAGTCGCGCAACGCTTCCCTCCCCACTTTGTGTCAGTCACGCAACGCTTCCCTCCCCACTTTGTGTCAGTCACGCAACGCTTCCCTCCCCACTTTGTGTCAGTCACGCAACGCTTCCCTCCACACTGTGTCAGTCACGCAACGCTTCCCTCCACACTTTGTGTCAGTCACGCAACGCTTCCCTCCACACTTTGTGTCAGTCACGCAACGCTTCCCTCCCCACTTTGTGTCAGTCACGCAACGCTTCCCTCCACACTTTGTGTCAGTCACGCAACGCTTCCCTCCACACTTTGTGTCAGTCACGCAACGCTTCCCTCCCCACTTTGTGTAAGTCACGCAACGCTTCCCTCCCTGGGGAGGGAACCGTTGCGTGACCGACACAAAGAACGGGCTGCGAGAGAGACTAAGCCCTGATTTGTGATCTTTACGTCATTTCAGAAATGCTCTTCTGACCACCGGGCCAGCGGTCTTCCTCTTAGTAGTTACCTGCTCAAACCATTACAAAGAGTCTGTAAATACCCGCTATTGATCAAAGAGGTGAGTTAAACGCTGAATAGTTTTTTTGTCTGTCTGTCCGTTTGTTTAACAAAAATAAATCCCATATTCTTCTCTTCGTAGAGCCCTTGCTAAACTAGGACACATGTAGCGCGCGACATTCCCTGCTAGCAGAGGCCTCTTTTCTCTGCATTTCGCTGGCTGAGGTTCGCGAGGAAAAGAGACCTCTGCGCTGGGTCGAAACTCGCTTTGTTTTGCCGCCGTCCACAACTTTGGACGGTTTGCTGACCGTTTCTTGAGCCCACTATATGCGCACGCATATCTACAGACGTTTTCCGCTGGGGGGCTCAAATAATAACAGCGGAAAACGTCTGTATATTGCGCATATAGAGCGCATATAGGGGGCTCAAGAAATGGTCAACAAACCGTCCAAAGTTGTGGACGGCGGCAAAACAAAGCGAGTTTCGACCCAGCGCAGAGGTCTCTTTTCCTCGCGAACCTCAGCCAGCGAAATGCAGAGAAAAGAGGCCTCTGCTAGCAGGGAACGCGCGACATTGCAGGCGGACACATGTTTCCTCTATGTTCCCCACGTATATATAGTTGAGTTTTATTTTTACTGCCACCAGATCTTGAAGTACACGCCGGAAAATCATCCCGACCGAGCGAACCTGGAGACGGCACTCGAGAAAGCCGAGGAAGTGTGTAACCAGGTAAGTGCGTCACGTGACTCAAGGAATTCAGAACAATTGACGAGCCCAGCTGGAGCAGATTTTGCATGATTGTGAAAAGTTCCGCGAAATGTTGTGCTGCGTCTCGACCGTGACCGTGCCGCGACTAAGGGCCATTCCATTTTTTATCCGCCCCCCCCCCCCCCTACAGAAGAAGTTTTCTTAGGGGGTATAGCAAAATGGCCATTTCCGAGGGGTCAAACCGAAAGAAAGGCTCTTCCGTGGGTTTTTCCGAGAGGGTACATTAAGAAAAAGCCTCTTCCTTGGGTTTTTCCGAGGGGCTGCAATAAAAAAAAGCCTCTTCCGTTGGGGTTTTTCCGAGGGGGTGCAATCCAAAATAGGCCCTTTTTCCGAGGGGGTTACTAAAGAAAATGAGCTGGGGGGGGGGGGGGGGGGGGGGGGGGGGGGGGGGGGGTTCGGCTTAAAAATGGAATGGCCCTAAGCGATTTCATTCCGTGCCTTGACCGCAACCATGGCGTGCCGTGTCGCGGCAATTTTCACAGTCATACAAAATCTGCTCCATACTGTATACATGTGCGCTGCAAGTCGGTAAAGGTTGTCAATAGAGCCTCCCTTGCGTGTTGGCGCACCGGGGAGATCTGGGTACGAGGATGGGAACCAACGGAGCGAGCGAGCTGAGTGTGCCATGGCTGATGATTTGCCAGATGTGGTGAGAGACACGAGCCTGTGTCAGGCGCCATTTTGACTGCAAAGCAACATATCAAGTCTGAGAAAGCATCCATTTCCATCGGCTGATTTAGAGAATATAGAGGAATGTTCTTGATTGAATTTGGTAAATCAAATCAGAAACTTTGCTTGTAGATGTTTATTATGAGATTTCTACACGTTATTCGTCTTCTAATATCGAAAGCAATAACAAAGGAGTGGCTGACACAGGCTCTTTAAGCTTAGAAGCCTCGGAGTGAGGCACGCCTAATAGTGTATGTTAAACGTGTGCTAAGTCCAATGCTTCTACAATTTGTTCCAGGTGAACGAAGGAGTTCGGTCCCAGGAAAACTCGGACAGACTCGAATGGCTCCAGGAGCATATCAAACGTGAGGGACTGGGCGAGGTAAAGAATGCTCGAATTATAGACTCGCTTGCAACCGCTGAAACACACCATTATAGCTAGCTTCTTCGATTATCACACATACAATGAACATTGGCTAACCAAGTTTACCAACGGGAGGCAAAACAAGAATGACAGAGGAGCCAGAGCGGGGACTCGAAGTCGACTCGAACGGGGATTCGAGCCCGACTTGAATGGGTTACGGGGACAACACTCTGACCACTCGGTTAACGCTGTCTCCCTTTGCTATGTCGGGTAAACAATTGAACGACCCCGTTTCCCATCTCCCTGGCTCTCTCTAGGGTTAATTGTTTCTTGTTATCTTGTACAGCAACTCATATTCAACTCGGCAACGAACTGTCTTGGTCCAAGGAAACTTCTCCATTTTGGCACACTCTTCAAGGTATGGTTATAACATTAGTAGTATAGCGCGCACCGAATCCCATCACCAACCTCACCATCTTCACACCATCCTTCTCGCTTCCCTGTGGTCTTATTCGGGAGAGAAAAGACTGAGAACAAGAAGTAACCGGAACCGGAAGAGAAAGTATCCTCGTTCCCAGTCCCCGACTCTCGTGTCCGTACCACAGGAAACCCATAATAATCAACTCTCTGTTTCTGAATCTGAGTTCGCTTTTTGTATGTTTGCTTTGCAGGTAAAAAGTGGCAAGGAACTGAAGGCTTTTCTGTTTAATGACTTCCTTCTCCTCACCCGACCTCACAGCTCCATCGCTCCATTCTCTAAAAAGTCTGCTCTATTTGATTCCAACGATGTGTCGCATTCCTACACGATATATCGCAAGGTATGTCCTTCCTGGTCTAAGAAAGTTCTTATAACTTCAATGTGTCTAGATGAAATTTAGTACAGTTAAGTTAAGAGTTTGCCATCCATTCTTGTTTATGATGTTCGATGATGTGCTATAGGACAATTCAGATTTACTTTTTTTTTCAGCCAATAATTCTGAACGAGGTTGTTGTTAAGCGTCCCCCCGATATGAACAGTAAGTGCATCGTAGTTTCACATTCGCGGTTTCACAGTTAAAGGATCGGTGTCCGAGTTGTACTGTATACGTACACACTTGTTTCAAGTAACGTTGCTCGTAAAACCATTGAGTCCGAATGGGCTCCTAGTCAATAGACCATGGGGCCGAAGGCCGAAAATACCGATCAATATATCTGAGCCAATGAAACTCTTGCCCTGTTTCGCCTAGTGCAGTCAACTGGCTTTCCTCTGAACTAAAACCAGACAACGTCGCGTTTAGAAAATGCGGGTCGCGATGCAACGATTTTAGCTGTAATTGAAATAGGTGTATTGTTAATGAATATCTGAGCACAATCTTTCCACATTGGAAAGGAAGATTAAGGATTTTCTCTCATCCAATCACCTTTTTCCCTTTCATTTAACAGGTGAAGAACCCGTGTTCTCTTTGTCACATATCGACAGAGTGTACACTTTCCGCGGGGAGTCAAAGGGAGACAGGTATAAATTCGTGCTTTTGACGTCGCTATTTAAAGTGGCTGTGTCAGCCGCCATTTTGACAGCATAGCAACATACCAAGT
Source organism: Scolanthus callimorphus (assembly GCA_033964015.1). Classification (NCBI taxonomy): domain Eukaryota; kingdom Metazoa; phylum Cnidaria; class Anthozoa; order Actiniaria; family Edwardsiidae; genus Scolanthus; species Scolanthus callimorphus. The sequence goes on from CM066922.1 coordinate 15,353,616, forward strand.
CGGAGAAAGCATCCATTTCCATCGGTTGATTTAGAGAAGACAGAGTACTGTTCTCGATTGAATTTGGTAAATCAAATCTGAAACTTTGTTTTTCGATGTTGATTTAGAGATTTCTACACGTTATTCGTCTTCTAATATCGAACGAAAACAATAGCAAAGGAGTGGCTGACACGGGCTCTTTAACCAACCCCAAAATGCCCAGTTAGAGAAAGCACCCATAAGAGGCCAACCATTTGACTCTTAAGTGGAAAAAGGTGTGTTTTAGAAAAACTTCATCTTGTGACTGTGTCCGATGGGTATGAGAATTTGCTATGATCTGTTTGTTTTTTTGATCTAATAATGTAAGAAAAATTATAATTAATTTTCCTTACTCTCCTTATTATTTTCATTCCACATTAGAAACGAATTACCAGCAGAATTCAAAAAGAATCTTTATCTTTATACAGTTTTATACTTGATCTCCCAATTTCAATAGAAGATATCGCACTACATTCTCTAAATCAGCCGATGGAAATGGATGCTTACTCTGACTCGGTATGTTGCTAGGCTGACAAAATGGCGGCTGACTGAGGAACAGTCGCTCACTACAGAGGTCGACCTGGAGCAAATCACTTTATTCTGTCATCATTTTAGAAATCGATGGATCGAGAAATTAGAGAAGGCAGCTGATCACTTCATCGAAACAGAGAGATTCATGCGTCAGAAAGCTCATCGAAGTAAGCACAGTCGCCCCTGTATGACATGCTCTGATAAACTTTAGCACCAAGTGAAATATATTCACTTCGTAAAATTTGGGTTCCATCTTATTATTTCTTTCTTAGCGCGATCTATCCGATCCCCTGGCATCGCCAAACTCCTTGTTACTATTGCAGAAGGCGTTGACCTAAAGGCTTCCGATCCTAACGGTAAGAAGCTCACCATCCGATCACTTGAGCTCGGGTTTAGCTATCACCAAGTTTGAGTACCCAGCCACATTTTATTGTGTCACAGCACGATGATCGTCATTTCTATGACATAGTAACAACGCTAGATTCATGTACCCACTGTGTACCTATTTTTGTGTTTGTTTCCAGCTGGACTCATGTACACACTGTGTACCTATTTTTGTGTTTACAGCTAGACTCATGTACCCACGGTGTACCTATTTTCGTGTTTGTTTTCAGACATGAGTGACCCGTTGATCCATGTACCCACTGTGTACCTATTTCCGTATTTATTTTCAGGCATGAGTGACCCGTTGTTTCATGCACTGAGACTCATGTACCCACTGTGTACCTATTTCAGTGTTTGTTTTCAGTCACGAGTGACTCGTTGACTCATGTACCCATTGTGTACCTATTTCCGTGTTATTTCCAGGCATGAGTGACCCGTATTGTGAGGTCAGCATGGGGAGTCAGGAACACAAGACCAAGGTGTGCGCGCAGACCCTCAACCCCAAGTGGAATTCCACGATGACTTTCACCGTCAAGGATCTTGAACAGGATGTTCTGTGTATCACTGTGTGGGACAGAGACTACTTCTCACCAAATGGTAAATCATTTTAAAGGGACAGTGTCACAGTTTTAGGGTCAACGTTTTTAACTTAAATACAGTCCAGTTTCCAAGAGGTAACCAAAATAATAGTCTGGGTTTGTTAAACTGTCAGATCAGTTTGGAGTATTTCCGTGTGTTATTGAGCGAATGGAATTGGATTGCGAAATGACTTTTTTGATTTATTGTTTAGCCTGCGTAGCGGCTCTAAAGGGAAGGGGAGGGAGTCGGGGCGAGCGAAAACCGGAAATAGCGCGGGCCGCAAGGGGTTCCCGCGCTATTTCCGGTTTTCGCTCGCCCCGACTCCCTCCCCTTCCCTTTTAGAGCCGCTACGCAGACTATTTCTTGTTGGGTTGAACAGGGCGCGCAGTCTGTCGAAACAGGTATACCGAAACATGGCCTCCCCAACTTACTGTTTTTCTACCGCCTAACTTATGATTAGTTTCCCATAACTTTGGAATCTACCAGCTGGATACTTATCTGGATGTCAGACTTTCTTCATCAATAATGTTTGAACAAATATTGACTCATGCTGGAATACTTGACCCAAGCTTTACGGGAATAAAACATCTACTTTTCATGCGGCATTCTTTATTTACTGGAAGTTTGAAACTGATTGCGATTCTTGTCTTTTGTTGTCTAGATTTCCTGGGCCGTACGGAGGTCACCCTCGCCAGCTTGTTGAAGAAAGGAAAAGGTCCATGGTGTGAGAGACTTCTGTTACATGAAGTCACAACAGGAGAAGTGCTTGTCAAAATCGAACTACAGTAGCCCAGGAGGGGGAGGGGTGAGGCAAAGTTGGACTGGTGAATCTGAAGCGCTGATGAAGCTCAAACTATATTAACCCTTACAGGGGAGGAGTGAGACAGGATTGGACTGCTCCATTTCCTTACTGAACTGATGGTCAAACTAAATATCGAATTACAGCAGCCCAGGAGGGAGAGGGGTGAGGCAAAGTTGTGGACTGGTGAATCTGAAGCGCTGGTGAAGCTCGAACTATATTAACCCTTACAAGGGAGGAGTGCGACAGAATTGGACTGCTCCATTTCCTTATTGAACTGATGGTCAAACTAAAGTACGCCTTGTATTGGGACCGAGACTTCTCTATCCTCCTACCGAAGCGCTGGTCAAGCTCGAACTAAAGTATTCCTTACAGGAGAAATGAGGCACAAATATAACTGCTGTACCTCCTTACTGAAGTGCTAGTCAACCTTGGGCTAGTTTGGCCTTTAGGTTTTGGGTTTAGAGGGGAGAGGCAAAAATGGAATGCTCTTTCCCTTACTGAAGTGCTAGTCAACCTTGGGCTAGTTTGGCCTTTACAGGAGAGGGGAGAGGCAAAAATGGAATGCTCTTTCTCCTTACTGAAGTGCTATTTTAACTCTTTGTGAGGGTTTCGCGGTGTCCTCTTGATGTGGGAAGAGGTAGCCTATCAACATTGAAGGATAACTGGGGTATAAAATGGCTCCATGATGACGACTACGAACTCTAGGATTTTCGCGTCTTTCGCGATAAAAAAAACAACGGACTGCTCCAGGACAGGTTTTAGTAGTTGATATTGCTACTTTTTATTTAGAATTGTTCCATTCAAACGCAAATGTACCAACTGCTGTCTGAATAGCGCGCTATGTTCTGCGAACCAATCAGTAGTTGGCACAATAACAATGGATGACGGCACACCGTGACGTATAGCGCTTTGTTCTGCGGACCAATCAATATTTGGCACATTAATAACAATGGATGACGTCACACCGTGACGAAGCGCGCTTTGTTCTGCGAACCAATCAGAAGATGGCACAATAACAATGGATGACGTCGCACCGCGGCTTTATGAATTGGTAAATGAAGAATCCAACTTTGTTCGTAGATGTTTATTTCGAGATTTCGATGTAAATTGTCTTCTAATATCGAATGTACTGTCTTGAGGCTCTTTAGGAGTAGTTCAGGTGGCACGACACTGGTAAAGACGTCTACATGGATTCCTGTGGAATTCTTCAGAATTTTATTTTCCTGAAGTTGGTCTTGAATTATAGTTTATTCAAGTATTGACTTTGGGAATTAATTATCGATCCCCGCATTTTAGCAGTTGGATAATGCCTCGGTTTTCTTTTCAAATCTCTTATGCTATAGTTAGAACACCTTAAAACGAAGATACTCTGATTATTTGGAGTATTGCTAACAGTATTGCAATAATTGGGAGCAAAGTTATAGGCCTCTAAAGTTGCACATTTCTATAGAGGTCGGACAGATTGTGTCCGAGTGAATTTCAGACGTACTAGACGTATTTTTTCCCTCGTAAAAAAATACGAGAGAAGATTACGAGGGGAATACGTCTTGTTGCAGTACCTCTTAGGTGTTAAAATCAACTAAGCGACGCCATTTTTGGTACCTTTTACGAGTCGAAAATTCCCAACGAGCACTGACTCCCGCCACAAAAATAGGGGACCCCGGGTTGCACGCTCACTGACGAAGAATGTATTCAAGGCCTTCCCGACTTGTCCAAGTTTTGTTACACGAAAAAATTGTATAGGATACCTGGTATAAAAATGTGTAAAAGAATCAGTTTAACATAACTTGTAAAATATAAAATAATATTCACTTGATTACGAAATCAGTGCTATGTTTAAAATTCTTAAAATAAAATATAAATATGGACAATGCAGCGGTGTTTTGAAACTATACAGTAACCAAGCAAATTATACAGTAACCAAACAAATCCAAATCCTGACTTTGTTGAGAACAAGTGCACTTTACAGCTAAAATCGTTGCATCACGATAGTGCATTCATCTGGTTTTACCTCAGAGGGAAGCCAGTTGACTGCACTAGGCGAAACAGGGCGAGAGTTTCATTGGATCCTTGATTGGAGGAACTTCAAAGTAAAAAAAAATCAAAACAAAGTTGATGTTTTTGAAAACGAGGGTCGTGATGCAATGGTATTGGCTGTAAGACATTTCCCTGCACTGGTTTGCCAAGTTACACGGGCACACAACGGATCTGTTCCGCAAAATATCTGTTCCGCAGCCCCTTCTCTTGCTGGCTGGGAAAAAAAATTTGACAAAGAGATCTGCTGGAAAAAAAAATTCTGACAATGATCTGCTAGGTAATTTTTTTTCACGTTTCTTAAAGAAAACAATCCTGTTGTCGATTGTTTTCTGCTATTAATTCCTCGTTGCTGGGAAATTGTTATCTTTCTACTTTTTTCTTCAAATGACAGCTTAGAATCCCATTTTTTATCTCCTGGCTGGGAAAAATTGGAGCTGAGGTTCTGCTGGGAAAATATAACTGGAGGTGTCTCCTGGGAAAAAGGAACAGATAATTTTTTCCCAGTAACTTTTAAAACTCATTTTTATGGAACAGAAACACTTGCAAACACCAAAATAAGCCATTTAAACACATTTAAGGAGGGGGTGCTCGTTGTGTGCCCGTGAAGTTACTTCGCAGATCATGACCAAGTCTGAACTTAGTCTCCAGGCAAAAGGAAAAGGGAGGGTTTGGGCTTCCTGTGTTTAAGGGTCAATAGACGTGAAGGAGGGGACATTCCAGAGCCTCTCAGTCATGCTGACTGCTGGGAGGCGTGAAACGGGCGACACGTGACTGCTGGGAGGCGTGAAACGGGCGACACGTGACTGTTGGAGGCGTGAAACGGGCGACACGTGACTGCTGGGAGGCGTGAAACGGGCGACACGTGACTGCTGGAGGCGTGAAACGGGCGACACGTGACTGTTGGAGGCGTGAAACGGGCGACACGTGACTGCTGGGAGGCGTGAAACGGGCGACACGTGACTGCTGGAGGCGTGAAACGGGCGACACGTGACTGTTGGAGGCGTGAAACGGGCGACACGTGACTGCTGGAGGCGTGAAACGGGCGACACGTGACTGCTGGAGGCGTGAAACGGGCGACACGCCAGCGGCCGCAAACGTGGCTAATGCGTGCGCGGCCCATTCGTGTGTGAGGCCAATGACGCAGCCTGCGTCTGGACTTTGGTACAAGTACTGCACAGCATTCATGAGCTAGCTTGGCATGTAGATTTGTTTAAATAATATATCCCGTTTGCGGGAAACGTTGTCACCCAACAAGCCTATACGCTTGAAGCGCAAAGGATAATGAGGGTATCTAGGCTGCCGATGCTGGAAAAAAAGCTTCCGTTTCCGTGACTGGCACGTTGTCACTGGAACATATGAAGAAAGCAAAACGGTACGCTAGGCGAGTATGGGTAAAGATTAATTTCAATTTCTGTGAAATCAAACATGCTTAGAAATGTTCTGAAATTTAATGATTTACCGTGGTTGCAAAACCTGTCTAATCAAACAGTAGTCCCTGGCGTTCTGGGTGGGCTTCCTGTGCTCGGAGATGAAGTTTCCTGTGACGTCACGTCGTCACACGTGTCTTACCAACCACAGGAAGCCCACTCAGAACGCCAGGGACTACGGGCTGCATCATCAGCCATGCAAACAAAACACAAGCTCGCAAGGTAGGCCTTTCCAGCCTTTCAAAAAATCTGGGCACTTTTTGCGAGCAGAGAAACTTGGAAGATAGCCTGGAAATCACTGCTCGTCAGGGTCCCGGTCCTCCCCTCATTTCCCACCTGAGAAGCTCCTCTTTTCCCTTTGGGGTGGACCCTCGAGGTCCCTCGAGGATGCTTTTAGGCACGCGCCGATGGCGACTGGGTTCTAGTTTGAGAAACCGCGGGATACCTGTGGTTCCCTGCACTTCAAAGATGGCGGCTTTTGATGGCGGCTTCTTCTCGGCAGAGAGAAAGGCTCATTGTACAGGCGTTTACTGGCACAAGAAAGATAAAGCTGACAACAAGTAAGACTGAGGCCAAATCAATTCATTATTTGTGAATGTCTTCGAAAGCTTCTTCGTGAACAAGCTTTAAACCAAAAGGAAACGTGGTCAATTTACTTTCAATGCACGTTCTGAGGCTTTGCCTTTGGTGGACAAAAATCTTGCACAGAGTAAACTAATATCAGGGATATTCAAATTCTGTTTGTATTTTCTAAAAGCTATAGATGTTACTCATTAGCTGTAGTAACACCCAAAACGAATCCATGGAGCCTGTAAAATAATTTTCAAAGTTAAAAAAAAGTAGTGCAAACATGAAAGAAATTGTTGCCATTCCCCAGCGTTTTGTAAGAACTGTGACTTTCGTTTTCAGTGTTTGGTGATATTAAAAACGGATTCCTTTCACAAGATATTGAAAGCAGACTCAAAAAGAAGTAAGCAATACAATGCAAATGATCTTGGTGTACAAGATTTTTGTCCACCGCTTAAGGTGATTCCCTTGAATTGCAACGCACATCTCTTCTGTGCACAGCCGTGCGTGCATTTCGTTCGAAATAACCGTTGAAAAGTGTGTGCGCGTGCAAAATAAGGCAAAACAAACAACACAGAAAGCGCGCAATTTATGGTTTTAGTGATATTACAGAAAAACAGGGATGGTGACCCCAATTTTTTTTCTTGGAAATCGACCATCATACCACTACAGACAATATATTTGAAGCAGAAAGAAAGTTAGGTAGTAGAACATGTATTTTTTCTGCCTAATGTGTGTAAAACTATGTACTTTTGAGCAACCGTGGAGTATGAGTTGAGTAATTAGTGGTCCATTTTCTTGCTACATTTGTCCAATTGAATCAAAATATGAGAGAATTTTACATAATTACCTAATCAAAGTTAAAATACCAACTAATATCACTATTACAGATGAGAAAAAGCCAACTTTTTGTAATTTTTGGATTTTGAGCATAACTCGTCAAACAGTCAAATATGATGTAAATAACGGTCCAACAGAGCAAAAACGAGCATAGTGACCCCATGTCAGCATGTCAGCATCTCATTGAACAAGTACAAGGTAGTCATGGAGTGTACTCATGGAGAGTATCAATAGCTATTAGAGCGGATTTCACATGACTGTCGTGAGTAATTCGCAATTACTTTGTAATCACTCCTATAGGTTTTATTCAGAATTGGTGTAATTACTTTGCGATTGGTTTCACGACAGTCATGTGAAAACCGCTCTATTAGGGGTAGCGATGGGTACCTTAAAATTTCGAAAGTTTGCGAAAATATTGCAAAATCTCGGAATCTCTGTGTTTTTTCGCAAGTCTCGGAGTCTCGTTTTTCTCACAATTTTGGCCGTCTCGGAGTCTCGGATTTTTTCTACCACGGTCTCGGAGTCTCGATTTTTTTTTTATCATTCTGACTTGTAAGCAAGACATGATACCGTCAGATGCAGGGACGTCAACCCCAGGAGTCACAAAATTTGGAGACTGCCTTGAAATGGCGAAATTTCGTGCAATTCTCCGGGAGAAATACAGTAAATGTATGGCAGTCGTCTTGAATTTTTCCTGGGAGACGAAGCGAAAAGGCTCGGACTCGAATTTTGAAATTTGTCAAAAGTCATGGGCTCGGATTCTGAAATGGAGCTCTCAGCGTCTCGGCAGGTCTCGCATTTACCCATCGCTACCTCTATTAATTACTGTATCTTTATTTTAATCCCACAGTGATTGCATGGCAAGGAAGATGACAGTTCCCAGTCTGGGCAGCATTACAAGTTGTGTACAGTACCAAGCATGTCTGCATCTCATCAGGCAAGTACAAGGTAGTTAGTGTACCATGGAACATAACATGCACTCATATTTTCCTAACACAAGCATAGGCAAAGGGTCAATAGCCACAAGTCGTTGGAAGACAATTTCTCACTGGGTGGGAAGGGAGGGTGAGTCCACAGGTAATACCCCATATATACAAGAACTGATTTCTGTTTATACATTACAAAATTTCGGGTTAAAAAATACTACAAGCATGGCTGAATCCAGCGGGAATTAGAAAGCCCTGCTTGCTTGAACAATGTCCCAGACTCTCTTTTAGAAAGAGAAAGATAATTTCTTTTGTCAGAATTTCACAGAAGTTGCGACAGATGATTTTTATTTTTATCGGATCTTTGATGAAGCTAACAAGACTTAAGATTCCATTCTAATAGAGGATGATTGTGCTTCTAAGGTGTGCAAATCTCTTTGGTCATTTCCAATGCTGGGAGTGTTGAAAATTTGCTGTGTAGTCAATTGTGTGGTTCCAGAAAATATCCACCCTCCACGGAAGGGTGTTGAAAAGTGACCCCCACCCCTCTCAAATTTCTAAGGAAAAATACAGTATTTGTATGGAAATGATCAGGTAAATTGACCCCTCCAGAATTTCCAATGCCCTTCCGTAGGGGGGTATGGATAATTTCTGGAACCACATTGTATAATTACATGAAATAAAAATTAATCAGCTTCAGAATAAATATAGAATAGGGCTTTCCATTCTTAGCTCTTTCATTGACTGATTTTTGCAAAATGTTATTTTAGTAGTCATTTGAAGCAGACTCAGATCACTGGAGTAATGCCATTTGTGTGAAAGAAGCGATATCAGTTCTTGTATATGGGGTATTAATGCTGGAAACCTGTGGAGCCACCCTTTTTGTATGACAGTGGGACATTTCTCCCCAAGTTGTCCAGGTTTCAAATTTTTTGGTGTTTTTTGACATTTTGGCTGTGTTATTTTAAAACTGTTTGCCCGAGAAACTAGACTGGTTGGTGGCTACTGTCCTGAGCCATGTTATTATTTTCTCAACCCTGGGTAGCATTTGCTTTTTCTGTAATTGGGAAATAGTCGTGGCTGAATTAAACTGTGCTTCATAATTGGAAATCTTCCCAAATGAATTAGTTGGCAACAAGATTTGAATAATGATTGCGATTATGTTCCATTGAAAAGCATATTTAAATGGAATTATTGGAACTGCTATTCCCAATCGTGAAAAGCTATGTAAATGCTTCCCAGTAGTATAGTAGGTATGGAAATAGTTTTTTTTTTCAGAGCTTTTACCATTTGGAAATCTATTGTTTGTGGCCTTAGAAAGGAATAGTTATGAAGAATGGAAAAAAGTAACTACTCTGTATTTTTTCCCCTAAAATCACTGCAAGAAGGCTGTAAAATGGCCATAGTTACTGCTTGAACATTTGCCTAACAACTGCTTAGATTTTTCTATTGTGTTCTGGGTGCAACAACCTATTATTCAATATGTCCATGCCGAGACAATAGATTTCCAAATGAGGTAGTGTTTTCATGGCTGCACACAAAACTTGGCATGCCGTCATTTACAACAATAATTATTCCTGCCAAACACTAGTGCTCCTGTCAAAAAATAAGGGTAATTCCATACATACTATGCTATTCTTCATGGGATAAGAGTTTATTCGATCCTGGGGTTGGATGCAGGTGTGTGGCTCCTGTGATTAGGTAATACACCAATAGGCCTTTCGCACTAGTGGTAATGTGACCCCATCACCCTTAAATTGAGTAGCTTCACGTAAATGATGCTCAGAAATGAAAATGCATATTTTGGTTTAGTAAAAAGCCCTAATTTTAGCAAGCTACAATGGCTGATTGCATTTTTTATCCGCACAGGGGGGTTGAGGACCTATGGAAATTTTCCAGGGGGGTTGTTTTGGACTCTGGAAATTCCACGGGAGGGGGTGTGTCTGGAGACTGGAAATTCCAGGGGGAGGGGTAAAAAGGTGACTTTCCAGGGACATTTTATCCAAAAATAGATTTTCCAGGGGTATTTTGCCAGAAAAAATGGAAATTCCAGGGGAGGGGGTCCTTTATGAGGTTGGAAATTCCAGGGGAGGGGGTCTGTTTCACGAGTGGAAATTCCAGGGGAGGGGTCTTTTTAAAAGAGGTCCTCAACCCCCCCGGTGCGGTTTTAAAATGCAATCAGCCAATGCAAACTCAAACAATGGGATCAAAAATGAAACGTGCTTTTTAATAGGGTTTGTATGGCTGGATTTAGCCTGGCAGCAGGCATTGGTTGGCTGTTTTTAGGTCGTTTTATGGCAAAAATCCCAATGCAGGTGTCATCTTGGACAGGTGAAAATTCTGTCTGGGGTGAGTGACAAGACCCTTCCAAGATGGCACCCGAATCGGGATTCTCGCCGTAAAACAGCCAACCAATGCCTGCTAGCAGGCTAGGCTGGATTGTAAGCCTTGCTATCCAGTCATACAAATCCTTGTTAAAAGCAGTTTTGTTTTTGTTCTCTCCTTTCATGTGTGCATCTTAGAGAGCTGAAACTCTGGCTTTTAACTAAAGTCACCATGCTCTTTACAGCCGATTGCGTTTGAGCGTTTTACCCTAACAGTTCGCACGTTATGTTTGAACGTTTGAAAGTTGTGTTTCTAGGATGAAACGAGACGTTTCTATGGCGAACCAAAGAGTTCTGTCCTCTCTGATTGGTCAGTGAAAAATACACATGGCGGTTGCCCTTGGAAACGTCCGACTTTTTGTCTCACAACGCAACTTTCAAACATAACGTGCGATCTGTTTGGATAAAACGCTCAAACGCAATCGGCTGTAATTTCTGAGCATTATTTGGGTGAAGCTGCTCATTTAAGGGTGACTCAGTCATGTGACCTCTTAGTGCAAAAGGCCTATTGCGTTTCCATGTAATATCAATCTTAAGGAGGCTGCCTACAATTTTTCTTGGACTTGATCACAATTTTGAAATATACTTACCTATGAATTTGAAATTTTGACCATTTGCTGTAGAAAGATCAAAGTTCAAGATGATGCACGATTTATTGTCATCAGAGTTTCCATAGTAACGAAACAGGGGGGTCACTGTTTTAATTAGCAAAAGTTCCAAGTGAAATTCGATCTAAACTTTAACATGACACACCAAGTGTTAATCCTTAATAGGTAATTGTCTATACGTACTATACAAAGTTTTGAGAACATTCACCAAGCTTTCTAATTATTATGAATTGAATGGCTTTTGAAATAGGCTAGCGAAAACTCTTACCGCAAAATTCATCCCAAGGTATACAACTACTTGTTTGCCAAATTTGATGCCAGGAAGTGCTTTTGATTTCCATAATGAACATCGACGCAAACTTCAAATTTTTGAGCAAAGTCGCAAAATGCCATTTTGAACACAACTAAGGCTCCAGAGAAAGTTCCTGATGGCGAATTTTTTTCTCTCGCTCTCAACTTTAAAAAATGACCATATTAGCAAGATGCTATCTGTGTAAGAAAAAAAATTTACGTCACGGATAGCGCCTGGTAAAATTCCAAAGTTCATCACCTTCTTCCTAGTTCCTCTCAAGATTCTAAAGCTGCACCAGTTGCAGATTTCTATAGGATTCGTGTATTTCTCACATTCCAGCATTCAATTTTGCTCCTGTTATTCTGGTTCAATTAGCGGAACCGGTTAGGCTAGTTCTGTAGCACGCCTCTTATTTTCATTTTTTTTCGCATCCAACCGAGCTAATCAACTCAAGTTCCTGCTGGATAAGATGGCGATTAGACAAAACTTAGTTCTATTACTGCGGAACGTCCTTCTAGAGTTAATAAGAGCTAAACGTGACAGGTTCGGTTCACTGAATCATAAAAGAGGTGCTATAAAACTTGTCCATGCTGGAATGTGAAAAACAAGGTGAAATTTGAGTAAAATCTACAGCCGATGAACACTGCAACAGCTTTAGAATCTGAGCAGAACTAGGAAGAAGGTGGTGAACTTTAGAATGTTACCAGATGATATCCACGACGTAAATATTTTCTTACGCAGACAGCATCTCGCTAATATGGTCAATTTAAAGTTAAGAGCGCGAGAAAAAAATTCGCCATAGGAACTTTCTCTGGAGCCTTAGTTGTGTTCGAAATGATATTTTGCGAATTTGCTCAATAATTTGAAATTTGCGTCGATGTTCACTTTATGGAAAATCAAAAGCACTTCCTGGCATCAAATTTGGCAAACAAGTAGTCGCACCGCCGTAGCCAGAAAAAAATTGTTACCGAGGCTAAGTAAGGTTAAAGGCTAGTTTAAAAAACATTCATTCTGGTTCTTTCAGTAAGAAAAATATAATTTGAAATTTTTACCGAGGCAAGTGCCTCGGTAAAAAGTACGCTGGCTACGGCAGTGAGTTGCATACCTTGGGATGAATGTTGCAAAAAAAGTCGCCTGAAATATCTTGAAATCGGTTTGGTGAATGTTCTCAAAGCATCGTATACGTATTAGCGCCTGGAATGTCATTTTAAAAGTTTAGATCGAATTTTACGTGGAACTTTTGCTAATTAAAAACAGTGCCCCCCCCTGTTTTGTTGCTATGGAAACTCTGATGACAATAAATTGTGCATCATCTTGAACTTTGACCTTTCTACAGCAAGTGGTCAAAATTGTGGTCGCTCAAAGTTGAGAGGTCAAGTTCAAGAAAAATTGTACATGCCTCCTTAAATTGTAATCATGATAACCACTGCATGTAAAAGTTATGAGACATGAAATAAAACTTTCAATGTAAAAATGAAGATTACAATTTATTTTAACTCTGTGATACCTGTAAGTACCTTTCTTGAGTAAAGTTCCACAAGGCCCCTCAGACCCCAGCTTTTGATGCTCCTGTCATCACCAGTAGTGTGCCAGCTAACTGCAATCAGTACTGAGGCTCCTGTACAAACTCCAAACTGCTCATCAGACAGTATCTCCTCAGCTCTCAAGGCTACAACTCTAGGGCACCAGGACAATTTCATTTGTACCTGTCAAGTGTCTCACATGATTGATGTTGCCATGGTCATAGATACAAATACATGCAATGCATTCATTCATAACAAACTGATGACACTTCTGTTATTAAAGGAACACGCCAGAGATAACAAATCATTCCTCCATATTCTCCGTACCCCCTGTGGATTACCCGCTACTTTTAAAACAAAGGCATCCTAACTTCCCCACAATTAGGGCTGGAATGTCCATGACTCTGCTTTTCACGGAAGCCAATCTGCACACTTGCCTTGAAAGTTTACGTTAGAAACCAGCTGATTTTCGTTATATCAAATTAGCCAATCAAATTTTAATGTAAGGCCAAACGTTACAAAACATTTTAAAATTGCTGTGCATAAGGAATAGTAATTGTTTTATTGAAGTCACAACACATACTAGCTGTAATGTCAAAGCGATGAGATAATTTTTTACTTTACTTTTTTTGACGGATAATCCTTTGCGTTTCCTAAGGCGAAATCAGCTGGAAGTTTTACTTAGTAACTGATGTTATGTTACTACACATTATATTAGAGAGATTAAAATGTTCAAAAAAGGATCTCTGTTAGATGTCTGAATGCCTTGTCTATAATGACCAAATAAGAGCCCATACGACATCGCTAGAAATAACATACATAAAAGTTTTTGCCATCTTTCAAGTGAAGTTTGAAAACTTCTTCAAGTATCACGTCCTTGGTGTTTCTATTTGTTTCCCTCAAGTAGTTTCGTCCTCTGTAAGTATCTGAAACATTGTAACCGTATTGTATTGTATTTAAAATTGATGTAACAAGTGGAATAAAAACTAATTTAAAAAAAAAAATCACTTTCCTTGGTGATTTTATAATGTAGATGTATGTCATTTGGGCCCTTGCATAACTTGGTCATTACTAATGTTTTACCCATTTTCATTTAAAAATTGAAAGAAAAAATGCAGGCTGATCAAATTTGATATTTAGCATCGTCAAGAGAATAATTTTTAATTGATTGTCTATGACTTTTAAATATGACCAAAAGGATATTTTCTGATACATTTATCACAGTGACATAATATTGCCCACAAACAGTCATGTGGAATATATCTATTCATTTTATGGAATATATAGGTTATATTATTCATTCATTTTATTAATTTCTACAAAGGTTACAAAAAAGCGTTTTTTAATACCGTAGTAATACCAAATTAGAGCATTTCAATTTAAGTACATCATTCCAGACAATATCTCATGCCCTTTAAAATAAATTTCAAATTTGTAAAAGGGATGTCATTTTTTAAAGTATAAAAATTAATTAAGAATCCTAAAATTAAAAGAATTTGAATCATCCACAACTCTCGATTTTAGATATTCTCTGGGTTGATATTGACAGTCAGGTCACTAAATTATACTAAAAGAATTTAAAGTTAATGTATTTTCCTAAATTTTGGATTTTATCCACTTCACATTTTGTAATTTTCTGTGTTACGTATTCAATGAGCTATTTGAGACCTTTGTCAAATATTAATGATAATTTAGAAAAACATTTCCTGTCTATAGTTTAAGTTCTGCAATTCTGTATAGTTTATTAATAATTTCCAGCAAGTCTGATTATTTATTTAGCCTTGTGTCCTTTACAAAATACGAATATTTATTCTCTAATTTAAGAAAAAAATTAAGGTTATTGTTATTTGAGTGTGCAACCAAAATACTAAGAAATTTCATCAAAGATGCTAAAAAACAAAGATGCTACATTTTTTCAAACCTCCCACTACGTTTATCATTTTGGCCTAGCAGAGCTTCTCATCCGAGCCCGCCAAGGACTTGGATCATATTAGGATGCCTTACAAGTTTTAAAAGAATTTCGGTTAATGCCCACCGACCTGATATGCAGTTTGATTTGTTATCGCAAGTCTGGCATGCTACCTTAATCAGAACGTGTCATCAGCTGAATGCACTGCATGTACTTGTACCTACCATAATGACAACATCAATCATGTGAGATACTTGACAGGTACAAATGAAATTGCCCTGGTGCCCTAGAGTTGTGCCTTGAGAGCTGAGGAGATACTGCCTGATGAGCAATTTGGAGATTGTACAGGAACCTCAGTAGTGAATGTAGTGAACTGACACACCTACCAGTTTTGACGTCTGGAGCACCATTATTGCTGAGGTCCTTGGGGCCTTGTGGGACTTTTGACATTTTCTTTACACTGCAAGATAAAATGTGTGTGATTCCAGAAAAAATCTATACCCTTACCACAGAATAAATTTTTTTAAAGGACCCTCTATCTCACCCCTTTGGAAGGTTCAAGTACAAAATGTAGGGCCTTTAAGGAAAAGCCATCCCCTTTACAATTGTCATCCAGAGTAGGGGTATGGATTTCTTCTGGAATTACACATGGGCCAGAATATGCAAAAAAGGCCTGGAAAACATGAGCAAAATGATGGAATACATTTTTCTAGTTCAAGGTGCTTGTTTTGGTGAACTAGTTTGATTTTGCTGTTCTTGTTCAATTTTATGTAACTGTTGGGCCAAAAAGGATAAACATAAAAGGTTGACAAAATTGCAGAATCGTTGAATCATGTCAACCAGGCCGTTTTGTGTGTCAAGACCCATTTTACAATCATGTCCCTACATGCCCTCACATGTCCCTACATGCACATCAATCATCTTCCAGCATCAGTAGTTGAGCCAGCTCAGCAAAATAATGTGTGGTTTCAGAAAATATCCACTGCCCCCTCCCCCACAGAAGGGCATTGGAAATTCCATAGAGGTGGGGTGTCAATTAACCTGATCTTTTCATACAAATACTGTATTTTTCTTAGGAAATTCCAGAGGGTGGGGGTATCACTTTTCAACATCCCTTCCATGGGGGTGGGGTGGATATTTTCCTGGAACATGTTAATTTTGTCCACAACTAAACCTGGTTATGGAACCAGCTCTTTCGACCAAAATAAACAGGTTTTCAAAGTAACAGTAAATATTTAACAACAGTATGACCAGCACCTGACTGATTATCACATGCTGTCAGAAAATTGACAAAATACAACTGCTAGCCTATCATGTTAAACATGCTTTGATAACCAAACTGAATTATATTGTATCACAGAATATGAATAAAATTGATTGAATGTAGATGGACTGAGCTGTCGTAATCTTAACACCTAGTTAGCATAGAGTTTTATGGACTACAAAATTCTGTGTCATGCCTTGATCAGGCATGTCTTTAAGGTGTCTGGCTTTGCTCAACTACTGAAACTGATACAAAAAGGATTAAAGAAAAGGCTGTAGTTTCTATGGACAACTGTCATGCACTTGAAATTGACTGGTTTGAAATTAAGTATTGCACTAGCATCAATGCCTGAAGGATTGCATTATGTACTCTCTAAGATACTTTTGAAATTTATATTTCATGCTTAAAAAAATATTGAAACAGCAAAGAACCTCCCAGTGAGTCTGCAATTTATTGGCACAAAACCTGTGAAAGTGAATTGGGCAGTAGCATAAAAAATCTGCACCCCCCTGTTGATACCTCAGAATATTGGGGTAGGAAGTCATCAAAAAGCATTGGAATTCCAGGGTGGTTCACCTCGCTGTCACTGAATTCCAGGGTGGGTATCCCAAAATGGATTTCGAGTGTGGGTAAGCACAATTTTCCAACTGGTCATAAAAAAACTTCAGGGTGGGTAGCTCAACCTGGGGTCCTCAACACGATGGATGCAGATTTTTTTTCAACTGCGCAAGTTAAGTTGAACTGACTTTTTCTTTATATTGGAAATAGCAAATGTAGAGTCAGAAGTCTACAGCCTTTTCATGTAATAAAATTAATGTTTTGAGGAAACAAAAACTCCAGTGTAATGCTTTCCTGCTATGAAGTCTGGCTGATAGTCCAGTGTCACTGTACTCTTGAGGGTTTGGTGCTGGTCTGGCTAGCAATCTTGAGTGTTGGCATGACCACATCACTGTGTTTTGGCTGATGTTTGGGATACTCTCTGTTTGGCTGATGGTCTGAAGCACTCACTGTGGTCGTTGTACTCACTGTGGTCTGGTGGATGGTGTAAAGGGCTCACTGTGGTCTAGTGGATTGTGTAAAGGGCTCACTGTGGTCTGGTGGATGGTGCAAAGAGCTCACTGTGGTCTGGTGGATGGATGGGCAGAAGGGTGATGGATGGCCTGGAGGGCTCACTGTGGTCTGGTGGATGGTGCAAAGAGCTCACTGTGGTCTGGTGGATGGATGGGCAGAAGGGTGATGGATGGACTGGAGGGCTCACTGTGGTCTGGCTGATAAGTTTGAAGGGCTCACTGTGGTCTGGCTGATGGTCTGAAGGGCTCACTGTGGTCTGGCTGATGATCAGAAGGCTCACTGTGGTCTGACTGATGGTGTGAAGGGCTAACTGTGGTCTGGTGGATGGTCTGCAGGGCTCACTGTGGTCTGGTGGATGGTCTGAAAGCGCTCACTGTGGTCTGGTGGATGGTGTGAAGATCTCACTGTTAGGTCTAGCTTATGGTGTGAAAGGCTCACTGTGGTCTGGCTGATGGTGTGGAGG
Source organism: Scolanthus callimorphus (assembly GCA_033964015.1). NCBI lineage: Eukaryota > Metazoa > Cnidaria > Anthozoa > Actiniaria > Edwardsiidae > Scolanthus > Scolanthus callimorphus. The sequence continues at coordinate 15,371,241 of CM066922.1, forward strand.
GGCTCATTGTAGTTTGGTTGATGGTGTGAAGGGCTCACTTTGGTTTGGCTGATGGTCTGAAAGGCTCACTTTGGTTTGGCTGATGGTCTGAAGGTCACACTGGTCTGGCTGATGATACAAACTGTGTGAACATTGCTACTGTTTGTTATTTGATGCGCAAGCAGCATGGCTGAAAAAAAAAGTTACATGCAAATAAGTACCACCCAGGGTGATACTCAACCCAATGTTGGGTAGCAGGGACGGCGGAGCCAGGGCCAAGTTTTCATACATTTTCGCTAAACTCGGCCCCCCAACCCATTTTGCCATACAATCTTACTAATGAGCTCCCCTTATTTGAAAACTGTTCTGCCGTCCCTGGGTAGGGGTTTGTTCTGCTAGAGCTTGCAAGTGTACTGTAAGTGTTACTGTTTATGATAGAAAAACTCCTAATTATTATGACAAAAAGCACCAGATATTAGGAAATGAATGCCCTTGCTGTGACATGAAACTCAACATTTTTGGGGGAGTACCCAACCATAATGCATCACTATGCATTGCTCCCCATATCTGCAATACCAATAATGCACTGCTGTACTGCCTCTCAGAAACCAAAAACATTCTGGGACTTAACAGAAAACCTTTTTAACAGTTTAGTGCATTTCATGATTTACCATATCATGTACAACCCAAGAAAATTCATTATGCAATTCCAGAAAAAAAACATACCCTCACCACTGTGGGAATTGGAATATTTCTTTTCCCATACAAATACTGTATTTTCCTTTGGAAATTCCAGAGGGGTGGAGAGGTCTTTGAGTGCATTTCCTCCATGGTAGGGGTATGGATTTTTCAGGAATTGCACATTCTAAAACTGTATTAAACCTTAAGACTGACAAACAATGAAGACAAAAAAAAACATTCCCCTGATAATTGTATTTTGATACTGAAGGTAATTTCCCTTTATATCGGAACCTTGTGTTTAAATCCCGAGGCAGATTAGAGGGGCTCAACGCAGGTCACAGGTCACAAGTAGAACGCAGGTCACAGATCACAGGTCACAAGTAGATTCGTTCTACTTGTGACCTGTGACCTGCGTTTTGTACCTGCCGCTCAGCTCCCTTTCTGGGAGATACGTTTACTGTATTTACTGAACAAAATGTGTAATATTTGGTCCGTATATTTTCCCTATCGGGCTCCCCTTTATGAAATTGCACCCCTGAATTCTAGTTCCAAAGGGTGAGAAGCGGTTTAATACCACACGAAGCCTCCTACAATTTCAGGGATGCAGATTATAAGCTAGCCATTCCAAAGCCACGCACTGATTGTGATGCGGTCATATGCCATACATCCTGGGCATACATGGACTAAACAGGGCGCTTATACATACAAACAACAACAACAACAAACAACAAATATATACATAGCAGGGCTTCATGTTTATCGAAGTCGTAAAAGTATTCCGTAATTTTAGAAACGTTACGATGCAACGTACTGTAACTTGTGAAAAATAAATGAAAACTATTAAACCAAAAGTTTATCATGTTCTATTTGGAACTTCTTTGGTATCTCAGATAATATAGAATGCGAAATCGCCATAAAACTTTCATAGCTTGTACTGCAAGATCGGTGTTGAGACGATATACAACTTACCTAAACCTTTAGCCTTCTTTTCCCTGAGGCAGAGATTATTTCCAGACGTACAACGAACTTAGAATTCGCTTTTTTCTTCTGGGTCAAAAATCGAGCACGTGGCGGCCATTTCTTTGGAGTAAATGATTTGCATTTTAAATTTCGCGCTTGTTGTTTCGTGCACCACGGGCTATAGGATACTTGGAAAATGCAGGGTCTGGATCATCCTCGCGCGCCAGGGTCCTTCCCTCACCTCCCCCCAGGGGACAGGACCCTGGCGCGCGAGGATGGGTCTGGATTGGGCCGGGGTTTGTGTCGGTTAAATCCTTGAAAATTGTCGGAAGTCGGTTAAAATGTGCGGTTTTTATCGGTAATCGGTAAAACTAAACACTGTTGATAAGTGTCTTATTCAAAACACTGGAGCGCTACCATGACGCATGACTAACCACAAGTCTGCCTTTCTTTGCTTCTTTTGGTTTGTTTACCGAATGGCTTCCACTTCCTATTTGCTAGAAATTGGAAATGCGCTCTAATTATTAGGTGTATTCCTTGTTGTATAAGCCGTTATCATATCTTGTTTGTGTTTTATGGGCAATGAGGGATTTTCAGGATTTTGGAGCGGAGCAGTGGATATCTTTTCACAGTAACTTGGTGCCGGTGGTAAGACCATTTGTTATTTGTGATGAAATGATGGAAATAATTTTGAACTGCTATTGTGAGTCGTGCAAGTAATATAAATATTTGCCTGTCCACACCAATGCAAATTCAGCATTTACTTGACTTGAGGAAAAAGAGGAAAAAAAATAGGACCATACTTCCAGACAAAGAGCTGAAGCGTCGTATGGCGACCGTACGGTTCTTACGCCCACGCCAGAGATTTCGGCCCTGACAGTCGCTATCCTGGTGTTGAATTGCTCAGTAGCTAGATACCTATGGGTGAGAGAACGCCCGGCCACCAGACCATATAAGGACGCCCCTTGTACCGTTAGTGAACAATCAACTAATTATTATGCATCACCAGCGTATTTATAGGCCTGAAGAGTGTGTTCGAGATGCATGTGGGACACGTTGTTGGTTTTCTTTTGTAGCTTTTCTCACGATAATGCAGAAATGTTTTTCACAGTTGCCGGTTAGCATGTTTTTTTACTCATATTCCAATAGTAGGCATTACATTGACACGGGAATGTGTTTCTTTTTAAGTTGTCCATTTGCGCATGCGTGCACACGTCATCTTGTGTTGTTTTATTTTCCGTAAACAGAAGACCATTGATCCCCTGAAAGATCATCTAAGGATGCCCAGAGTATCAGTTATACCTATTGAAATTCAGTAATGTCTGGTCTACTCCCAGGCGCCGAAAAGTCCAAAGCACTCGCTATTTCTCAGAATAAACTGAGCATAGGCCTTTTCACGTAAGGCCCCCCAATATGTTTGACCTTGCTACGGTAGCAATGGTCTTCTGTTTACGGAAAATAAAACAACACAAGATGACGTGTGCACGCATGCGCAAATGGACAACTTAAAAAGAAACACATTCCCGTGTCAGTGTTGCGATCGGCTGCAGATGACTTCGAAATGACTAATTGTTTTTTAAAGTTTTTTTTCCCGGCCACAGTTATATAATTCTCCATGCACTCTTCAAGTTTAAATGATTTGCAAGCCTTCAAAAAAAAACAACTTATTAACAAAAAACCTCGGCAAACATGTATAAATACATTTTCAATAATAATTAATGACCCAATAGTCACGTTGTCCTCTTTTCTAGTGTCATTCTAGTGTTTTATTCTACCGCTGATAGCCCAGTTAAACCTGGATTAGCGATTTATTAAACCACCCCCAAGGTGTGTTAAATTTAACCCTCGATTTGCCGTATTTTAAACCCGGATTAAAGTTAAACCACTTTCTAGCAACACCTCTAGCGCGCGTGCTCAAATTTAATCCTGGATTAAACCTGGATTAAAGTTAATCGGCTTTTGAACAACCGGGGCCTGATTCACTTAAAATACCTTCTTATGCCACCATTTGGGGATCGTTACATTTTTCGCATGCGCAGGAGGTCAACTGAAACATTATTTTTCTTTTCTTGCTTATTTTCGTCATTGAAATATTTGTCAAATTGCTTCTACAACGCCTCTTTAATCGTGCCAATTACCGAACACAACCTGACACCAACAAGTACGTCTCTAGTATCTCTATGAATGATGCGGCAGTAAAGCCAGCCAGTTTACCTGTCTATACAGCTGATTGCGTTTGAGCGTTTTACCCTAACACGTTACGTTTGAACGTTTGAAAGTTGCGTTGTGAGACAAAAAGTCGGACGTTTCCAATGGCAACCGCCATGTGTATTTTTCACTGACCAATCAGAGAGGACAGAGCTCTTTGGTTCGCCATAGAAACGTCTCGTTTCATCCTAGAAACGCAACTTTCAAACGTTCAAACATAACGTGCGAACTGTTAGGGTAAAACGCTCAAACGCAATCCGCTGTAATCTGACACGATGAGCCGCCATGCTGCGAGAGAATCGCGGGACTCAGGGCCCAAGGAGCTGGAAATGTGCAGCCACAAGTCTGTGTAAAGAAGACAGGACCCGTCACGAATACGCCCTAGTACAATGGTGGAGAAATACCCATTCTATCTTGGATTGTAGACCTATTACCTATCATTGAAACTACGATCTGTCACGAGCAAAATTCTGTGCGTTGAGCTCCTAAAAATACGCATTCGTAAATAGTTAATCCTGCGCACCTATAAGCTTGTGAATGCTGTAGTACTTGTACCATAGTCGGCCAAACATTTGCAGGCCCGTGCCTGCAGGCCTATAGGCTACGTACGCCACTGCCGATTTCAGACGCCATTTCTGCGGCGATGGCGATGCATATCGCGCGGTGTGAACGGCCGGCGATTTTGCTTAGCGATTTGAAGAATAAATGGCACCCGTATCGCTGGGTGAATTTGCATGTTCAAAACGATTACGACATCGCAAGTGTCGATAAAATCACCGACCGTTCACACCGCGCCATGTGGCATCGCCGAGACCGCCATAACGCGCACCTCAAACCACGTCTGACACTTCGCCGTGTGAACGGGGAACAAGAAATCAACCTTACAATTTGACCCTTTCGCAATGACATTCTGCCACGCCCAACACATGCGTTACATAGGACATCTATACGGTGGCCCACAAGTGTCACGACGATTACACGATTCACGGCAATACACACCGAAGCCACGGCACAGGATGGAAAAAACATCAAGGCAACACCGCGGCAAAACGCAGTTGACATGCGCTAAAAAAAATTCACTGGCCTGTGAAATGAAGACAATTGAAAAAATCTACATAACAACAGCGAACGATAAATTTTTACTTGAAACCAGAATTTTCGCCTTGGGTGCAAGCCTTTAGAGAAAAATATGATGTCATATTCTAGTTGCTCTGCAATTTTGGCCTTACGTTTTGTGTCTGGAGCTTACGTTGTAAAACAAACTAATCCTAACAAGTAAGAATCTCTCATATTAGGTCCCTTCTCAGCAGCGTCACAAGTCTTTTTGTAGAAACATATTTTTCCATAAAAATTTAAGAGCATGTGTCAGCAACTCCTTTGTTATTGTTTTTGTTCGATACTAGAAAACGAATTACGTGAAGAAATATCCAAATAAACATCTAAAACAAAGTTTCAGATTTGATTTACCAAATTCAATTGTGAAAACTGCTCTGTATTCTCTAAATCAGCCGATGGAAATGGATGCTTTCTCCGACTTGGTATGCTATTGCTATGCTGTCAAAATGGCGGCTGACACAGGCTCTTTGAACGGACTTCCAGTTAAGCCCACCCCGTCGGACACTGCTACACGTAATACAATGCACTCCAAGCAATACAAGTGAAATGCGACAAGAACTGATAGTTCTACTTTTAGCGTTTGGCTAGTGGGAAACTAACCACGATTTTTTGACCCAGCAAACACACAGGAATCAATGGAAAATACGTTACTAAAACTAGACATTTTTTATGATTCAGTTGGGAACGACAAAAATGTAATGGACTCTTGGTAAGCCTCGAGTACAGTTGTAAATGTCCAGGGACGTAGACAGGACTTTTAAGGAGGGGGACCAAGGGACCCTTCGAAAGACATTGTCTCGTGTATTTCAAATTTTGTCCCATTAATTTACTGTAATTTTGGATTCAAAGAGGGTAGGACGGGCCCGTGCCCTCTCCCTGCCTCCCCCCTGATGTCTCCGATTTCATGTCACTATCCTTCTGTCGAGAAAGCTTCGCTTTTCTTTCACTTCTACGCCTATCTTGAACTTCCTAAATTTGTATTTGTTCCATTTGCTGTGTGGGCTTTCCAGTTCAGGGATCCCCAACTCTTCAAGCAACTTAAGATAACCAGCAAAGTCATTGTTTTTTAAGTGCTTTAGCTTCTTCTTGCGTTGGTCCAAGAGCCAGAGTAAAAATACTTTGTTGTGTTTGTCCTGCAACCAGAGCATTACATTGTGTCATCAGTAAGGTATGAAGCAGGCACAGGGGCATATCTAGAGGGAGAGGGGAGGGGGATCTTTTGAAGCACTATTTACAGTAAACATGTGAATAGATTGTGCAGGAAAATTAGAAACAGGCAGACAAAATGCTGGCTATGTCACTGAGATGCATTGTTAAAAATGCTAGTCTAAATTTTTGCTATAATTCTGGGCGTAATAGTGGCCATTCCATATTTTATAGCTGCATCCCCCCCCCCCCCCCCCCCCCCCCTTCGGAAGTGGTCATTTCTTTTAGTAACCCCTTGGAAATTCTTGCTCTATCCCCTCGGAAATACCTACAGAAGAGCCTTTTTTATTGCATCCCCTCAGAAAAACCCAAGGAAGAGACTCTTTTTCTTACACCCCTTCGGGAAAAAAATATCAGTTTGACCACCTTGGAAAAGGCCAGGCCAGAATTTTAATTTTAATCACACTAGAGCAATGAACTGTGAAAAGACTATTGCTTATATGTTAGCTAACCACTAACCATATTATTTTTACCGGCAGTCATAATCAACAATTTAAAATGACAACAACAGCAACACAAGCAATGATGGCATAGCTGACAGTAACAATTATGACAACATCAACTACATCAATACTGAATTGTAGTCCTCAAAGTAGATCTCACCAGTGAAAGCAAGTTTCACATGCTTGCAGTAAGACCAAATACACACAGCAAAAGAAGTTGCCACACTTCAATTTTCGACATGCAAGTTTTCCCAGGGGTCAGCCAATCACAAGCCAAGTCAAACCAGTATCACTCAATTAACACACAACTGACTTCTTTGTAAGTCAAGCCAGGTACAATCACTTTCACACAGCAAGCCTACACAACATACACAGGGGAATTTCTGAACAAGCCCATTGGGAAAGCTGATTCTCCAATGGTAGTAGTATTTCAGATTTCCCATGGCTATCCTTGGCTTTCCATGGGAAATCCAAACATTTCCAGTACTTCTACCATGAGATAATCAGCTTTCCTATGAAAGGTTCCTGCAGAAATTTCCTGTGATGTACACTGCTGCATTTAGTTCAATACAATTCATTGATTCAAATGAGTGACCAATGAGAAAACAAAGTTAAGTAAATGCAAAAATATTTTCCATACCTGAAACCCACTCTAGGCAAGGCAAGTAACAGGGGTGTCTAGAAAACGAAGACTAAGACCTAAGACCTAAGACCCAAAAGCTACGACCCAAAAGCTACGACCCGAAAGCTACGACCCCGAAAGCTACGACCCCGAACGCCAGAAAAGCTACGACACGTAAATTACCTGGTCAGCTGGAACGTCGACACTATAGATCTAGCCTGCTGAATTAGCAGGTGGCAGAGCAACAGTTGATTCGCTGTTTTTAGGTTGTTTTACTTTATAAAACAACATGCCACAAATAGCGCGTCACCCAAGGAAAAAAAAGAGTGGGCGTTCGTCGAACATGGCCGAGGGGGCATTGGAGCTCCGATTAACGTGTTTGTGAATTCGTAGGGATTCCTGTGTGTTATACATACAGAAGCATATTCATGGAAAGCCAAACAGACTATCCAGCAGACGGGCGCCATCTTGGACGCGGTCAAAATTGAATCTGGGGCCGAGTGACAAAACAACGGGTAGAGGGGAGGGGGTGGGGCACGCAAAATAGGTTTAGGATCTTAGAATTTTGGCACGTTTAGAATTTTTCGGGTTTCCCTTATGATATCATACCGTTTTTGTCCAGCACACAACTAGTAAAAAACAGCCGCCCACCTTCAGAGTTTATTTATGTTTTATGTATATATTCAATAACACAAATACATAAAATATAAATAAACTCTGATGGGCTTTTTTACTAGCTGTATGCTGGACAAAAACGGTATCATAAGGGAAACCCGGAAAATTCTAAAACCGTGCCAAAAATTCAAAAATTCTATTGGGCAATTCCAGAAAATAAAGGTACCCCCCCACGGGCGGCACTAGTTTTTGACCCCCCCATGCATCCAGAATATTTCCAAAATATCGTGAAATGGGGGAATAGACATTTCAAATAAAGTGTGGAAGCTATTTACTTGCAACACGCATTTTCAAATTGCTTTCTAAAACAATTTTTCCAAATATAACCAATAGGAAAACACATTAGAATGAGCTAGACCATGCAAGCTTGGAAAGCCTAGTTGTTACTTTTTGCGGATCTTCAATATTTGAGGCTTAGGAAAAACGCATATAGAAACTCTAAAAGGAGTAAAAGAAAAACATATTATTCAAAATGCATATTACATGTACCATTTTTGAGAAACGTTTATTAAACTATACCATGTTGTTCCTGGATTTCATCATTAGATATGTTAGGGAAAGTTGCGGCGGGTTTTGGTGAAAAATGCGCGTCCATGCAAGCTCAACGTATCCCGTATCGCCAACATCCTTTATATTAATTTCAATGTGTGATTGTACAAAGTTGAACCTGATGCGTGATTGAACTAAAAGTCGAAATCAGTAGAAAATTATGGAGATTCTGTCTGAGAAGGGACAAGTACAAACTGGCAAGCATTCTCTATCGAATGGCGGCGAAGACTGTTTTTCCGCGCGTGAAATGACGTTATTTCTTTCTGAAAAACACTTTTTTAGCAGACAGAAAAACACGCGAACTCCTTCAGAAGTTGGGCATCTTCAGATCCCCCCTTGTGACAAGAAATCCAGCTTCGAAAACCCCCCCTTGCAATCAGAATTCCGAGCTCTTAACCCCACCCCCCCATCCCTTCGGAATTTCCAAATGCCGCCCGTGGGGGGGGGGTACCTTTATTTCTGGTTAGACCCATTAGACCCTAAAACCTATTTTGCGTGCCCCACCCCCTCCCCTCTACCCGTCCTTTTGTCACTCGGTCTCAGATTCAATTTTGACCGCGTCCAATATGGTGCCTGTCTGGTGTTTTATAAAGTAAAACGACCTAAAAACAGCGAATCAACTGTTGCTCTGCCACCTGCTAATTCAGCAGGCTATAGCGAGATCTATAGTGTCGACGCACCAGCTGACCAGGTAATTTACGTGTCGTAGCTTTTCTGGCGTTCGGGGTCGTAGCTTCCGGGGTCGTAGCTTTCGGGTCGTAGCTTTTGGGTCGTAGCTTTGGGGTCGTAGCTTTTGGGTCTTAGGTCTTAGGTCTTCGTTTTCTAGACACCCCAAGTAACAGCAACAACAATCATATTTGAGTCTAAGCAAATACAAGAGTAACAACAATAGTAGCAAAGTGAACAAAAGGGTGCTCATGGTACCTTAGGGTTGCTTTGCACGTGTCTCTCCAAGGTGTTAATTTTCAGTGTAAGATCTGCAACTGTGAAGACATTGTAAAAATAGTCACTTGAATAAGATCAAGCTTAGATAGGAAAGGAAACAAAATAAGCTCAGTGAGAGAAAGTTAAAACATTGCAATGCACAGTACAGGTACTAGAGGGGATGTGTATAAAGTCTACCTGATCTTTGCGAGTAACCCTCATAATTGGTCCTCATCTCTTCTCCTGCAACTTTTCTGTGCTCAAACTGGAGATAAGCATTCATATTCAAATCAAAACAAATATTCTCCAAACATCTCGAAATACATTATAAAGGCCCATATGCACCCAAGTTGCATTGCAGGGTCACAAGTATAAAATGCAGTTGAAAACTCAATGCAAATTTTCAGTTTGAACTTGTGACATGCAAATAGGAACCCCTTTAGGACCTAGGTACAGTATCAGCCAATCACAACTGTTGAATAACAATAGATCCAATTGAAACAAGCGGAAAGGTTCTCGGTTGACTATGGGCCTTTAACAACCAAACAGGATGCAAGAATTAAGATCTGTACCTTGTTTGCATTTTCAAGACTGAAGATCCTTTTCACATTTTCTGGAGCCCTTGAAGAAGAATGGTATAGAAAATAATAGAGTTGACAAATTTGCAAATATCAAGTTCCTGTTTAAGTCTATTAATATCAGGCCCTGTAACTGGCGTGTTGTACCTTTGTAGTTAATAAATTCCAACTTTGCTGAAAGGGCAGCAATGATGACAATATGGTAGCCAATAATATACTTGATTACAGAACATGGTGCTTGCACATGCAAATCTACAATGTGTGGTTCCAGGGTCCAGTTGCTCGAAAATGGTTTAGCACTAATCCAGGATTAATTACCATGGTGACTCGATGGTTTTGTTCAGAACTAAACCTGGTTTAAATTTAATCCACCTTTGAACAACCCGCACCAGAAAAATAACATCTATCCCCCACCCCTAACAAAAGGGATTGGAAATTCCAGAGGGGTGATGGAGTCAATTTACCTGATTTCTTCCATACAAATACTGTATTTTTCTTTGAAAATTTAATTTAATTTAATTTTAATTTACTAGCTTCGCCTGAGTTAAACCCAAGATTATAAAACAATATTACGTTAAATTAAACTAAAAACAGCATGTGATTTGCATTGACAGGCTTCGTATTTGGTTGCAGCTGGGACAAATAGTTTTCCAAGATCGTGGATCCTCGGGATCATAAGTGTGAAAAAGATATGCAAAATAATAGTTCAGTAAAGCATTACGAAAAGAAGAAAGGTAAAAAAAGCTAGAGTTATCCAGAACATTTGTGAGGTAGTTCCATATTCGAGTGCACCTATTGAATAAGATCTTTGGAAAGTGGTGGTCTTACATTCCAGAGGGACGGGTGTGTGTGTGGGGGGGGGGGGGGGGCACTTTTCAACACCCTTCCGTGGGGGGGATGGATATTTTCTGCACACAATAATCAATTCCTTTTCCACTGTTTACATTCTTGTTTGCTTAACATAAGAGGTGACATCACAATTTTCAGGCCTCTGGGTGTAACAGTTTCAGGTCTACGAGTTACAGTTTAAGGAGCTTCTCAGCCAATCAGAGAGTTCATTTAGCTAAGGCACGAAATAGCTTACTCTTCTAGTTCCTTGATTCCTTCGTATCCACGAATCCATTTCCTTGCTTCAGTTTCATCTGATTGCACTAGAACAGATTACAAAAAACAAAGGATTTAAGTGGTTTCAGTCAGGCTCAAATTTGAGAATTTCCAGTGCAGTTCTTATGCACTAGTCATTTGCTGCCACCGACCCCCAACCCCCGCGACATGCAGGGATTTTGCCAGGCAATAGTGGGGGGAAATATCAGTGGTTTGACTTGTATTCATGCCCCGATCCCCAGGGAGTTTACTTCAAATTTGCGATGGCTCAGATAACCGGCCGGGGGAATGGCGGGGGAAACAAAACATTAGGAAAGTTTCTTGTATCCATCTTGTGGAGGGTGGAATTTGTCCCTTGGGTGTAGGAAATGTTTCCCGGGGTGTAGGGAATTTGCCAAGGCGTTCTCCCCTGGTAGGCGGTGGAATTATTTCAAATTTGACAACATCTGTTTCATATTCCCCTGCTATGTCGCGGGGGTTGGGGGTCGGTGGAAACAAATGACTAGTGCATTAAGTTAAGTTTTAAAGTTATGGTGCTTACCTGCACTAAACTGTCTCAAACAGATGTTGCTGCAAGGTCGTAAAACCAGTCGACTGGCACACAACAACCTGATCATCTTTACTTTGGTTTACACGATCAATATTTCACATTCCCAAAGTAGAAGACACGATCTGATGGACGGCCATTTTGGATTCAGCGGTCACAACCTATTGCGGGCTCACGTCTACCGAAGTATACTTGGGATTCCTGTGTTCTGTATATGGACAGTACCCCCTTATTAAAAAGACCTGTATGAACCAAATTTATAGCATTTTGTCGTGGTAAAGACCAAAAACATGATTTTCATTCTGGCCCCACCAAAGTTGCAGTCGGTAGAAGTGGGGTTGCGCTAGAACCCCTCCAATAACGGGCCTGTTCATGATATACAAATGCTCTTCCTGAAAGCATTGTGCTTCGAAAATATCAGGGACTTATAGTTACTCCATGGGAAAATATATATATGTTATCTACCGGCTCGGTCAGTATTTTCAAGACCTCCGTCGCGGTATTTCACGATGGACCGACCCCAAGCCGGTAAATTAAATATATATATATTTTGCTTTCACCGAAACAGCATAAAACTTTACAGAATTAGGATCCCGGACCGGTCACGACCGCTGAAAAAATAAAACAAAATATTGGTCAAAGGAATGTGAAAAAGACTCCATCTTTGCCGATCACCCTGACGAAACTGCTTGATATGACCGACATCCTCCGCCTCGATTATTTTCTCGATTTCGACACTCGGTCGATAATTTTATAACATTTTTTTGTTTCCTTCACTTGTGTCTCGCTTATGCTCTTCAGTTTTTGCTCCAGTTGTTCCGTAATTTTCAACTGCTTTTGTGGGCGTACAAGTAATATAAATAACTTGCCTGTCCTTTTATACATTTTAAACATTTCACACGGATGTGAATAAAAAAAAAAAACAGGACCATACTTCCAGACAAAGAGCTGAAGCGTCGTATGGCGACCGTACGGTTCTTACGCCACGCCAGAGATTTCGGCCCTGACTGTCGCTATCTTGAATGTTCAGTAGCTAGATACCTATGGGTGAGAGTACGCCCGGCCACCAGACCATTTAAGGACGCCCCTTGTACCGTTAGTGAACAATCAACTAATTAATATTCGTCACCAACGTATTTATATGTCTGATGAGTGTGTTAGAGATCCATGTGGGACATGTTGTTGGTTCTTTTAACTAGCTATGTAGAAAATCAGAAAATCAGAAATCGCAATGCAGAAATCGTTCTCCCAGTTGCTGTTTGACATGTTTTATCGATAATCTAATAAATACGCATTATAATGACACGAGAATGAGTTTCTTTTTAAGGTTTTCATTGCGTATGCGTACACACACGTCATCTCGTCTTATATTTGCCGTGAACAGACGACCATTAATTCCTTGAAAGCCATCTATGGTGGACATTGTTAATACCCTCCGCTTCTCAAATACAATTGTATGTCCTGCATTTATTTTGTTTTTTGTGTGCCATCTTGTGTCTTTGTCCGTCATTGGACGTTTTCAAAAAATAGTAGTTTTTTTTTTCTTCAAATTTATGTTAATCTGGGTTTGATAAATAATACACGAAAAATTGGCAAGCCAGTGCTTACATGGCTCAAAGACAGGTGCCCCTGAAAACGTTGCTTATGTGTCTTCTGGTTTCGATACGAACGCGTCTTCAGTATGAAACTTGTTATTAAGACATCAATTTAGACATCCCGGAATGCGTACAAAAAAGACGGCGCCGGCTAATAACCATAATTGAAGTCCGTATCCCTTGACCGTTCGTCTTACTGGAGAAGATAATTACTCTTTGAGGCTCTAGTTTGGAGAACCTGAAGAGAATCAAACAGTTCCCCTATACCACACTACAACACTACAACATAGTTTTTTGAAAATTGTTTTGAAAGGGACTGGGAATTATGAGTACTATAACCAGACAAACAAGTTTATTGCTACCTCATCTATAGTCCGGTGGATTAGAGAATTTTGGGGAAATTGTGCATTTTAGGGTAAATCCACAATTTTTTGCCAGGTGATAGTTTTCAATGTATTTTTAATCGTAGATATGGAGGCACGCTAGAATTCTTTCATAACGAAAGCTAGAGTGGTTTTAGAGTGAACTATTGTTTAGCTCAATAGCAGCCATTTTGAATGCTTTGTTATTAATGAGGTTTAGAGCTCTTAGCTTTGCGAACTTTCAAGTTGTTCTCTAGACTACACAGCCACAGCAGCTCAACATTTGCTAATTCCTGAACTATGGATTTAGCTGACTGACTTCGGCTGAGCGTCTCCTTAGGGTATTTGGTGATATCAAATGTCACAACCAGTTTATTGGGAATGTTTTTAACTTATATTGTAAAACAATAGCCTGACTGAGATTTCCAACAAATTCTAAAAAAGATCGAGATAAAAAGATCGAGATGGTACCTCATGTGTCGAATGTGTAAAAAGAAGCTTGTCTCTAAAATTTTGGCATGATATTTCTTCCTATTCCCACTTGAGTTCGTCAGTCAATCAGCAACGAGATCTACTGTCCCTATATTCTACGGTATCGGGTCACTGGCCTGATATGCGATTAAACATCAGGAACAGTTCATCTAAAACTCTCGAGAAGACTTGAAAAATAGTTACAACATCAATTTTTTTTAGTAAAATAATTAGAATAAATATAGACAGGAGGGCTCAACGAACATTTTCTCTTATTTAATCAAAACATAGCAAAAACATCTTTAAGAGTACTTGCAACCATTAATAAGCTAATTATTAATCTTCGTGGGAAAAAAACATCCGTTCCTCAAAGCCAGCCAGGGAGTGCCCTTTATACTTTATTCCTAGCCAGCACTCACCTAGAGTAACAAGCGTTGCCAGCCACACCGCGGTGAAGCTCCTTACTTATTCGCGTTTCCCAATTCGACTGCTTACTGATTCGGCCATTTACCGATTCAGTTCCGGGGGGATACTTATGAAAAAATATTTCAGTCAAACTATTAATGCAATAACTCTCAAACACATTTTATTTCCATACATAACCGTAGTCCAATTTTCGCAATATTTTGTTTTAAAAACATTTATACAAAAAAGACATTTTCAATTTATGCTTTTATCATACAATATATTGCTACTTTATGCAAAGAAAAGTACTTGATATTTCTTCAATTAGAAGTCGTGATGAAAATAAAGTCTCTATTACTTCGTGGAAGTTGCAAAATGTGATCTGAGTGCCTAACATCGCGCTTATGGTCGCACGACACATTGCTGCGTTGTTCAATTCTGCATGGGAAATTTGTTCTTGACCCGGTTCACGAATCCTGAAAATTGGACCTACGGTTCTGTCATGGAAATAAAATGTGTTTGAGAGTTATTTTGAAATATTTCCTTTTAAGTATCCCCCCGGAACTGAATCGGTAAATGGCCGAATCTGTAAATAGTCGAATCGGGAAACGCGAATAAGTAAGGAGCTTCACCACGGTGCCAGCCACCATGTGCCTGATGTACTGTTATTTGCCAGCCAGCACCAAAATGATTAAATTTACTTTTTTTGCCAGCAGCCAGCAAAAATAAAATGTTTCATTGGGATTTGCGAATCGAAACTATAGAACTATTACAATCCCCCCCTAAAAAGCTATGTTATCGATATCAATTCATTTATTACGAATTTAAGTGAAATAGACACGTGACTAGACTACTTATTAAATGCACATTTTACAAAATCAAAATATCATGCACTTGAGTGGCGTGAAGTGCAAGTATAGTGTTTCTCGCATAAAGTTCGCAAACCTAAAACAACGTACGTTGAAGGTTCGTAAACATTTTTGCTGTAACACTAAAATGCACATATTTTACCCAAAAAGTAAAACAAAAATCAAAAAACTCGTGCACTTGAGTGGCATGAAATGCAAGTATAGTGTTACTCGCATAAAGTTCGCAAACCTAAAACAACGTTGAAGGTTCGTAAACATTTTTGCTGTAACACTAAAATGCACATATTTTACCCCAAAAGCCTAAAACAAAAATTAAAAAAATCGTGCACTTGACTGGCATGAAATGCAAGTATGGTGCTACTCGCATAAAGTTCGCAAACCTAAAACAACGTTGAAGGTTCGTAAACATTTTTGCTGTAACACTAAAATGCACATAGTTTACCCAAAAAGCCTAAAACAAAAATAAAAAAAGATCGTGTACTTGAGTGTCATGAAATGCAAGTATAGTGTTACTCGCATAAAGTTCGCAAACCTAAAACAACGTTGAAGGTTCGTAAACATTTTTGCTGTAACACTAAAATGCACATATTTTACCCCAAAAGCCTAAAACAAAAATTAAAAAAATCGTGCACTTGACTGGCATGAAATGCAAGTATGGTGCTACTCGCATAAAGTTCGCAAACCTAAAACAACGTTGAAGGTTCGTAAACATTTTTGCTGTAACACTAAAATGCACATATTTTACCCCAAAAGCCTAAAACAAAAATTAAAAAAATCGTGCACTTGACTGGCATGAAATGCAAGTATGGTGCTACTCGCATAAAGTTCGCAACCTAAAACAACGTTGAAGGTTCGTAAACATTTTTGCTGTAACACTAAAATGCACATAGTTTACCCAACAGCCTAAAACAAAAATAAAAAAGATCGTGTACTTGAGTGTCATGAAATGCAAGTATAGTGTTACTCGCATAAAGTTCGCAAACCTAAAACAACGTTGAAGGTTCGTAAACATTTTTGCTGTAACACTAAAATGCACATAGTTTACCCAAAAAGCCTAAAACAAAAATAAAAAAAGATCGTGTACTTGAGTGGCATGAAATGCAAGTATAGTGTTACTCGCATAAAGTTCGCAAACCTAAAACAACGTTGAAGGTTCGTAAACATTTTTGCTGTAACACTAAAATGCAGGCACATTTTACCCAAAAAGCCTAAAACAAAAATATAAAAAATCTTTCACTTGACTGGCATGAAATGCAAGTATAGTGTTACTCGCATAAAGTTCGCAAACCTAAAACAACGTTGAAGGTTCGTAAACATTTTTGCTGTAACACTAAAATGCACATATTTTACCGAAAAAGTAAAACAAAAATAAAAAAAATCCGTGCACTTGGGTGGCATGAAATGCAAGTATAGTGTTACTCGCATAAAGTTCGCAAACCTAAAACAACGTTGAAGGTTCGTAAACATTTTTGCTGTAACACTAAAATGCAGGCACATTTTACCCAAAAAGCCTAAAACAAAAATATAAAAAATCGTGCACTTGACTGGCATGAAATGCAAGTATAGTGTTACTCGCATAAAGTTCGCAAACCTAAAACAACGTTGAAGGTTCGTAAACATTTTTGCTGTATCACTAAAATGCACAAATTTCCCCAATTGGAACTCAATCACAAATAACTAAAGCCGCGGAAAAGGGTGTGGTTTTTACTGCGATTTTCATAATTCTGCGAACTCTCTCAGGCACTTTAATGCCTGGGTCAAAGGGACCACGCCCTGTTTAGCATTCGATTTGTTCTTAGTTAACATACGTCCAACTTATCCTTCCAATTCCCTTACAATATTAAAGGCCTCAACGTCCTTGATAATTTCATAAGTTGCTGTTACCATAGAAACAAAAGCCCGACCTTTGACCTCTGTTTCAAAAATTTTCGTTTCAAAGCTTGACGAGGAGTGGAAAATGCAAACAAACCTGCAATTAAACTAAATGAAGTAATAGGCCATACCTTGAAGTTTATCAGTCCAACTAGATATCGTGCAGAATGTTTTCATTTACGAAGTTATTAGCAGATATCATATTTCAGAATGTCGGCAAAAATAGGTTTCTGATGAAATGGACATCATATCTAGTTGGACCAGTGATACTTGACCTAGCATTAATTACATAACATATTGATCTCCTTAAAATGTTTTGCCTTTCCTTTCCTCGCGAGGCAGTTTTTAAAATTTCTTTTCTTTGGAGTTCAAAGGTCACATTCCACGTTGCCATGGGGATGTCAACTGGAATTTGTTTAACTTTTGCCGAACAACAATTCTAAATAAGAAATGAATGGTAAAGATTAAAAGTTCTCGATATAGACCACCCCCTAAGGTTTTTGAGCCGCCATTTTGAAAGCAACTGAGACCCACGCATTAACATAGCTGAGCTCGCTATCGATTTCCAACCGTAAAACCGCCTTCTGGCTTCCGTCAATCAAACTCCCGAGTCTTTTCGTCGTTACTCTTTGTGCTTTTGATTGGCCAGCGCCTAAGCGGTACTAAAATGGCTTCCTGTCACGCTAGCAGTGGTTAGGCGCTGGCCAATCAAAAAGCAGAAAGAGTAACGACGAAAAGACTCGGGAGTTTGATTGACGGAAGCCAGAAGGCGGTTTTACGGTTGGAACTCGATAGCGCGAGTTCGCAGAATTATGAAAATCGCAGTAAGGCTCTCGATCCGTAAATGGGTTATCTTTTTTGCTTCACGGTTATTTTGACCGACGGTTTCATCCTCAGATAGCTTAATGTAAATTATGTTTCGCGAAATTTCGAAAGACTGTCAATTTTTGATCAAATTTTCATATAGAGCACATTGTAGTTAATATTGTTCACTTAGCTAGCATGCTACGCATAGAATGTTTGTTTAGATATGGCCGACATAGCCAGAAAGGCCTTCCATGTGAGACTCTAGAAGTTCGTACAAAGTATAACGATGACTAACATTTTAAAAATATACACTACGGTTGCAAAACATGCTCTACGCATTATTCGGACTTGAGCAGGATCATCTACAATTATTGTTCAAGCTGGTCGAACCGCTTATTATCATTTTGTGCTTTGTTATCTAAGGGTTGAGTAGCGAATTGTTTGACTTTCCTTGCGGTGTGCTAGAAACATCTCAAGCATTCCGGAGACTTCTGTTACTAATAAGAAAGATAAAACTTTCGGCAGACTGGCAATACTCCTCTGCCAACGCAAAATATTAATATTCATTCACTTAGCCACTAACAACGCTAAATGTTGACCAGAAAGGTAATCCATGTACGTCGTAGAAGTTCGTAGAAAGAAGAACGAAGTTTTTATACATCGAAAATGCTGATGCTGGGTGCTCCATTTGATTGACAAGTTTATTATCTACCGAAAAAATGTCCCTTATCAAAAGATGCAGTTGTGTAAGCTACATCACACAAAGCAATTAACACTGCTTCCTTAGATCAATGAATACCCATCTGTTTTCCACTGCGGTGTGATTGCTGAAAAAACTAGGGGACACGGCGCGGAAACATCGCAAACACAGGGTTATCCCAGAGACTATTCACATGAGGGAGGGTCTCCCAAAAAAAAAGCTATTGCTACTATAGATTCAGTTGCCTGACAAACATTTCTGTAGGATCTACTTGCAGTTGCTCAATTAACATCATACCAGAATACACGAACGAGGAGCAGATGAATTGAATATTAACTTTAGATTTTCTTATAACAACAAAAGCTTGACAAGTGAGATATGTCGTGAAGTAAAAATCGACTAAACATCAAATGACCTTCGTTGAAGAGAGAATGCTAGTATATGCATTATAGACTTCCTAGTCGCGTCAGAGAAGTTCTTACCTTAGGGATGTCCTGGCTCACTGCGCGCCCCTACCTCAATAAGAAACCGCGTAACTTTACCCACCACTCTGCGGCACCCCGGCTTCACTAACTTTGATCAGGAGCCCAACCTTGATACCTCAATAATTCGACTCTGCGAAATTGCACAGTGACTATCATCACAAAGACTGAATACTCGTTTGTGCATACGATCTTGAAAAAGGCAAATACAATCTTACCTTTACGTAAATGCACGGGGTGAAACACAGGCTGTACTCTGTCTAAGCTCTGGGGCACTAAATATCTATTGAGCTCGCTATCCTTAGCTTTCGTAGCAAGCACAAAGGGAAAGGGGACCACGAGCGAGCGGCCGCCATTCTTAACTTGGCCAAACCGCCTTCCAAACCCTTATTCAAACTTTCATTGTGACAGCCAAAACTGCAGTCATTGGTCATTGACACCTGATTGTGTTTCGTTAATAATTTACGTTCGCTAGATCGGCCGGCGGAAGTGAAGTACTTGCCAGCTAAATAATGAAGTCAACATCACGCAACAACAGCCAACAGCGAGCAGCCAGCATGCGGTTAAGAAATCCAGCCAGGACGTGTAACATTTGGTTAAATTTCCTAGCCGGGAACCAGTATATTAAAAATCTCAGCCAGGAAGATCTCTAGATTCGTAATTTCCAGCCAGCAGATTTTCTTTATGGGGAACGGATTTTTTTGAGGAACGGTTCCGGTGAACTTCGTCTTTACAAAAACGCAATCAAGTTTTTTTTTTGGATGTTTAAGGTGGGATGATAAATAAATAATCGGGCAAATTTGGTTTGATTCTGCAAATATCAGAGCTCGTTTGGTCTCGCCATGGGTATTTTGGCTCGACTGCGTCTCGCAAAATACTAACCACGGCTCGACCAAACTCGCCTGATATTTTGCCGAATCAAACCAAATTTGCCCGATTATATATAATAATCCGCCGGACTATATTTGTTACATTATAATTGAGACTATTTTTTCGCATCAGCGGAGGAATTAATTACGATGTTAACCGATTTGTTTCCATGGCAACCATACAGATTATTTATATGAACTCGTAATAATTAACCCAGTCGAATTGCATTGACAGACACAGGAAGACGGTGTCATCTTGGTTTGAGCAGTGCACTTGTATGGAATAGTGGCCCTGGTGAAAGAAATCATAGTAACCATAGTAACCACCAATGCTACATCCCGCTGCACTGGAGGATCCAGCTCTACTTTTTGTCGGCCGCGAGACCCGCGAGTCCCGTGCGCGTCCCGCGGGATTCTCGCATGCTGTATAATAGGCCTAGACTGCTTATGTAGCCCTTTAGTTTACGAACGTTTGTAAGAATAAGAGAAAAGGGTTTGCTATGCCGAGCGTGACTGAAACTCAACACGGCCAAACAAGGCACGGAGTTAATGAATAAAGTGCGCGAGTTTTCACGTAAGTTCGCTCAATCGTCAAGTAAGAGGCTGGAATCAAAGTGAGCGCTTTGATTGGCAAAACTGGTTGTGCTGTTGACTTGTTTGTTTTGGTACACATTTTTCCTTAAAGATCGATCATAAACCAGACAGGTACATGATGGGATTTCTTCAACAGAAAGATAATAAAAGAAAAATTGCGCCGTAAGTGTTTGTGCTACGAGGGTGACAACCGATGTGGCGGTGAGGAACCCCCCTGTGGTGTATCTCTTACCTTTGGCAAATAACTGGGGGCTGGTACTTGGAATTTGTGGTCACTGTTAATAACGATCGTTTCTGTGGACAGAAAAACAAGCGACCACATACCTAAACTTCAGTCGACGCTTCGCTTTGTCGCATCTCAAGAAGGTCCTGTCGCCATTTTTGGAATTTGCGTGGGTTGCCTGTTTTTCTTTTTTTTAAATCTCGACCGAGGGCCTTTGATCGAGAAAAAAAATGAGTATGCCTCATCGGTCTGGGATTCGTTTCCCCTGACCTACATAAAGGGGTACTCAGCGCAAGGTCCTGCGCATAAAATCTTTCCTGGTAAAGAATACAGTGAATACAGTCAGGCCTGCAAAACACTGAAAACGCCGTAATGACATCTGCTGCACTGCTTTTGTTAGCAAAATCAAATGTAAGGTATTGAGTCTCTTAATTCCATCCTGTATAAACCGGAGATCCCCCAACAATTGCCGCAACCGATCGCCTGGCTAATTTTGTTACCATGAAGTATTTGTAATTCATGAAACATTGATATGTATCATGAATATTTCTGTCACCGCTGTAATCCAGGATCCGACTGCAAGTGTTGTACAATACACAGGGAATTTCTGCAGAAACCATTCATGGGAAAAGCTGGATTTCCCGTGCTATCCATGTGAATTCCGGACAATTCCCATGCGTGCACCTTGGGGAATTCAGCTTTTCCCATGGAAGGGTTTCTGCAGAAATTCCCTGTGAATAACTAGATTTATTATTATTATTATTCTCACCTCCTTTGACGTAAGGACAATGACATTAGCGCGTTCCTCCCCACAGACATCAGCCAAGAACTTTGATACAAATGGAATACCTTCATACTTCACTGTCACACCGCAGTACATACTTAGTACATCCACCTCTACAAGAAAAGAAAAAAAGCATATCAAAAAGGGTTGTCATGTTGCAGGTGGGTTGCCTGTGTTTTTCTTTTCAAACTCCACATCAACCTCGTTCCCAGGGTCTTCTCGATCGTTTTCAAAATGGCGGTTAGCTCGGGAGAAGACCCTGGGGAGGCTGAGTCACATGACCACTGTTTGAAAACATGGGAACGAGGTTTGTCCTTTGTTTCGAGATGGTCATGTGACTCAGCCTCCCCCAGGGTCTTCTCTGGAGTCAACCGGCATTTTGAAAACGACCGAGAAGACCCTGGGGACGAGGTTGACTCCACATCAGGCCCTTTGGCCGAGAAAAAATAAAATGGCGACCAAGAGTACGTTTCTTCAAATGTTGCAAGTTCTGATATGAACTTTCCTGCCCACTTTTTCAGGTAGAAATGGAGACAATCTTATCTGTTACTTGTAATACACAGAGTTGACCCACTACCATGGCATGTATGGGTTACCATGGATACTCACGTGGAAAAACAAAGAAAATCACAATCGTGGAGCAGGGTTTGATACCTGATCTTAATTTGCATAGATTTTGAGATTTTATTCCTTCTTTTTCTCGACATTAAATCATTCGTTTGAGAAGTAATATCAAACACTAGATATAGTTTTTCGTCAGGATTTCAAACACCTCGAAGTCAGTTAAAAACACTCGGCTTTGCCTTGTTTTTTCAACCCACCTCTCAGTTTTTGGAAATCCTGATCAAACACGCTCTCTAGTGTTTGATGTAGTTACCTGTAAGCTTGCAATACACAGATTTCCCACTACCATAACATGGATACTCACATGGGACAATATCTTATCTACACAACCTAGTAATACACAGTTACCACTACCATGGTATGTATTGGTTACCATGGATACTCACGTGGGATAATCTTTCCTGTGACCCTGTAATACACAGGCTTCCCACTACCATAGCATAAGGGTTACCATGGATACTCACGTGGGACAATATTATCTACACAACCTTGTAATACACAGTTACCACTACCATAGTATGTATGGGTTACCATGGATATTCACGTGGGACAATCTTTCCTGTGACCCTGTAAGACAGACTTCCCACTACCATGGTATGTATGGGTTCAGTGGTGGACCCAGGATTTTAAGAGAGGGGTTCATTTTTGCTGATGAAGTGCAACGTATGATGAAACATTCTATACCACCGTACTAATCCTTCTCTGTTTTCCGTGGCCCTCTCACAAGGCGAAGTGGTTGCTACATCATGAATATATTTAATATATTGGTACATTGGGTCACATAAAAGAAAAGAACCACTCTGAAATGACAAAAGGTCTTTAGCGAACCGATCCCAAAAATCGGTTCGTTGGGAGAGGTGGGGTTCATTTGCACCCGATGAACCTCCCTGCATCCGCGCCTGGGGTTACCATAGATACTCACACATGGAACGATATTTAATGTTATACCAAGAGTGGATTAACAAGAGTTAGAATCTTCCCTACTGTATTTGTCCACATCACAGTCAGAAAAGTGTCTATTTTTAGATTTGAGTTTCGCGCGCGAAAGTATTCGAATGCTCAGGCTCGAATGCTCGTATACCCAATACACAACAAAATAGAGAATATCCTACCTTATCTTTGCGATTTTAACGGTTTTCCCATTGATCTGCGATTTAATTTTAGGCTGGATCTCACAACTCTTCGCGTGGCGAGAAAGTGGGAATCCTGTGGATGACGAATTTTCTCGGGCATCCTAGTTCTAAAAATAGACACTTTTCTGATTGTGATTCGGGCGTACATAGTAAATATGGAAACTCTTGGTAATCCACTCTTGGTTATACCTTGTAATACACAAAGTTCCCACTACCATGGTATGTAGGGTTACTATAGATACTCACACATGGAACGATCTTTAATGTTAACTTGTGATACACAAAGTTCCCACTACCATTGTATGTAAGGGTTACCATAGATACTCACGTGGAATAATCGTTCCTATAACCTTGTAATACGTAGACTTCCCACTACTATGTTGTGTATGGGTTACTATAAACTGTGGTGGAGGAGCTTCCTTTGGTCCTTGAGTAAAGAAAAATGTTGATGACGACAATGAGAAATAAAAATTGACGAGCCCAATTGGCGCTGAGCAAGAGTCCATTACTAAGAATAGAAAGTGTATATTTTTAGAAACACATGTTCCATTAAGGGATGGACCATTAAACCATTATTTTCTTTGGCGGGGGGAGGGGGGTGGTTGCAATTCTCCAAACAATTCGTGAAAGACTGCTGTTGAGACCATTTGGAAGATCAATCCAACTTTTAAAAAAATTCTAGATGAGATCCAAGCAAGAAAAAACATCATACATAGTGCGAAAAAAACCATCTTGCACAACCTGTCATCCTCCGAAAAAAATATTCCTACGCGAACCAATTGCCATACGATCCCTCCTCCAATTTCTAATGGACCACCCCTAATAACAGACACCTGTCACTCGTCTGAGCCACCGGACAACAGCTGGTTTTGTAACTTCAGCTAGAGGGGAAATAACCACGCAAAAAAAAAAACAGAAAACAATGAAAACGGCATGTTGCAACAAATAGTCGAACGGTAAATAAGATTCCGTTTCAGATAACCGCCGACAGAAAACAGACATGCAGTGTGTCAGCGTTTGTATTCTTGGTTTGCACTCATTCCTATGGGAAGGAATAAAATCACAAAAGCGCGGCGGCCATGTTGGTGTACAGAACAAAGAGCAACAAATGAACTTCAGCAATTCTTGGGTTGCAAACCATTCCTTTGGGAATTAAACTACAAAAGCGCGGCGGCCATGCTGGTGCCCTAAACAATGGGAGCTAATGAACTTTCTTTTGTTGTTTACCACCAGTTTGACCCCCAGTGACGTCACTTGCAACCCAAGAATAGGTCGAGAGCAAAGTCTTTTTCGTCTTTCTGCCCATCAAATTGCGGCATTGCTCACGTCATAACTAAACGCAAGTCTGACTTCGCCTCCTGATTGGTTCGTTGTTGAATGGCTTCCACTCCTGATTGGTTTGTTGTTGAATGGCTTCCATTTCTGATTGGCTAGTGCTTTTATATTTGCTTTTAGTTTTTTACACTCATACTAAGTATTCCCTTCCCTTTGTGCTTACCACAGTTGATAAGCGAGGCATTTCTCAGCTGCGGCAAATGGAATGGAAATGGAAGCCTTCGGTCGTTTTGTTCGTGCGTGACGTGTATGGCATCGGTGAACTGGGGCTCTTGCGTTACAGCGAGTAACGACATCAACAGTGGTACATACATGCGTGACACGATGTACAACAGCAATCTCCTGGCGCTGATTGAAATTTGATGAAAAAAAAACCAAGATGATCAGGCTTTCATATAGCCTGCCCGCAAGCTCTCTTTGTTCCTGTTGAAGTTTTCGTTTTTTATTGGGCGCGCGGGGGACTACACGCGACAAGAATGGCAAAGCGCGCGCATGTTGTTTTGAGGCTAGTTTTTTGGTAGAAGCTTTTTGAGAGCTTTCGTGTTGTATATGAGAGCCTGCCAGGAAGGCCGGTGTTTTTGACTGGACGCCCCCTGACACACCCCAAAACTGCACGCGTGATCGAGTTGTCAATTACTTGTCAGCTGTCAAAATACAGCCAATAAGAGCCATTCAGAGTCCACAGGAAACCCACAAAAACGAGAGTGTGCAGAAATCCCATAGGAACGTGCGCGCTCAAGCTGCAATGTTCCCGACGTGCTCTGACACCAGATGAGAGCCTGCGAGGAGGCTAGCTTTCATACAATGGACTTCTTATTGCTCACGTCTTATAGCATTCCGTTCAAAAAACATCACATTGCGTTATTTTAAGTTTCGGCCTCTGGCTGGGCTCGGTCAACATTTTTCAGCCGTCGGTCACAGTTTTTCCCTCAACGGACACTTTTGACGACGCAAAGAAAGCTACGCTCTGATCTACAAGCTCTCAAGCAGTTCCACCCTGACACGGTACGGCACATTTGGTAATTTGGCCGCCATGTTGGCGGAGACACTCTTGGAGTCATTCTCAACATGGCGAGTTTGCAAATTCGCTTGACGAATGAGAGAAAACTGTTCTCTTTATAAGAATATTGGCTTTTTCTACAAAAACTCGCTAAAAGTCAAATGTCTCTGGAAGTGAACACACCGCTAAACCAAATGCGATCGAACCAACAATTACTTAAAATTAATTTTTACAGCTACAGCTCATACTTACTTTGTTATAGTGCGCTGACAAAACAACACAGATATCAGGACAAGGAGGTGGATTGCAACTCTGATGTTACTATCGTACGGGTATCGTGGGTATCGTACCCCAGACACAGTAGGAGATCACAGAAAGGAACTCGAAACACTCCTAAACACGCGATAGTAATCCCGCGATTATCAACGCCAAACTGCGTTTTGCTTCCGTCCATCAAACCTTTTATTAAGATCCCGTCCACACTACACCGTTTTCAAACGAAAACGGATACTTTTTGCTCCGGATACGGCTATCGTCCACACTACAACGCCGAAAACGATCACCGAAAACGGCGAAAACAATACGAAAAAGATAAGTGTGGACGCAAATCTTTTTGAAAACAGAGCAAAAAGTATCCGTTTTCGTTTGAAAACGATGTATGTAGACGGGGTTTTTAGACAGGCGTAAGGATTTCTCTAAGTTTCGTTTGCATTTTATGGCGGATAATTTGGTTTTTAAGGCCATACGCTAGTCCAAAAAAGCTCGTCTTAGAGGGCTGTTTAATAGTTTGATAGCGGAAGCCAAGCTGTGGTTTCTTAATTGTCGTAGAGTTCGCACAATTAATAAATAGCAATAAAGGCATCACGGGCCAGGTTTAGTTTCAGTTTTGAAAGGGAAATGATTTTATTTGTTTTGCTGGCTCGAGAGTGCATTAGACAATAAACATAGTAAACATATGAATGTCAGCGTTTAACCGGAAACTGAAACGCTCCTACCTCCATGCAAAATCTTCACGAGCGAAAATATAGAAAAGTTACTGTAACACTGTAATGTTCAGGATGCGTATGTGCGCTGTTTCCCGCCAATTTTGCAGTGTTGTTTTCCCTCAAATCCCTACGATTTTAAAGCAATTACGTCACCCCCTTTATGATAGAGAAATAGTTTTAAACAGCAAATGCACGCCTAATTTAAGACCTGGATCCTCCCTGGCTACAGTTACCTCCTGTTTTAACATATGTTGGCATTCCCCTCAAGCAGGAGTCATCGGTTAAATTCCTAGGCGCTCTACTGGATGATAATTTAACCTGGAAAATTATATTATTACATTTGTAAAAAGGTTACTAAATCTATAGGTATTTTGTACAGGTCTCGCTTTTTTCTTTCCCAGATAACTAAACTGTCACTCTATTATAGTTTAATTTATCCTTATTTATCATACTGTTCCATTGTCTGGTCTTCCACCTATTCATCTAACTTAAATAGATTTCTTTTTACAAAAGCGAGCTGTACGAGCCATAACCAACTCAGATTACCGCGCACATTCAGCCCCCCTTTTTGCTCGACTAAAAGTATTAGATATTTTCCAAATTAACTCGTTTCATATTGCAAAATTCATGTTTTCTTAATACCGAAATCACTAAACTGTCGGCACCCTCGAAAATTTGATCGATCGTTTGTTAGTTTCAGTTCGCTCGTCTGGTTGTTTTGATCGATCGAAATGGTCACGTGACATTTAAATTTTGCATCAAACAATAGAAAAAGCGTGTTTATTCCGTTGTTTAGTACAAAATTTAAATATCACGTGACCATTTCGATCGATCAAAACAGCCAGACGAACGAACCGAAACTGACAAACGATCGATCGAATTTTCGAGGGTGCCGACAGTTTAATGATTTCGATAGTATCACCATTCGTTGCTACCAGAAATTTTTTCAAATCTGTTTGTCACAAGTAGTCAAATTTATAGTTATAATACCCGATCTCATGACCATTGTCGTTCACATGCTTGCCGCACTAACATAAAAAATTCACTATTCTTGTTCAAGGTCCAAACATTTGTAACTCTTTACCTCGGTCTATTGTTTCGATCCACAAAGTTTTTAGTTTAAGAAAGAACTTGCTAAATTTCTATCCCCCTAAATGACATACTTTAGTAATCTGTGTTCGTCTGTCTCGTCTCTCATTTGTTTCCCCATTGTCTTTCTATAAGGCGAGGGCGCCTCCTCGCACAAGCCTGGTGGTTTCTTGAGGCGCTCTCGCCATCTTCTTTTTCATAGCCTATTTAGTTGTTTTTTATGTATAGCAGTAAATGTAAGAGAAATGGCGATTAAATTGAAATTGAATTTAAAAATTGAATGGTTACTCACCGCCTTTCATATACGGACAGTGTACACTGAACTGCTTTTCAGACTCCAGGCAGATATCTGCGATAAAGTTAGTGGCGTATGTTAAGCCGTCCATTTTCACTACCCCTCCACAGTAGATACTAAGCACATCGACAGCTGGAAAGATTTAAGAAAGATATCACCTGATCCACATGGAGTTGCCAAAGAATGGAGGCAAAAATGCATCAATTTTAAGCGATTATCCGGCACACCTCAATAATTGCTTGCCTTTCTAGTTGAACTTCATGTTTAATGTTATTGTTACGCGTTTTTTAGGGCGCGCCAAGATTTGTGGGATAGTTTTAGCAGGGTGCGCAGAGAGTCATGGGATAGTTTTAAAAGGGCGCGCAGCGAGTCATGGGATAGTTTTAACAGGGCGCGCAGAGGTCATGGGATAGTTTTAACAGGGTGCGCAGAGAGTCATGGGATAGTTTTAACAGGGTGCGCAGTGAGTCATGGGATAGTTTTAACAGGGCGCGCAGAGAGTCATGGGAAACACTCCCTGAACCGCAAGGGGGGGCTCCGGTACAAGTTGTCAAGCTCTTGGGACCGGGCCATCAGGCGCTTACCTCGCCGCCTGTCACGTGACTCTGTTGAGTCACGTGACCATTATTAGCCTGACGAAGGCCATGGGTTATGGCCGCAACGTCGCTACGTTGCTAATGTTGATTTCCAGTAAGTGACTTATTTATTGATGACAGTCATGGGATAGTTTTTAACAGGGCGCGCAGAGAGTCATGTACTCATTCCCAGTTCCTATGCCTCCAAAAAATTTTCCTAGAGAACAACTCAAGAGTTATATAAAAGAGAGACGCAAAATGAAGTCTGCGTACGAGACTGAAACACTCACGTGTTATCATCCTGAAAGTGAGAAAGGTTCCTTTACCGAATACAAGGTGCTTCGGGGTGCTTATGAATTGTGGCGGAGGGACTCCCTGTGGACCTGCAGAATAACGTGTATATCATGTTAAAGACTTTCTGATGATAAATCACGAGAAAAAGGGATATCAAGTTATAGAACGGATTTTAGATGAGTGTCGAACTAAATGCTAAGGGACGGTCATTATTAATCGCCTGGTGGCAGAGCTGTAGACATAGACATAGATAATCTTTATTGTGACAGTGCAACCCTAGGGCGCATGTGCCGTATATTACAATAAAGTGTTAAAATGTTAATAATAATAAATATCATGTACCCCTAGACATAGACCATAGATAATCTTTATTGTGACAGTACAACCCTAGGGCGCATGTGCCGTATATTACAATAAAGTGTTAAAATGTTAATAATAATAATTATTATACATTGTACTCGCTATATGGATTCTGATTGGCTAAGAGCGCACGCTTTACTTTGGGAATCACGCACTTTGAGGGTCTTCAAGAATCAGCTAGCTGATTCTTGATACGCGCGCAATGCATCATGGGACTAGAGCACTTTCCCTATTCTAACAAGGCGCTTGTGTAAAATAAATTGCTTGTCAGAAAGAAAAGTATTTTTACTGAATCAATGTATAATAAAACAATTATTGAATTCGGTTTTTGTGATCTCCAGAATAAACAATGTCTCGCCAAGTGGAATCAGGCTCGGCCTCACGGCCTCGCCTGATTCCACCTGTCTCGACTTGTTTATTCTGGAGATCACAAAAACCTCATCCAATAATTGCTTAATATCATGTAGTTAAATGGAAAAGAAAGGCGATGTCATTACATATTGTATTCTCTGAGTATCTGTTCTCTTTTCTTCATACTTTCCCATTTGAATTTTGCAATTTTTCTTTGATGTTAACTGTTATCATGACCCCCCCCCCCCCCCCCCCCCCCCCCCAACGATGCGAGCCTATTATCTTTTCGTTGCGCGAGTTCCGAATTACTTATGCGCGTAAAGTGACGTCCACTGAACGCAGTTTATTTTGTTTTTCACTGTGTAACCGTACCCGTTCCCAAACTAATTTCCACGAGCAAACCGATCGAAAGCCGATTCCGCGCGCATCCTACTCTTGAAGATACTGTACTGGGTTCCGAGAGCCTGCTAGCCAGCTCTCCAGTGTTTTTTTTCGGATTACTTGATTATTTTGGCGCGCGGGAGTCCTGTGTCGCGGGGCAAACACAGGAATCCCGCGCACCAAATGAATCTAATATCCGAGAAAAACCCAGTGGAGTAAGTTGCGTGATTCTCAAAGTAGAGCACGCTCCATTAGCCAATCAGATTCAATATATACGTCGCATCCCAGAAAAAGTATCTAAAATTGTGAAATGATTGGCTATTGAAATAGAATGGGCATATACGTACATAAATACATACCACAGTTTAGAAGAGAGGCGTTTTTCACGTGACGCGATTCGATGGGAAATGGAAGGAAGCGAGGTGTTGGTTCTGGCGGGACAAGCCTTCCATTGGAGTGCTGGGTAGAATGCGTGACAACCAGTAACGCCGTCAACATTAGAAGAGACATGAGGGATGCGTAAATAATCCCTAAAATAATAAGATTAAAAATACCGAGTAATCGTACCTTAATAAAATAAAGACCGCTTTACTCTTGTTTACACGATTTTTGCTGGCGTTTTTCTCTAGTTTACACTCTCTAGTGTAAACGAGATGCTGCAAATTCGGTGCAATTCCTGTGCTCTCTTTTCTTCAAATCGCATCAAGTTGAAAGTTGAAAAGAGTTTCGAACATCTCCACATTTGGAATCTCCCACGACATCACGCGACAAAATCGTGGCAGATCGGGCCGATTTTTGTCGCGTGATGTCGGAAACTATTTGCAACAGAAATCGCACCGGATTTGCATCTCGTTTACACTAGAGAGTTGGAATTGCAACTCCGCGCGAGAAAAATCGCCGCGACAAATGCAATAAAAATCGCAAGAGGATCGATTCCCGGCTTGAGACAGAGGAAGCTTCCGTCGCTGATTCGTGCGCTTATTTCGTGTGGAATCTAGCCTCCAGAAGCTCTGAATAATCCTCTAAAGATTAATAAGTCTTAAAAGACAGGTAAAATCCTTACCATTTTGGAATGAAAAGATAGACATAAAGATACTTACTTCCGCAACTCAGTCAAACTACTGTGTTTATCCTTTAACTAAGGGTCTCCTTAACACACAAGATCCTCTAAATAACGCCGGGATCGCGTGCCTTTGTTCCAAACCTTTAGTTGCGTACTTTGTTGATTAAAAATCGAAACCAGCGATTCATATCTCAAAAACAAAAATGAACCAGGATGTTTGCTGTAAAAAAGATAAAGTTCTTTGTTAAGTGTTCACGTCAGTGATTGAGAACCATTGCGCTCAATAATCTAAACGTAATATATAAACAGGCTCTGGGGGAGGAGGCTGGGGGCGGGATGCGCTGCTTCGATTTCCAAATGCGGACACCGTTCTAAAAATGATTTTAATAAGAAAAGATACCATTCTATTTGTATCGAAATTGAGACCCCGTTCAAAATAGAAATCAAAGATACCCTGTCCTGGATAAATAGAATTTCTGTCAGTCAAGGCAAGTCATCAGAGTGACGAAAGTAGATACCTCTTTTATTTCTCATAAATTACCATACCACTTTCGATACCACTTGTACTGGTACCTTGACAATGGCGTCATGAGGCCGTCGAAATGTTGGTTGAATATAATTTCTCTAGTTTTTACTTGTTTATGTGTTTCGAAACCATTACTTATTTATTTTTATCCATCTGATTTCCTTTATATTACTTGGGTTAAAATCCAGGCGATTTTTATTATCATACCACGTGCTATCGGCTGAAGGAAACTCGGGACCCCGTTTGGCGGCACATACTGCACATACCAGAATAGCTCTTGTAAGGAAGTAGGCCCCGCCCCCGTCCTACTTCACTCCGTCACTGATTCAGTAAGATAATCACTTTTAGCATTTTTATTCGCTCGTTTTTTTTTTTGCTTTCTTTGTGGTATGGAGGGAGGAATGGTGACCGAAGGGAAATAAGGGGCTTCTATTTGCATTTGAGAGCGGGTCGTGTGAATCCGATTTAGCCAAATACACTTTCGATACCTTGCTTGCAAAGTTTCTAATAGTGGTTCGTAACGATAAAAGTAGGTGTGTAATATTTATTGTACATAAACATGATCACTAATAAAATACGCGTGCTTCTCATTACCTGCATAGTGATATGTTCTCGCTTCTCATAACTGCTTTTAGGAAAACTAATGAGGCAATGGGTGGCCAAGACTACTCAACATACATTCATTCAAACGAACCCCCGCCTTAAAGGCTGCAATACCTGGGGGGCTGGGGGCTCCCCATAAAAATTGACGGGGGTGCACGTGTTATTCCTTAGGAAATAAAATTCATCCAGCTGCTATCTCTTAGGGATGTCCAAAGAGTCTGCTATCCCTTAGAGGGGGTTCCACGTTAAAGGTGACCTAGAAATTCAGCGAAAACAGAATACATTTTTCAATGATTAGGATTCTTCGCATCCAATTTGCTATCCCTTAGGGTTAAAATCAATTTTCCCGACGAGCACCCCCGTCTGTTTTAATGGGAGTCCCCCCCCCCCCCCCCCCCCCATAATGACTCGGCCAATATAAGGCAAAGCGTTCCACATTGGGATAATTCGAAGGTTTGTTGATTGGTCCAAATCTATGCTCTATTTCACCGATAAAGTAATGGTAAAAAGGAACAGATCAATTTTTTCCCAGGAACATGGAAAACTCATATTTACAACAAATAATCACCCCACTCGTTGAATGCCCCCGTAGTTGTGTGAACGCACTAAAAGAGGCGTAGTACATACGCCAAGCCGGCCTAATAATGAGCCGTTCCTAATGCAAATGAGGAAGTTTCCTAATTAGACTGGCCGTGTGTACTAGGCCTAACAGACTGACGATCTAAGGGATGATACATGAGACCGGTACAAACTCAGTGAGATCTGAGTTCGCATCGGCTCTCGTAAATTTCTTTACATGCGTTTACATGAGGCCGGTCTGAATAAAGTCCTGACCGGCACGAGTTCATTCCGGGGCTAACCCGACACGAACGACTTTCGAGTCCGCACCGGTCTCACGTAAACACGATCAAAACGGTGTGATTACATGAGGCCGGTATGAACTCAGCTCGTACTGGTCTCATATCACCGCCTAAGGTTACTTTCATGTGTAACTAGACTAACACTTTTACATTCGTCTGAACGATACTGTGAGTTTACTAAGTAAACACCAGGCTATCGCGATCATCACAAAGATCCACTTTGGTTTTGCGGCCATCGCGTTACCTACAAAAAAACATAGGTACACTGAGCGTACGGGAAGCTATTTGCTCAAGGTGAGGCATAGTTGGGGGAGAGGTTTGGCCATGATTCCATAGCCTGCTAGCAGGCGTTGGAGGCTGTTTTTATCCCCACCCCCTCGTTTTGTCACTCGCCCCATTGTCACTCGGCCAAAAAAATCCAAGATGGCGCTCGCGACTACGAACTTCGGGGTTTCTTCGCCGATAAAAACAGCCTCCAACGCCTGCTAGTAGGCTAATGATTCCATAAAGTTTGATATAAACTCGGCATGCAAGGACACGTGACATGGAACCTTCTGATTGGTTAAATAGATGACAAAGTGTGATTTAATGGGAAAGGAGTATCTAAAAATAGAACATTCGTGACTGTGCTGAGTTAAGGACACAAAGTGACAGAGAGACACTCTTATCTAATTGACTCTTGATTTATAATGATACTGTATTTACTACACATATCTAGATGTTATTTATTTTGTTACCTTGGCTTCTTAAAGCTTGTGCCTCCTTTACGCATGCGCTAACACTCTCAGCACCCACGTGTCCCTCGGTAGATGTCCCTTGGGGACATTGAGTACAATTCCTTTGCCCCACCCTCCCCTGGTAAGTATCAGGAGGACACATGATGCAGTTCTTGTGGATGGACAAATAATAGCCTGGTGAACACTGTGTGGGAACTAGAAAAAGGGAAGCAAAAAAGATAGTGTGAGAGGGAGCTTAGCGTCGCACCATATGTAAAGGGATCCACAGAAGTTTTGGATCCCGCATCCCGATCCGTGCATCCCGGATCCGAGTCATTGGATCCCGGATCCTGACCCATGGATCTCGGATCCCACACTCTGGATCTCAGTTCCCAAACCTCAAATTTAGCTGGATCCTAGATCCACTTACACAGGGAAGAAGGCGGTAGGAAAGATCTCACAGAAACGGCTCGGAAAAAAAAAACATTTTTATGAAAATTGCTACCTTCCGTTGTGGGTGGTTCCTTGGTTGTCGTCACACGGTCCGGTATGCATTCCGTTGCACCTTGCTCCCCCTGAGTGGAAGTCCCTTCAGGGCAGGGCAGACACGAAGACTGGTCCTCCTTGGTTTGGAACTGATTAATGGGACAAGGAGTGCAGCTTGTGTTTGTCTTGTATTGACCAGGAGGACAGATTACTGCATAAATATACAGACGTAAAAGCTCGCGTGGAGAATGACGAAAAAGCGCAGATTAATAAGGAAGCAATCGTATGGATACTGTTCATGTTAAAAAAATATAAGAATTGACCTACCCTTTGGCGGGCGGTAGTACACATAGAGCCCCTTAAGGTGCGGCAGCCCTCTTGCGACCAGCTTCAACATCCCCGTATTCATATCAAGCGTATAAACGACCTGATATGCCGTAAAGTAGAGCGCGCCTTGACTCCACGCCATATATTTAGGCCTTATTTTGGTGTGCAAAATAATTCTTCTATTCTTTCCATCATAGTCGCACTCTTCTACGTTTCCGTTAGCATAGTCAGACCAGTAGAGTTTAGCTCGGCTTGTGTCCAGTGCTAGGCCCCAGGGGGATTGCTTGTCAATCACGATTGTCTTGTTGTTGCCATGGAGATCATATCTGTCAATGCCGCTTTGATGAGCCCAGAAAAGTAAACTGAAAACAAAATTACGCAAATGAATATTTTCGTATTCAACAACGTGAACTATGTCCATGGTTACCGAACTGCACAGGTAATAGGTAAGACTGTGCTAGCGTCTTGGCCTGACTGTTATGCCTAGAGCAGATTTCGTATAACTGTGAAGAGTGCCGCGGTACGGCGCGGTACTGTCTCGGTGGCGGTACGGAACCTGGTCTGCTGTAAATGGAATTAAATCGCCAATGAAATCGCGTAGTCGCGGTACGGTCACGGTCGCGGCGCGGAACAACTTTATCACTGTACTTTTCACAGTCATACGAAATCTGCTCTATGTGTGCATGGTTAGTGTTCTTACTCCCTCGTTGTAACAGCCCAGGAACTTCGTCCGTAACGTCGCAAAATGTTCGACTTCGCACGCGTTCAAGCTAGCGAAATCCATCGCTACCACTGGAAATCGCTGCATAGAGTTTGTGACCCTGCCAAGCTTTGAGGCAATAGATTAAAATTGACAAAGATGTGACGAAAATAAAATTTAGACCACCGTAAAGAGATGAAATTTATAAACGGCTATCCCATTATTTCCTGCTAGCAGAGGCCTATTTTCTCTGCGTTCTCCAGCAAAAAAATGCAGAGAAAAGAGGCTTCTGCTAGCAGGGAAACCCCCATTACAAAGCGCATAAAAATTACGAACAATTAGTGTGACTTTCTCTTCAAACCTACCCTCTCTCCACATCTAGCTTGACGTCTCCTGGTCTGGTTCTCGTTAAAAGCAAAGTTCGTCTCTTCGAGTCGTTTAGTCCTCCCACCTCTATGCTCCTACTACTGTAGTCACTCCAGTAAACCTTCCTGTGTTTCCAATCGACCGCAACACTCTGGGGCTCAGACAGCCCACCTTGGAAGAGAACCTTCAAGGCAAAATATTTTGCTCGTCACCTCGCGGGGGCGGCTCTGATGACAGCCATTGACGCATGGCGAGATTTGGTACATTCTCGAACCCAGAGCTCCCCGGCTCGTCTCCTCACAGGGGAGGCTCCGGTGACAGCCACTGACGCATGCGCGAGATTTAATCCAGAGCCCCAGAGAGAAAGACCTTTCAGCGCATGCTCCAACGTTCAAAATCAGCCAATCAGCGAAGGTCCTCAAATGGCCGCCACCAGAGCCTCCCCTGCGAAAGTGATGAGCCGGGGAGCTCTGGGTACGAGAATGGACTTGGTACAGAGCCCTTGAGGGAAACACCTTTTTGCGCATGCCCCAACGTTCAAATTCAGCCCATTCTCGAACCCAGAGCTGAGCTTCCCGGCTCGTAACCTCGCGGGGAGGCTCTGGTGACAGCCATTGACGCATGCGCGAGATTTGATACAGAGCCGCTGTGAGAGACACCTTTCTGCGCATGCCCCAACGTTCAAAATCAGCCAATCAGCGAGGGTCCTCAAATGGATGTCCCCAGAGCCTCCCCTGCGAGCAGACGAGCCGGGGAGCACTGGGTTCCACGAGAATTATTTCGCGCACAAAAGAGTCGTTTGTAAAACTACCGGTTTGACATATCATCCAAAGCTTAAAAAATATTCGAACATTTTTAAGCGACGCGAGCACTTTAGTCTGTAGTCTCCCGCGCGCAGCGCGTCTCCTTTGTGTCGGTCACGCAACGCTGGTGGTAAACGCTGTGGCAATAAACGTGTGTGCGGAGAGCCTTGTGTGCGCAACACCAGGTAAACGAACCGACACTGTTGCGAG
Source organism: Scolanthus callimorphus (assembly GCA_033964015.1). Lineage (NCBI taxonomy): Eukaryota > Metazoa > Cnidaria > Anthozoa > Actiniaria > Edwardsiidae > Scolanthus > Scolanthus callimorphus. Next base: position 15,407,949 of record CM066922.1, read on the forward strand.
CAGGATATTCGCTCTACCATAATATATAGATTTAGGCACTGCTTAAAAGCGGAGCTCAAATCAAAATACCATACAAACCTCACCTGTCGCGAAGATCCATTCACTGCAAACGAACCAATGTACGCATCACTTTTTCGGGCCAGAAGGATCGAAAAGACAAAGCGTTGATCTACTGGGTCATAGTCTATCCCACATGGAAGACTGCGTTCCTCGTGCTCTACTAACACGGTAGATGACATGTTGTTCCATGTCAGATCGATCTTGTTTGTTGCTCTGAGAGAGTTCACGAGGATGAAATGCTGGGCTTCTGAAAGAGAAACGGAAAAAGACAATAGACCTTTTTCACTTGAGTGGGGGCCCTGTGACATATCAATAGTAGTGTCGCCTTTCTAGAGATTGACCGGGCTTCCTGTGGTATCTTGTCTACCTTGTTGCCAGGCTTTTGACCGTGAACACGAGAGTGGAAAATGCACTTAGCATCTTTCCTCGAGGATATTTCCTTATAAGGAAGTTGGAGAATGTCGACACTTTTTCAAAGGAACTATCTTGATATGTTTGAACAAATGTATGTACATAAGACTGGCAGCTTTAGTTAAAATCAGAAATAAATAATAGAAAGTTTAATGACAGAATTCAAGCTTTGCTCGAAAAAAAAAAGGATTTGAAAATGACTGTCCGAAATGACTGTCCGAAAAACAGAGATATCTCGATAAATTTTAAGCGCATTCGCAATAAGGACGTGCTACGTGCACGGGGTAAAGAAAACACTGATATTCATGAAAAATGAATGAATTAAACTATTAGAAATATCAAATCGAATTTCATTGAAAAAGGAACGAATAAGACGACGTGTCCCACATGGATCCCAGTGATGACTTTCCGTCCTATAAATACATTGCGGTAACAGATAACTATAGGCATAAGGTTGACTGTTCACTACTCATACAAGGGGCGTCTCTAATAAATGGTCTGGCGGCCGGGCGTACTCTCATCGCTAGGTCACTGAGTCGCTACCGAGAAATTGACTAAGTCCCTTCGGGATAGCGACTGTCAGGGCAGAAATCTCTGGCGTGGACGTAAGAACCGTACGGTCGCCATACGATGCTTCAGCTCTCGGGGAGATGTCTGGATGTATGGTCTCGTTTTTTCCAAATCAAAGTAAACAGTTTACTTCTAACAAAGCATCTTTTTTACAGGGCGTGCCGCCATGTCAAATATTCAAAGAACAAAAATAAGAAAAGATGCGGATTTACCGAAAACCAAAACATCGTATTTTCCATATCTCCACAGTGAAAATATAGAAAACATGTACCGAGTGTCCCGGATGCGTACACGCGCTTATTCCCGCCAATGTTGCCGTGTTACTTCAGTTCCATACTTACAGTCAAAAGACATGAAGCGTGCCCCCCTAGAGTCGAATATTCAATTCATTATTCCATTATTGATTTCATTATTCAATCCAAAAATGCATTTTTCAATTCAATATTAAAAATGTTAAATGTTCAAATTTTAATTTCTGAATAAGCAATTGTTCACCCAGAGTAATTATTTAGATTACAAAATTTTCAATATTGAATAATGGAATAATGAATTGAATATTCAACTCTAGGGGGGCACGCTTCATGTCTTTTGACTGTAAAGTATTTTTTTGTCTGCAGATATAAACCGTTACGTTAAATTGCACGGTTGCTCAATATTTCGCTCGTAAGAAAATGATAATATTGTAATATCCTCTGCTTAGCTGTTACACACCTCTAGCGTAGATGCCTCCCAAAAGTGCCAATATTCCAGTAACCATGGCGACCAAGATGTGTCTAGAATACATGATTTCCAGGGCGGGGAGGTTAGGAGGTTCTGCAGTTTCTGAAAAGCAAAATGCAGTCATTGTGATTCGACTGAATAGAGCGGATTTTTCCAGCATAGCAACCGTGCAACCACAGCGACGAAAAAGGTAAATGCACTCTTTTAAGACTTCTAACATGTTTCAACAATGCATCGTCCATTTGCACCATCTGTGAAACATCACAAATGCCAATGTAATATTTGCTTCTAATAATATCTACTGTGGTGACATTTTAGACCAAATTGAACCTGAGGTTTAAGGGGGGTATAGAATTCTGAATATTTAAGGAAATATTAGATTACTTGTTGAGTGTGAACGCAGTATTACTTGATTGGGGTTATATTTTTTGAACATCTCATTCAAAATAGGTTTTGAGGTCAAATGTTTTGCCCTCGTTGTCTTTTCTCTTTTGGCTTCTGCAAGTTGTTAATCAATGAGTGTGATATCAGATCTAGTGTGATAGCATCGATGTGATAGCCGTGTGATAGCCGTTTATCGATGTCGAAACATGTATTATCAGATAAGTGGGCTTATATCATTCTCAAACTGTTTTGTGAAGAACGAGACTTCGTAAAACAATCTTGTGCGTGGGAAACTGAGACCTGTTGAATGCCCAAGATAATTTTGGATGCCCCTCCTTGAATTCACGATCCCGTTCTACCTCACTAGCACAACTGTTGATTCGTCGGACAGGCCAAAATGTTACTTTGACATAGAGCAGGGAAGATACACTGATTGCAGGAATATGTTGGAAGCTGCCTTGTATTGATTGTCTTAGATAATTATCAGGAAAAGCAGAAGAATTCATTGTAAATTTTCAAGTTTGCGTTTTTTGCTCGTGCATTTTGAATTCCACGTACAGGGAAGTGGAAAGGAAACATCGCACGCGTGTCTCGGAAACGCAATCCCGGCTACAAAATTTGTCGCGCGCAACAATGTTTCGCGCGTGGCTAAACTGGGAAACATGAAGGAACATGTGTCCGGCTACAATGCTGTGCACTACATGTGTCCTAGTACTACATGTGTCCTAGCACTACATGTGTCCTTAGAAGGCGCCAAGTTCGCAAAGAGTACAGAGAGTCGTTATGAATTTCAAAATGGCATGGTAACATTTGAACATTTCAACTTGAATTTTTCTCAACGTTATCGCCATGATTGACAAACTTAACGCATGATCGTGAACAAGTAAACAAACTATTCTTCCTGACAAATGCTCATCTAAAATGCTGTCACACTGCGAAACGAATATACTTATGGTGGCCCGTAAGGCTAGGTCATCCAAACAAATTCAACATTTGAACACCGTGTTGAATCGTGTTGTTCAATGTTGAACCGTTCAATATTCGTGAAAAAGATCCGTAAAAATCACGATTCCGTCGTGTAAAAAGATTCAAATCTTCACAAGTGCTATCACAAAGCGTGGAAATGTCATAGTATGTTTACTTTTAGGATAAAATATTCCATCAGTTACAAGGAAAAAAAGGCACAAAATCCCATGAAAAATAACGACTACTCACTCTGTGTTCGTCTGGTGGTTGCTTTGTCTACTTTCCGGGGATTTAGAGTCCTTTTTGAGCGTGAGATCCAGTGCAAATGTCCCACATTGTAGAAATAGTCAATAGAAATTTTCTATTTCTACCTTTACACTGGATTTCACGCTCAAAAATTCCCGGAGAAAGTGGACAAAGCAACCACCAGACAAGCACAGAGTATAAGCAGTCTTTATTTTTCTTGCATTTTGTCCCTTTTTTTCTTGCAACTGATGGAATACTTTATCCTAATACTAAACATTCTATGACATTTCCACGTTCCTGTGGTGCTATGCCTATGTCATTAGGGGTTTGAAAATTGCAGAACATCTACTGGGCATCGCGTAGAACGACAATAGAAAAGTTGAATGGGTCTGCTGAACTGGTCAAGCCCTACAAGGTAACACACCCTTAGTGAAAGAATTTCACCTGATAATTCAGTCTGTCGACACAGTGTTTCGTGTTTTCTAGATAACCACCACACAAGCATGCATTTGAAGAAAAAAAATGATCCTGTTTTGCTTTCATTTTCGATTCTAGTGAAAGTAATACAATACAAATTAACAACCAATCTTTCTGCACTTATTTTAGCTGTGCTCTAAAAAGAGCAATTATTTTCTTCTGTGTTCCATGATCATTTTGATTGCTCGTCCGATAGTCTAGCCGGGTCGAAATTAAATCACATAATCAAACACCAACTCGGTACTACCCAAGAAAATGCGTAATGGTTGAATCACGTAAATACTTACAGTTCAACTTTTCGCGCGTGACTTGTCCAACTCTCTTGACACGAAAACCAGGTGAAAGTCCAATTACTTGAGGAGCGAGCGATCTACAACGTAGGTGTTTACTAACTGATAGCACGAGCTGTACTGGGAATCTCTATGCTGAAAGATCACATGCCGCTAGATAGGCCCAATGCTAGTTTGCACATGACGCAATCAACATGAAATCTTGTTTTCTTGCAACTTACGTTCCCGAATGTAGATAGCGACAAGCCTTGATTTCCTTTATGATATGATCGTCGGAAAAAGTGAAAGAAATGTTGTTGATACCATTCCTTAGCATCCCCATGTCGGTACTTTAGCGCAATATCGTTGATATCGCGCTTCCGAGTGAATATTTTGTGGTTGCTGCAGAAACCAATTTTTTTCTTTTCCCCTTTTTAAGTACCTTTGTTGATAGTGGCACCATCTGCGAAAACGAAAACAATAACACTAAATTGGATTCTGCGGCTCGACGCAAACAAAACCAAAGAATTATTCTCCCACATTCGTACGAGAGCTTTCTTATCGGAATGTACAATGCTGTTGTTTGATTTGTCATTGTAAGTGGTTGACATAAAGACGGCGTCAGGGCGGGGACCATAATTTTATATAAGCTATTTATAATTCTCTACAAAAAAAAAAAAGAACGGCAACGCTGATCGCGAACGAAGTTGCTAACTAAATGCTACCAGATACGTTGTGTGTGGCGAAAACTATACCCAAAGTAACTACACTTATAGGGGCCGACCATTGTGACTTTTTGGAAAAAAATAAAAATATACAGCGAAAACAAATTCTTGCACGGCAAATGCCTCTGAAAAAATATCCTGCTCACCCCAAAAAGCCTCCCCTCAGAGGTCAAATGGTCGGCCTCCTTAGCCAATCAGAGAAGCGAGACAAATTCAGCAATTAACCAATCAGGGGACGAAGTACGCACGCCTTGCGTTTAGTCGTGACATTTTTTCGCATTCTGATTGGCTGACTGGACAAAGATCCGAGATCTCAAAAAATAGGAACGTGCAGAAAAGTCTCACCTACTTTTGGCAGTCATCTGAAATCCGCTATATTATCGTAACATAGCAACATCTCATTAGCGAAAACTCTTTCGTCTTTTGGTTAGTACTTCATGTCGTAACACACCACGAGACCCGAATGGATAGCAATGGATAGGGATGGATAAGCAATGGATAGGGACGGATAGGGATGGATACTAGCAATTGATAAGGATGAATAGCAATGGATAGGGATGGATAGCAATGGATACGGATGAATAGCAATGGATAGGGATGGATAAATGTTTATTGATTGCGATGGAACACCAATAGCTAACTACCGAAAGGTACACATATGGCCTGGCACAGAGGACCTTTACTACACAGCGGGCAACAAATCAATGGTTGTGAACTGGGGCGGGTTAAGAGTCGGCTTGGCAATCTGCGTGGACGTATGTATGTCCGAATTTATTACATCAATGGTGGCAAATGACGGGGCTCAGTTGATTGTGGTAGCTAACGCGCTTGTCAATGGTCCTCACTACAAAAAGTCACCACTGGTAATTGCACCCACACGCGCGCTTGAAAATCGCTGTTTCATTGCCTATCTAGACTTGGCCGGAGAGAAATACAACGGAATGTCCCGCCTATGCGATCCCTTTGGAGAATGCCTTGTGTCTGCTAACACATCCCAAGAGGTGCTACTCGTGTGCAGTATTTCTCTCAAAGATTGTACAGAAGTGCCGTTCAGATACCATCCGTTACGTCGGCCGCATTTGTACGAACCAAGAACTAAGAACGACTAACAAATGGAAGGAATCTATCATGGCATGGCCCTGGACTTGCTGCTCAAGATCTTGCAAAGTCGGTCACAGAAAATAAAAACTGAATTTTCAACCTCGTTCCCAGGGTCTTCTGGGTAATTTTCAAATGGCGGGTCACTCGGTGGGGGAGGCTGAGTCACATGTTTGACGGGCTTTGTATCTTTGTATCTTTAATCTTCGTATCTTGTATCTCGAAATAGTGGTACCCCTTTTAAACATCTCTAAAAACCAATTATGCTATCACTTTTGCACGAAATTTCAAAATTGGTGTTCAATTTTCTTGCCTCAGATTATTTAGAAAGTCTTAGCCAATTCGGTGGAACCAAAATTGATATTTGTTTGCTTATTTATGTATTTAGTTATTTTGGTTCCGCTGAATTTTAAAACATTTTTAAAAGAAGATTTGGGATTTTCCCCAGGCTCAAACGAAAATTAAAGTTCCGATAAAAATGTACTTCAGAAGCTTTTTATCATATCTTTTCTTCTCAACAGGTTGTCTTGGCAAAACAGAAATGATTAGCAGCTGCTGACAGGCACATAATCTCAGTTTCACTTCATTTTCTTGAAACAAATCTGAAACTCTCCGTGAATTGAAATAAAAACAGCCCAGCTCAGACAGACTTAATTATTCGTGCCGGGGTATGTCTCAGAAATAATAATAAACAAACAAATTTGTTTCTTTTGTGTTTTATCTCAATATCTACTCATGATTTGTAAACACCTTGTTTACTTTCGCTGCATTTCTTCCGCCAGTTTACTGTTTCTATAAATGTCATTTTTAATTTCTCGGCCTCTTAAATTTCTCGGCCTCTCAAAGCTGTTTTAAATATCGGCCATTTTCTTTTGAGGATATAAAATAGCTCGAAATGACCAACTTACTTTAATTTTTAGAAGCCCAAAGTTCAACAAATTCATATGACAAGTTTCGCTATTTCGAAAGAAGAGCCTTTTATTTCCATATGATACTAATGATGATGAACAAAAAAATATAGTGTCAGGTTTTACAGCAGTTACTGTTGCTAGGGAAGTTAATATAAGAAAAGTAGTGAAAGAGCGAAACAAAAATAAATTTTAATTATTTTACTCCATTGTTGCAGCAAGACATATCACGTTTTCTAAGTCTTTTGCAACGGTGCAAAACAAAAACCATTCTTCATTACTTTATCGACCCAGGCTGAGCATTGAACATTTTATGCACTCAACAGGTTTACTTTGAGTATAGTCAGTGCCTTTTCGCAGGTCCTTGCAAAGCCCCAATAAAATAGATTGAATCTAAATCATTTTCACACGTACATACAATTATCCTGGCCTTCCAGAATGATTAAAGCATTGAGTGTATATTTGTTTGAAAATAACAATAAAAATTTAATCTCCCAGCCGTTGCGCGGCATCTAAGGGGGAATTTCCATGAACTGTATTCGGTACAGCTCCAATTTAGCTTTCCTTTTCTAAGTTGGTGTACCGCATGCTCTTTTTAATAAACCACGTTTGGATTAAGCAATTCGTTAAGAAATCAATATCAATTCCTCATTTAATGAAAAGTCTAAAGTCATTTTCACACAGTTGGATGCCAGCTGATTAAATGTGTAATTCATAAATTTAAAGAAGACGTGGCGTCTTCAAGTTAAACTGTTATCGAGGAGGTCCGCGGATAAGAATTGTCAAGCAATTGAAGCACTTTGTACTGGCAACCGCGCTAAATTGGCGCCAATTTGGGTTATCGCCCCTCAAGTAGACGAATCTATTTCGAATCCAGAGCCACGAAACTTCGCTCACGAAACGAAGACAGGATTGAGATTTTACGTCGCCAGTACATCGACATATTAAGTTCCCAAAAGCGTTGTACAAACAGTAGATGTTGTGTATTTTAATACACAAAAAGAGCTAAAACTAGTACATTGAGAGTCAACTCTATACGGTTCTTTGAGTTCAGCAGAAGATTGAGTTGACGTCCTGCTACTTTCGCAGTGGAAAACATCAGTGCACTACCCTTGAAACAATTTCAAAACTTGAAGTGACTGGAAGAAATAACAAGCGACCGCCACTCAAGAATCAAGGTGTTAATTAACGAAATTCGAGGGAGTTTAGGAAACAAGAGAATGCTCAAGGAATTGTTTCCAGGTTTGGAATTTCGAAGGTGTCAAATGAATTTTATCAAGCAGCAGTTATATGCTTACTGGAGAATAATTAATTGAAATTAAAGTAATTTTTTTTTTCATCTTCAAGGGGTTGGGCGTCAGTTGTTCAAGGCATCAAAGTTCAGCCTGTCACGCGCAGAAAAATCGAAAGAAACCTGATATACAAGATCTTTTTTCGCATAAAATCAATTCATTGAAACATATATTTTGTTATAGTTGCGTTTTGGTCACATCAACAACGAAAACTAAAGCAACTACAACGGCAAGCAGCTGCAAGACAATAACTACTGGAACATTTTCAAGCAAGTTTCGAAAGTGTGCTTTAAAATACTGCAACATCAATGCTAGTGCTGATCATCTTTTCGCTGGATTTATTGTCTTAAGGGCGTAGCCGATTTTTTATTTTGTTGCTGCCAAAATTTATACAGCAAATTGAAGGGGTGTCTAATTAAAGACATTTTAATCAAGCTATCTTTAGGAATAATAATTAAAACCAATGAAGTAATCATTTGTGAACGAGAACAAAATCGCCAGCAGATGCACATAGAGAATTGAATAACTTTGACCATTCACGCAGCCACGACAAGCACATGGTTTTTGAGCAAGACAAACTATTATAGAAAACCCACTTAGTTTCCGGTCAGAAATCGTGACAAACAAATCGATTCTTGTGTGAACAAGTGTACTGTTTTTGCCTAGGGTAAGTACCCCACTGGCGGAAGACACAAAGCTCATCAGCTGTATTTGCCATTTGAGTAAAACACCGCAAGAAGTCGGAATAGACACCAACAAGTACTACTTTAGAGCGAATAAATTCTATCAAAAAAAGTCTTCAAGAATCGACAGAAGTCTTGTCCGTGGATCAAGAGCCTTTGCGGTAGCATCAAACAATTTTCACGGAGGTGGTAACAGAGATATCTTCAAGGACATCAATCGACGAAAAGTACAAGCGATAAACGATATTTGCATTCTGTAATTTCAACATAATCTGAAAGCAATACACCACCATCTTGATAGTAAGCGTAGACCTCTACTAGACTGCTAAGATATCCTCTAAAAAGTATTTTACTATCTACGGGAGTCTTGTTCATGGATCAAGTGTTTTCGCGGTAGCATCAATTTCGTTTCTCAGACGAGGAAACAGCTAAGGGACGTTTAGGAAGTCGCGCGACGAGAGGTACAAAACGGGGATCCATATTTGCAACCCCTTTATTCCAATATAATCTGAAACAAACACCAATATCTAGATAGTAAGCGTTGGGGGTTCGGTTCATAAGGTTCAAACGATCAGCCACGCCCTTATTAGTGACGCACTTCGTCGTGTTCAAGATGAGTCTGGATACCTTTCCGCTAGAAGTCCAAGTTGTTGTAAGTCTAATTCTTGCGCTACTCTTGTTGATCGACTTAGTAGGAAATGGACTTGTCATCATCGTGATCCATAAATATCGTGTCACAAGGACACCAATGGACTACCTTCTCATGAACCTAGCCATAGCAGATATCATAGCAGCCATAAGTATGGCACCTTGGTTTATATTCCTCGACAAAGACGCACATCCTACAGGTACAGGAGGCAAGATCATGTGTTCATTCCTCACACGCGGATGTGGTGTATGGATTGGCGCCTCTTGCTCTGCGCTCCTGCTCACAGCAATAGCGTTTGAGCGTTACTATTCAATAATAGTCCCGCTAAAGCGCGCTTCAAAAATGTCCAGGAAAAACATACAAAGAATAGTGTATTTCAGTTGGGGTTTTCGGTACTTCTCAACATCCCTCTCTACATTGGGACTTACTACGACGAGGGGGATAACTACTGTTTAAATGTCTGGCCCGCTTGGCTGCCAATTGCGTACTCTCTCGCATGGGCTATATTCATTGGTGTTATTCCGATAAGCTGCTTTGTAGCACTTTATGCCAAGGTTATCCATAAACTATGGTTTAGCAGTGAAAACCCAGAAACGAAGCGCACCAGAAGGGCAGTCCTCCGGCATCGTAAACACGCAACCAAGATGATCATAACGGTCAGTGTTATCTTCATTCTCTGCTCAGTACCGGATAGAATCTATTATACCATGCTGTCTTTTGGATTCAAAGGTTCGAAACTCGGAGATATGATTGACGTCTCCGCTATGCTGTTTACGGTGTTGAATTCTGCTGTAAACCCACTTGTTTACACAATACAGAATCAGAAATTTCGTAACCAGATGAAGAGCTTGTTTTGCAAGAATGAGATTAACGAGATGGACATCGACAGATCAGCTACAAAAGGGAGTCAGAGTTATGTTCTACCACGGCTAACGCGGAACACCGCAGAACTATAAATGACGAACTGATAAACATGCGAAAAGATTTGGCCCCATAACAGTTTTTGGGGAAGCTGCTAGGAAAGGAATGCGAGTAAACTAGGTGGCCTGCGTCGGCGGGGACGTACACATGGACAATAACAACCAAAGGTTGACATTTTACGTTAAACGCCGTGGGAAACTGTTTTCTGACTTTGGAGCGCTAGTTGTTCGCCGCAGCAAAAAACTCCGAGTCAACATTTTTTTGTCGGAACATTCAGTTGTTAATTTCCATATTCGGGGACGGCCGAGCCGAGGTGTGTGTGTGTGGGGGGGGGGGGGGGGGGGGGGCATATTTCGTCAAGTTTTCATGGGACATTTTCACTAAATTCGACCCATCTTGCCATACAATCTAACGAGTGTTTGGCAGTGTTTGTTTAGAAACATCACAGTGAAGGACGCAGAGAAAGTAAAGTAATTCCCCTGTAAGTGAAAAACAGTTCTTATTTATATTACAGCTAAAATCGCTGCATGGCGACCCACATTTTCAAAAACATCAAATTATGTTTGACTTTGCTGTTCCGCCAATCAAACTATATGAGCCAATAACACTCTTGTCCTGTTTCGCCTAGTGCAGTCAACTGGCTTCCCTCTGAACTAAACCAGACAACGTAACGACGGAAAGACAGGCGACTGCACTTGGCAAAACAGGGCAAGAATCTGATTGGCTCATAAGATTTGACTGGCGGAACAGAAAAGCCAAAAATAAACGATATTTTGAAAACGCGGGTCGTGATGCAACGGTTTTAAAGCGAAAATGAAATCATGAAACTAGTGTGAGCCTCTTGAAACTGCTATCTGCGTATGGCAGCATCTTTCTGTTTTTACCAAACACTGGGGTACCTCGGGTGACATACATTTAGCATCAGATGTTTGGTTTCCCATAATAAAGGCAGTTCCCATAATAAGTAGGAATCATATGGTGATAAGAGTTTACTATCATTCACTACAGTAAAAACCCGCATAAAAGAACAGGTGTTTTGGAGATTCAGGCTGATTTTGTTCATGTACATTAGGTGTTTTCTGCAAAATCAGCCTGAAAATGTTGTTTCGTAACATTATATTGCATACACTGTCATGATTTTGGGGTTATTTTAAGTACATAAATGCAGTAAAATTCACAAGAAATGAGCAAAATAATCATCTACGTTTGTTTAATAACCTTTCAGCTGCTAGATAAGTACAAACTTGGAGTATTTTCATGTATTATCAAGCGGATGGAATTGGATTCAAAATGGCATTTTAGGAAGACACTTTTTGCTGTTTATGCTGCATTGTTATTCTGCTATTCCTATTTACATAAGCATAGCTTTCAGCCACCAGAGTTCAGAAAATATCTGGACATTTTGTCAGAAATGTAACAAAGTAAGAAACATCCAAGAATGTTATTGTGTAATTCCAGAAAAATCCATAGCCCCACTACACGATTTCCCCCCTCCCCCCAAAAAACCTGCTATGTTGTTGTACAACGATTCCCTCCGTGGTGGGGGTATGGATTTTTCTGGAACTGCACATTCAGGAGAAATACAGTTCTGATGAAAACAAAGCATATGTACATGTTTCCCTTTAGACAAGATCTTGAAACTTCCCCTAATGTAATATTGACAGCTCAGGGTAGAAATTAAGAAAAAAACAAGGTCACATTTTTGGATAATAATTTCAATTTTTAGTTGCATTTTTAGACTGTGGGTGACAAAATTGCTTAAATTTTAGTTGCAAATTACAAATCTTTAGTCACAAAATCGACTCATAGGGCTCTATTTCCAGCCCTGCAGCAAATAATAACTTATGTGGATTATCATTCAACATAATCAACTAGAACATACCACCAATGACTCCAATGGCTCTTATGACTTTTTAACATCTTGATGTCAAAGATGGCATCACAAAATTAATAGGATTTCAAATTATGTAAGAGTTGGGCCTGCACCTTTGCATCAAACCAAGTCTTGGATTTTACATTACCGGTATGTAAAGCACAACGCTACCATATTATACCATATTTTTGGCGAGCAGAAATGTTGATTTAATAACCAAATTGTGACTTTCCTTTCCAGTCTGTAGGTTTTTATAAAATACCCTTTCTAAATAATGGGTTAACGCTAACCTAGGGATAAATAAGATTCTAATCAAACCAAATTTCCAGAATAACCACATTTAACCCTGGGTTAGTTAGTTAACCGACTTTCAAGGAACCAAGGGCCAATATTTCTAACATGCTCACCAAACTTCACTATTTTTTGAAGAAAAAAAAAACATTATTTAGGTGCCAATGATATGCCACCATGCCAGCTTGTTCCAAGCTTTCTCTGTGCTTACAGATTAAAAGGATACAATGACTCATATAATCAGAGGAAGTAAGAGAGTGAGATCACATGTCTTTGCTGGATTCCAAGTTTGTTTTAGCTGTGTAATTTGTGCCGTCACTGGCCAAGGGTGAAGGAACAAATGGCCATAGCCAAGCTATAAACCACTTCTTTCCAAGAACTTCAACAAAGTTATTTATCACACCATAATCATAAACTCTTGGCTTTTTCTTCTTACGCTCATAAGATGTTTGCCCACGTGCAAGGATATTACACTGGAAAAACAGCAACCCAGAAAAGAGAACCAATGCAAAGATAGAAATAGCTGTCATAAATGTGACGAAGGTCTGATATAGAGTTGTGTATCCAAACATTATTGACAGCATTGGCATGAACATTGTAAACATTGTTACCCACTGGAAGGTCCCTATCACGGAAGTAACATATTCCCAGTGAAATATATTAGCATAGACAGCGCCGACCCATAGGTATAGTGCCAGTAGGAGATAATAACGGTAATTTGCATGACCAACACACTTTCCAGCAAATATACAATGATGATCACGGCGTAGCACACACATTTCACACACATGGCAGTGGAACGCTCTGGGTGGGGCATTCATTTGACAGAATGGACAGTAAGTCCAGCCGGGTTTCAACACAGAGGGCATAGCAAGCTTGGTCCCTGTTACATCGGTTTGGATTACTTTATAAAGGTTCGCAAAAACGTTCAGGAACAGAAATAGACCGCAAGCCACGTGAATACACCACCAGATTGATAAGGTTTCGTGGTAGATTGGTAGAACAATGAAGAGCTCGAACAAAGCGATAACCCAGAGCATCACAAACATGAACACAAAAGCCGCTGCATCAGAGCTTTTCTTGGGCAAAACACGCTCTAAAAGCGGAGCTTTTATGTGCTGGGGTTCGTCGGCGAGCATCTTTTAGGATATGGAGTCTTTGTGGAAAAAACTGAGCGTAGAAAATCAAAGAGAGAAGCGACGACTTGATGTTTATGGTTGAGAAGCCGAGGAACCGCCCAAACGTGGTCGTTTTCAAGAGAGGGAATGGGACCACACAGGAAGCCCAGCGAGAATGGGAAGGACGCGCGTGAACACTAAAACTAGCTTGTATTTTTAGTGCTTTTATATGCTAAAAATATATCCGATTTTATGGAATTTAACTTATAGGTGTGTTTTTAACGGGTGTTTATTATATGGCAACTTCTACTTCCAATCAAATGACACACATGATTGGCTAAGATGTTGCGCTACATATTCTATGTCTGGTTCTTTTCCTTCATTTGGTGCAAAAAATATTTTCTATGGGAATTATTTCAACATGGATATAATTAAGTGGTAATTGGCCTTCGTGTCGTGCAATTTTGGTCAGAAATCATACTTGTGAATTTAAATCGACCTTGTGCTGCACACTTGTTTGATTTTGAAATCACGCGTATGATCTGACCATTATTTATGACATGGACATGAATTCAAATTATTTAATCAAGATTTTAAATATTTATTACAGTAAATACCTAGCTTGTGTCCAATGGACATGTCAATGTTACGATCTGATTCTTGTGTTGATCTATTATATTATCGCCAGTCAAGAAGAAAGACAAAAGTTAGGCTTCATTCATCACTGGTTTTAATGTAATGACGGCCAAGATGGCACCCGGCCGTGAACGCCGGTCATTGGTCGTAAGACCGCTGACCACAAGGTGGAATACAACATAAGCATGCTCACTGCTTACACAATCACAACCTAGCCATATCATACTATGGCGTATTATGATTTAAGAAACTTTCAAAATAACACCATTTTGCTGTGCTATGACCGAGAGCCTTTGCGGTCTATTCACCAATCAGAGCTGCCAAAAAACAATGGATCAATTTGAAATGAAAGAAAACAGGGAGGCTCTCGGTTGATGGTCAAAATTCCATGGGGTTTGACGAAAAGAGTTTACAACTAATTTACTGTTACCTCAATTCTTGGATTGCATGTGATGTCACTGGCGGCGGCCATGGTGGTGCTGAAAACAAAAGAAAGAATGTCTACCACTTTTGTTCCTAGCACCAACATGGCTGCCACGCTTTTGTGATATTATTCCCATAGATTGAATGATTGTAATCCAAGAATATCAAAGTTCAATTTCTCGAAAAAGAAATTGTTAATAAAATTCCACAAAACTCACCTGGCTTTTACCAGTAGGAGTGTTTGTCTTCATTGCCCCTGTGGATGTAGAGTACAAGGGCATAGCCAGAGGGGGGTCCTGGGGTGCATGTAACCCCGCCCCCTTTTTAGAAGAAAAATACAGTAAACATTAAGAAAAATATTGGTAAGTTGGAAAGGGGCAAAATACATTTGTATAGATGTGACCCCCTTTCTCAAATCCTGGCTATGTCCCTGGAGTAAGATGAGCTAAAACTCCACAGGGGCAATGAAGATAACACTTTAACAGCCTGGTGAGTTTTGCAGATTTTTATTAAAATTTCTTACAATTTTTCATGTCAGAAATATGAGCTTGGGTCCCCTGTGGCTTGACATGTGGTATTCAGTCACTCATCAGTCAATGTTCCCAGCATGGCCCAGCCTTCAATCTCAACTCGACCACCCTTTGACAAAAACAAATAAATCACTACATAGGTGGTGTCATTTGATCACCAGCACTGCCCTCCCCCCAAATGATTTTGATGGCATGGCCAGGCCTGCCCCACACACTACTAACATTGATGATTACAAATATATATCAGCAAATAACTTGACATTTCCCAAGTTAATAGGCATGCTGGACATTTTTTCTATTTCACATCAAGTAGCTGCTTTTCTTAGCTCTTCACATACAAGAATGAAAAAAAAAATATGTTCATTTAGCACAAAACTTGGAAGTATTTCAAGCCGTCTTGAGGCCTACAAGCACCACCTACAAAAAAAAAGATGCTTCTCTCCCCCAACACAGTTTACAAGCAAGTTGGGACAGCAGTGTGCATGGGAAGTACACCATACTACCATTTGTGTTCAACCCTGAAGATTTTTGCATGTACACTACTGGTAGGTTTACATTTCAAGTGTGCACGTTTTGTCACGTTTTTCACACTGTGAGTGGAAGAAAAATAATGGCCGAATCAGTAGCCAATCAGCAAGTGAGAAATGTGATAAATTCTCAACAAAACATGCGCATTTGAAACGTACATTTGAAACGTAATTAATTATTACAATGTTTATCAAAACCCTATCCATCCCCTTTATAGTGAAAATGAAATAAAAAACGAAAGAGAAAATCAATAGTCACCTTTGGCAATGCTCCAACTTGGTATGCTGCCCTCGCTGGAAAGACATTGGTAAAATCTAAAAAACAAACAAAAAAAGTATAGGATTACCCATTTTCCATTTGAGGCCAGTAACTGTGCAATATAATATACACTCACATTTTTAACTCACATTTTTAACTCACATTTTGAATAAACATTATTTACTTTCTCAAAGTCATTTATGTCAGCTAACAATACTGTTGTCTTGGTGACTGCAATCAAAAGAAAAATACATCCAGTGATGAGTTCAAGGGTCCGTAGCGTTTATAGAGCAAGTTTTCCCCCAAGCAATCCTTAAAACTCCCGATTTTGCACCCTGCATTAAAGTTCCCCAAACATGCGGTAATTTCACATGCTGGGCTCTAAATTTTCGGAGAATTTTAACTTTCCCTTATTAAAGTGCTGCCTTGAGTTGTTGATGTGTTGTGTCCTCCCCCCCCCCTCCCAGTTTTAGAGTTTTTGGAGGCTTGCTACCACCCTAGGCCATCTCTAGATTTACCAATAACAATGTAAGTAATACTCAACCTGGCAAGATAATTATTATCTGGGATTTAAGCAAAATAATGTACATGTCTATATGTAAAAGTAACTTTCGGGTGCAAAATACATTAAATTTTGCACTGCTATTATAACACGAAAAAGTAGATTTAATTAAACAACTAATAAAATGTCTATATTTTAGCAATATCTATATCCAATAATAATGGGGGAGGGTCACTAAATTTGTCACCGCATTTATGAGGGCCAACATTTTTCATGCATCTTGTCAGGGGAGGGTTTCCCCAAAACACGTAGGCCAAAATAAAAATGCACCAGCCCTCCCCCCTCTTATTTATGACCAGTCCCTTACCAACTTTGTCTCTGTATATTGCTCACTTTTTTTAATAGCTGTTGTCGAGTATGCATGTGCTGCCTTGCCAAACTTACCGCAATATGTTGTTAACGCATTTAGAAAAAGCGCAAAAACATGCTCTGCCACGGGATCCAAGTTCCACTTATTTTATAGTTTTATTTAAGACCATAATGGTTAAGGTTTCCTACCCACAGTTAATTTCACTCACAGTGCAAAAAGTATTGTTTGTCAAAACGAAATGCTCCTACATGTAGGTCCAGCAAGAGATTTTCACATTGTTAAGAAGCAAAAACTAGACTTTCAATCATCGTAAATGTCAAAGATTTTGTGAGGATTTATTGATCATGAGATTCCTTTGGGTATGGTTACAATTGTCCAATTTTTCTCACCCAACCAAGTGCACAAGTTTATGTGCAGAACAAAAGTAACCACCCAGGAATCATCACATGATCTGAATTGGGTGGCAACATTAGCCAATATTAAACATTCATCATGAATAAGATGGTGTTAATTTAATTACCATTATTGAATGATCCGCCTGCAGCCTCGAGTATGGCCCCCATGTTTTTGAGTGCCTGGTCCGTCTCAGCTTCAACTCCACCGCTAACCATGTTCCCAGATTTAGGGTCCAGTCCTAATTGACCAGATATAAACATGGTGCAGTTGATAATGACAGCTTGACTAAAATGAAAGAAAATATCAACAGGAACAAAACTATAAGGCAGAGAAAACAAACTCAACAGATTGCTAATACACTATAAATCAAGGCTCCATCCATATACTGGGTACAAAATGATTTTTGGGATTGTGTGGTTCCAGTATTGCCCCCTACCCCCCAGAAGGGATTGGAAAATCCAGAGGGGTGGTGTCAATTTACCTGATTTCTTCCATACAAATATGTTGTATTGTCCTTTGGAAGTTTCAGAGGGGTGGGGTCTTTTTTTGTGTGTGGTTCCAGTATTGCCCCCACTTTTCAACACCCTTCTGTAGGGGATGGGGGGGGGATGGATATTATCTGAAACCACACATTCTAGGGGTTAGGGAAATACAGACTGAATCATATTTAAGGATTACAACATTCTTTCGTTCACTCACCTTTGAGTCATTTTGCTCTGATTACCTTATAAGAGGTAATTTATTTAGCCATATGTAGCAATTACTACAATTTTTTCTGGCAAACATAAGCTTAGAGCAGATTTTGTATGACTGTTAAAAGTGCCGCAATGTGGCAGCACTGTAGTGGTCATGGCATGGAACCTGGCCTACTGTAGATAAGGAATGAAATCTCGTACTTGCGGCATGGTCATGGTTGCGACACGTTCACTGCACGGGGGGGGGGGGGGGACTCCCATATTTTTTACGAGGGAAAATACGTCTGATATTCAGGCTACCAACAAGTGTGCTTTGCTTGATTTCCTAGAACAGACCTCTAACAGGTACCTATCTCAGGATATCAACCCTGCCACCCGAAAAACCTTGAAACCCCAAAATATTGGGCTTTTGAGACAGGAAAAGACCTACATATGTCAAAAATGTTGCTATATTTAGCGTTTTCTAAGGTGCAGAAGCAAACAAAAAAAACTATGGCAATTTTTCGAAGAAAACTGGGAGATTTTACTTCAAAACCGGGAGACCAGGAGATGGGCTAAAAAACCGGGAGACTCCCAGAAAAACCGGGAGAGCTGACGTCCCTGCTATCTGGAAAAAATTACACGTTTTCGAATTTTACCCCCTAAAAGGTACTCAGAGGTCTGATTTTAAACCCTAAGAGGTACGACAAGCACCACGGGCGCTTTCCCATTCATTTGTATTTGCTGGGCTACAAAATGAAAACAAGAGGCATATGCTATCAGAGAACAATGGTACTTATCAGGGCTGTTTCTGGGTAAACTTCCTGATTTCAAAAGATCAAGAAAGCGTAGTTGGACTATACTATAAGGGGGAAAGCGAAGCGAAATTCCAACGCAAGACGGAATCGCAGTCCAAACCCTAGGGACCAGAGGCTGACATGAAATCCTGCCTGTTCGCGCCTGAGCCTCTGGTTTTCAGGGTAAGCCCAAATACGCAATGCAAATGAAATCCTCCTTACCTGTATGCACCCACCGGGATCGGAGCTTTAGCAGTTTTGATAATAGATCGAACGAAGGACGCCATCTTGAACCTCGTCCGGGTCGAAAATTACCCAGAAGACCCTGGGAACGAGTTACGGAAGGGACTGGCGCTGGGGTGGGTCCAACAAGATGCTTTACTGTGAATATCCTTGGCTTCTTGACGGGTTGAGTCAAACGCGTTCCATCGAGGGAGCGGTCATCATTTAAGGGAGGAAGGCTGGAGGTTTTGATTTTTTTAGCTCAGAACGGGAGGCCCTAGATTTTTAATAGTAGAGAGCCGTGCATTTAAGGAAGAGCTGCACTTTTTAGACACGGATTCATTCGAACCATTTCCAGCCATCAACAATCAAAGGGGCCAAGAATTTCAAAATTTGAAGAGATCCCTCAGACTCTCCATGAAAAAAAAAACACACCGTAGCTTCTTGCATGCTCGCGGCATTGCTAGCTCTTCTGTATGCAGGTTGTATGCTATACAATTAAATTGTATGCTAACCTGGGAAAGTTTGGCAGTATGTACCTGCCCGGGGTACCTGATATGCTTTCGAGTGTATAAAGCCCACCCCTTCGCGACAGACAAGCTGAATAAAAATATTACTGAGGAGAACACGGAACACATTGTCATCAAATGTTGTATTTTAAGGAACGTGATTCCTTTACAAACAGAATGGTTCGTTATAAATAGAGTGATACATGGGTCAGCTCTTGAATTCTTGCAGAACGAGTTATGTATTTAAGTTTCAACAAGAATGTAACAAAGTGAATTTACTATCAGCTAAATCTTAAATAACAATTTGCATGCAAATGAGGAAGGCGCAATTATTGACCACCGAGTTTGAACCTTCTAAAGAAATAATACAGGTAGAAAATCACTACAAATAGAGTACATGTTTTGCATTTTTACGCTTTGTATTCTTTATATTGAACCTTGTTGTGCAGTGATTATGTATAATGTGAACCCAGTTGCGGCTTTCGTACACTCTTTCTCTCACCATTACATTTGTCAGAGTCTCGTAAATATTTATGAGCAGTAACATGCAACAGGGGTGTGTCAAACGGGTGTGACATCATCAATGACGTCACCCAAGCTTAAAGGAAGCTCCGCTTTTGGGCAGTGCCTGAAATCTATATATTATACTTAAGCAATAAAAGTACTTTCCGCGTGCTCTCTGCTTTCTTACAAACACGAGGGGGATGTTGGGAGAACTGATCAAAACTTGAAAGACACGCGAGCCGAAGGCGAGTGTCTTTCAAGTTTTATCAGCTCGACCAACATTCCCCGAGTGTTTGTAAGAAACCAGAGAGCACGCAGAAAGTATTTTTATTGCTTTTAGAAAATAACATACACACGCGCGACAGCGTTGCGTGACAATCGTGTTTCTCAGGTCTCTTACAAACACGCTTTTTAACCAATCAGAATGCGCACATTCACAATACAACACAGGTGTTATTTTCTAATTGATGTTAAAATTTCCACGTTTTCGGTGACCAAGTTCGTATAAGTGCCATGGTGAGAGGTGAGGTGATATGAGTTGACACAAGGAATTTCTGCAGAAACCCATGGATAAACACTTGGATGCCGAACATTTCCCATTCGACCTGTGCCGCCCCTTGGGAAATTCAGCTTTTTCCATGGATGAGTTTCTGCCGAAATTCTCTGTGCATGAGATCTCAGCTGCCACTTGTTAATATGATGAATATGAGCAAAAGCAGCGGCTGTCACGGTTGCTAGTGTTTCGTTGACTCTATGGTGAAGAAACTTGATCAAGTTTTTGCTTTATATCTCCAATATTAGGCAGGAAGCATGATCATTTTCTTGAGCGTGGTGGGACCGTTGCTGTTTGTTGTAACCTTATCCTCTACCCATGAAGGCAGTGCGTCACGTGTTCCTTAGGGACGTGTCATTATTTACCGGGGGGGGGGGGGGGGGAGGGCTCCCATTTTTTTCAAAATAGCCTAAAAAAAATTAGGACCCTCCCCTTGGACATAACAAAAAAAATTAGACCCTCCCCCAGTCATAGGTAAAAAAAATTGGGACCCTCCCCCATGCAATTTATTTCTGAAAAACCTGTTAGATAGACTATTGTCCAAGTGATGTAATGTCTCTTTCTTTCTTCTTAATAACAGAACTACTGTTTTCTACTTCTGTCATGTACCAGTCAATTGAAATCACGGCCTCCCAATTTAACATTCACTAAGTGTTAAATGTTACTATTTTCCCGGTCACTAGGGACATGGTCGTTATTGTTAAAGCTCCAGGCCCCCGGGAACACTTTTGCAACATGGCGAAACGCGCCTTTATTTTGATAAACGCATTTCATC
Organism: Scolanthus callimorphus; assembly: GCA_033964015.1. Taxonomy (NCBI): domain Eukaryota; kingdom Metazoa; phylum Cnidaria; class Anthozoa; order Actiniaria; family Edwardsiidae; genus Scolanthus; species Scolanthus callimorphus. Next base: position 15,429,287 of record CM066922.1, read on the forward strand.
AAGCCTCCAGAGAAAGATAAACGTTTTATTTTCTGCGTGTAGTAAAAAAGCCTGTTGGTTTTATTCTTCACGCGCTACAAATTATTATGATTCATGTGCGTGAAGCGCAGCCCAAAAACGAATTTCTATGCAGCTTGTAACGTCGAACTCACTTCTTTGGAACATATCGACTGCCAACCAGGCGTATCACTGGAGGGCTTTTGGGGTTTTCATTTGTCCTTGCCAAGATACACATGCGTGTAACGACATTCGTACGCATTCCATTTAAGCGCCACAAGCGTATTGTTTTCCTTGGGCAAGTTCTCTAAAACTAGAATAGATGTCATTCCTTATGCGCGCGAAGCGCGCCGAAATTTTCAACATAATGAGTGAAATAAAACTAGAAAATGATATAGAACTCGTTGCTGGAATCTCTCTTTCAAGGCTTCAGGTTTCGAGAGATCCTTTCACTCGCCCAAAAATGAAGTGATCCCTCCCAAAATCCTCCGACCTCGGTCCTTAAACAATATATTTTCGCACGATAATCGAACTGGCTCAGCGTTAATTTCCCGTTAATGCCCCGCTGAATATTCCCGCTATAGAAGGTCCGTGTTAAATTCCCTGCCCTTCCGTAGATTAATGTGTTAAATCCCCGGCCTGACCGCGTTACTTTCCCGCCCTGTCCCGGGGGTGGGGGCCGGGGTGTCAATTGACTGGTGCATATACTGCAAGACAGAATTTTCTTTCCTTTTAATGGCCAATAATAGCATGATCTACTGATAAGATATATATCCTAAATGTTTGTTTTTGCTTTAATTATTTTATTAATTTATTGGAATTACACCGATGTAAATTTAGTCATTTACAAAGTGCCAATAAAACATGTCTATGTCTATGTCTATGTCTATATTATTCATCGCCTCGATTATTTACGTGAAGATGTTTCTAATACACATGAGGTAAAAACAGTGATCCTCCCTCTAAGTGCAATGATTAACGCAATCCCACATCTCCCGTCCCCTGTTTGACCTAGTACTGTAGACATTTTACAGAAAAACGGGCTCGCATATCCTTCGTTGCGCGCGAAGCGTGCCCAAATTTTGATAAAAGTTTGTTTGTTTTTTCATCGTTTTTTTTTGTTTGTTCATCGTTTTTTTGTTTGTTCATCGCATTTCATCAAGCCTCAGAGAAAGGGTAGATGAACATGTTTTGTGTGCGGTATGGTAAACAAAGCCTGTCAGGAAGTACACTACCTCAACTATATAGGTTAGGGTATATTTTTCATGCGCACAACTGCGCTCCGCAAATGACGAAGTTATTAATATTCATGTGTGCGCGAAGCGCGGCCCGACGGACGAAATTATATGCTTGTAACGTCGAAAACTCACGCTTACCTAAGGGGTCTTCTTTCGAGCATATAGTGACTTGCCCTCCAGGCCTATCATTTGCAGGGAATTTCTGGGAAAGTTTGATTTTCCTTGTCAAGATAACTTGTTCTTGTCAACGGTAGTGTCCTCATAGCTAAAAGAGTATATTATGTCATTGTTTATGCGCGCGAAGCGCGCGGAAATTTTTATGGAGAAGTTGCTGAAATAACCACTATCGCCCTCTTCATCGTCCAAATGTTGCTGAAAAAAATTATGACCCTCCCCCAAATAGGATTGAAAAAAAATTGGACCCTCCCTTTAGACACGCGAAAAAAATTAGGACCCTCCCCACAAAAATAGGAGCCCCCCCCCCCCCCCCCCCGCTAAATAATGACACGTCCCTTATATCCAATCAGGCACCAGGATTGTAGTTGTTTAACTAGCGCATCTGCTCCAATACTTTTGAACGCTGTTACAGATGCATCATCGTGTGCAAAGCCTCCATTACTTTGCACTGCTGCAAACACAATCATGTTGTCTGGGAGGGAGTATATGTAGCTGACCATCTCACTAAAGGAAGGTGCGTTATTGAGTGTGTCAAAGGTCCGTTGGGAGTCAAGTGTCCCATTGTTGGCGTAGAGAGCGACAATGTTTAGCCCATTTCCCTTGATAATTAAATAAAAAAAAATGCTTAATATAATGGTAACTGAACTGAGTGTGGCGGCAATTTGGCCTGAAATCATAATACTGTACGCGTGATTCTAAACTAAACGAGCGCGTCAGCGCGAGTAGGGAAAATTGATTTTAACCCTAAAGTATGGCAAATTGGGTGTGGTAAAAACATTGTTTAACCCTAACGGGGATAGGACGAGCACCCCTGAGCGGCTCAAAAGATACTTGTAAAAAGGTGCCTTTTCAACTTTATTTAATCTTTTTGTACATATTGTAGTATAGCTTAGTTGTAGTTTTTTTTTTAATCAATTTTGCTCAAGCACATAAGGCCTGGGATTCTATACGGGCTTGGGGCTAGCCCCCAAAAACGCAAAATGTGCCTTAACCCTATTCCCCCCCCCCTCTATATCTCTGGAACCACTGGGCTATGATCATCAAACTTTCACACAATGACCATGAGCCTTAGACAAATCACCACACCCATTTTTGTCACGTGGGAGCAAAATGTGACGTCACAATGACGTCATTCTCAATGTTTTATCAATTTTTAAGTTATTTTAATTAACTTCAAAAAACTTGGTAGATAATACTCTAAAAGCCAACTAATTAACATCAAGATAATGTAATGTAATAATTTGTGACATTAACACATAAATTTTAACAAACTTGCGTCATATGACGACTTTTGAAATATTGTCCGCCATCTTGGATCCGCCATCTTGGATCCGCCATCTGGGATTTCATTTAATTTCCATTTGACTCTTCAGATAAATACTCATGAGAAAAAATGGTCAAAATGTACAAAATGCTCATCAAAGAAGTGTTTGACATTCAAAAAATTGAATTAAAAGGATATTTGTGAATCCCAGAGCTAGTTTTAGACCCCCCCCCCCAACGATTTTGTGTCAAAAGTTATTAGCCTGTACATAAATTACTAATGAGTACAAGCTCCGATAGTCATAAATTGGGCAATGTGACCAACATTAAGCTTGAAATCTGAAAAATTCACGTTTTTTCGAGTTTTGCAAAACATGCATGTCAAAAAGTGGTTGCCATGGAAACTGGGCCGTTGACCCTGACATGTCATTGACACCAAAATGTCCCCAGATAAATTTTAGGAAAAGTCACGAAGTTTCACCATCATAGCTGCAATGGTTTTAGAGTAATCAGGATTTTACTGGAAAAGCCCCCCCCCCCCCAGTCTGAATAGGGTTAAATGGCTTTAATCTATTTAAGGCAGGCTGTTTCTAGAAACGGGCCGCTGACCGTCTGCTGTGTAGATACGGAATGAACTCGCGTAGTCGCGGCACGATTTTGTCGCGACACTTTTCAGTCATACGAAATCCACTCTATGCTACCGTCGTAAAATAAGGATTTATCGTATTGTCGATTGTAATAAAATATGGTGTGAATATGGGTTCAGACTTAGTTCTTGGCCATTCACGGTGATATTCGCCCTTTTAGTACCTACAACCGGATCGTTGATGGCTTCGGAGTTTAGAAAAACTTGAATGGCATCTAACGTTTCACAATAAAAAAATCAAATTTTAGAAAGTCTACATACCGAGTGATACTACCTTCGAAGGCCAAGCTTTATGTGAGGTTTATGGACGTCAAAAAAAAGGATTAAAACAGTGTAGCAGAGCTTTCTTTCTGTCAGTTTTGTAACATTAAACGAAGTTAGTTGGGTGTCATGAATTCGCGTACTTTTTTAACAAATAAAACAATGCTTAACAGCCAAACCTCGAAGGCTAACAACAAACGAGAGAGCGATTTGTCAAGGAAAAGCCTCTTCTGACAGGGTAAAACAGTGTTGTTTTTAATTGTAGCCATGAGGAGCTTTGGGCAAGTAAAAAATGCGCCCCCACCACTTGAGAAAGGTGTTAATCCCTGCCAAGTCACTGCCTGGTTTTTATTGACAGTAGCTGGTAAACATCAATTAGCATCCGCAAAGGCCACAGCGGAAACTACGCACTTTTGCACGCTCGAACACAAGCATAAGAGCTGTGACCCATTCTTGTCCACGAATAGCCGCTTTCTTCGATTAACTAAGCAGCGAACTGATCATGAGTCCTGTTGTGTCACAAGCAGTTGTAGAGCTACCCGGGAGACCACTATAGAGAAGTATTAACGTTGTATACTAAACACAGCTTTGTTATCTTTATAATACCACGATGGTTTGCTGCTACTCGGGAAAATAACAGGCACTGGTAGTCACGTTTACCTGGCAAACTCAAGTTGTTATTCGGAGGGAAAGGTTTTTGTCTTTGCAATTTGTATAAAGGGCAGGAAGTTATGTTTTCTGTACTACTAATGCGGCTTTTGCAAACGCAGATTTATTGAGTGAAACATACACCGATCAATTTCGCGCCAAAATGCATCAGAGTTGATTTTACTTTGCAGTAAGTATAATATACTCAAATGAATAAACCTTCATTGTTCTCGGGATTTAGGATATGACTTTGTTTGAGAATTTGAAGAGAGCTCGAAATGTTGTATTTCAAGGAATAGGCGGTAAATCTCATTGTCCACGTATAATCGTCCAGTGGAGCAATCTAAAGCATGCTCTGAAATTCTGAAATAGAATTGCTGCCCGGATCGTTATGGTGGTCTTCAATTCATGCAGTCAAGACTCGTATAAACAAACAACCGAAGACTTACGTTGAAAAATCTGTGCCGGTCTTATTCGACAGAGAGACGTAACTGCAGTTCTCCAACTCCATCCACAATGTCAAAGCGGTTATATATTACGAGCTGTAATACGGGTCATATCGGGGTCATATCATGATCAAAATGGCGGCTAACATTTTGGCGGTAAATCGACAAACGAAATAGCTCTGAAGAAGAAAATAAAGCGCTTGAAAAGACGAACTTAAAGAAAAATCATATGTTATTGGAGCTCGAGCAAAAGCTGCCAAGAAGCCCTGATTTTCAAAACACGTTTGTTGGATATCTCTTGGGTACTACTTTATCTGTTGTATCAAAATTTACGGTGACTGATATCAAAACAAGTTTCTTGGATATCACTTGGATACTAGTTTATCCGTGGTATCAAAATTGCATACCTTTCGAACCCGGCCTTATTTCAAATTATGTTTGTTGGATATCACTTGGATACTAGTTTATCCGTGGTATCAAAATTTCGTAACTTTCCCGGCCTGATTTCAAAACAAGTTTGCAGGATATCAATACTTTATCCGTGGTATCAAAATTTCATAACTTTCCCTGCCTGATTGTAAAACAAGTTTGTTGGATATCACTTGGATACTAGAGTTTATCCGTGGTATCCAAACTTTCGTAACTTTCCGGCCTGATTTTAAAACAAGTTTGTCGGATATCACTTGGATACTAGTTTATCCGTGGTATCAAAATTCATAACTTTCCCTGCCTGATTTTAAAACAAGTTTTTTGGATATCACTTGGATACTCTAGTTTATCCGTGGTATCAAATTTCGTAACTTTCCCTGCCTGATTTTAAAACAAGTTTTTTGCCGATATCACTTGGATACTAGATTATCCGTGGTATCAAAATTTCGTAACTTTCCTTGCCTGATTTTAAAACAAGTTTTTTGGATATCACTTGGATACTCTAGTTTATCCGTGGTATCAAAATTTCGTAACTTTCCCTGCCTGATTTTAAAACAAGTTTTTTGGATATCACTTGGATACTAGTTTATCCGTGATATTAAAATTTCATAACTTTCCCGGCCTGATTTCAGAACAAGTTTTTTGGATATTACTTGGATACTCTAGTTATCCGTGGTATCATAATTTCGTAACTTTCCCTGCCTGATTTTAAAACAAGTTTTTTTGGATATCACTTGGATACTAGTTTATCCGTTTGTTGGATATCGCTTGGATACTTAACCATTATCCTGCGAGATTGCGCAGAATATCGTCTGATACTTAGCCGACGAGGGACGAAGTCCCGAGTTGGCTAAAATCAGACGATATTCTGCAAAATCGAGCAGGATAATGTTTTATTATTCAGCACATCGATAGCACAAAAAACCCCGAAAAAAGTGACTTTTGTGTATTATTACGAGCTCAAAACATCACATTTTCCTCAGAGACGGATATCGCAGGATAGCTGTCATGTACAGAAGACAGCTATTGGCGTTCCAATGACCATATTGGGCAGTGCATCGATGTGCGGAATAATAATAGAGTTTATCTGTGGTTCCAAATTTCTTAACTTTCCCGGCCTGATTTCAAAACAAGTTTGTCAGATATCACTAGTTTATCCGTGGTATCAAAATTTGACTATGATTACTGAAATAAAATATCGTGTTTCAGTAAATAAGCTGTTACTACTGCTGCACCTTCAGGCCCTTTTCCGGCAATGTTTCACAGTACTACACTGTTTTTTCTACCTTTTGTGTTCCGTTTTGCCAATCCAGCCCAAGATAACTTCGATCTCTCGCGAAACTGGATCTTCGCAATAGTTGTTTACCACGATAAAGTTCCGACACATGGGTCTGCATGCTCTCCTGTTGCTAATTCCAGTTCTTTCAATTGATCCACGGCTTCCCTCGTCCTCCTTATAATGAGACTCCCCAAAAGAATAAATCTCGTATAGGAAACGCATCGCGGTTTTGTGTTTTGTTGTTAGTTATGAATTTTGAACGAGAGAATGTCGATCTAGTAAATGCTTTACGTGTGTATATTCCGCATTTTGGTGTTTAAACAAAGTAAAGAAAAATTATGAGTAAAGCAAAAAGTACGACATGTCTATGCCTATGGATGTAATTCAATCACTGTTTGTGTATGAATAATCCCTTGTTGACAAAGAGAGAGCACATAGCAAAGCCGCTCGTTTTCGTGTGAAGGATTATCACACCTTCTCGAGAGTAAGGGTGCATTCAATGCACCCTTACGTCATATTTTCCGGAATAATTATCCGGGCTAAGGCTCCTCATGAAGCTGCTGGGCTTTCTCCATATGGAGGCTGCAAAAATGTGGGTTTTTTTTCGAAATTGCTAAACTCTCTTCAGCCGTCCTTTCTCCCTTTAACACTCAACCGAAATACATAGAAAATGGAATATCCATGGGAGAACTTACTTTGACAGCTGTAGCTGAGCCCATCATCACTCATAAACAAATGCCGTATCCGTTGCAAAACTGGTGACTACAGTTTTTCAGCGGTCTGTCGCTGTAAACCATGTAAATAACACCCGTAGAAGGCATAAAGTGTTCAGGGTTCTGCATGTGAGTCGTACTACTCAGGGAACATTGCTGTGCTGCCTTGTCGTAGTTCAGACTGTGACAGTTGTGATTGTTCTTACATGTTTTTTTGCACTCAGACGAGCTGTCAGCTCTCGAGGTATCTATCACGTGACCATGTAATGCGAAGTTTTCCATGGTAAAGGCTTGGTCGCAGATCTGCCATTAGATTACTGGTGTAAAGAACACTGTTCCCGCAATTAGCAGTGGGGCCACCTTGATTAACTCCATTTTATCTTTTCTTCTGGAATATATACAGAGCTGATATAATTTTATTTTCGAGTGGTGAAGAAATGCTTAGTTCAAAACTTATGAAACTTAAATTTTCGAAGGTTAAATTTTATAGCATTTTCACGCTCTTAAAATTTCATAACTTTGAACTAAACAATTAAAAAACGTAGACACGATGTTTGAGAAACACCTTTAAGGATTACAGGGTTCCCACGCCTTTCAGGCTTTCAAAATTCCAGTGACTTTCAAGGACGTTTGAAAAATATTAATGACCTTTCACAATGAAAATATTATGAGTATCCTTTGTTTTCAAAGATAGCACATTGATAGTTTTTATTCATGTTCCTTAGTAGCGCTCTCAGGCCCCGTCCACACCTATCCGGATATTTTTCAATCCGCAACTTTTTCTTTCCGGATACGGCTATCGTCCACACGCATCCGGCGAATTCGCAGACAAATCCGGTGTCATCCGTATTAGAAAATATCCGGATTCTACCGTCCACACATATCCGAAATGTTAACGGATTCATATTTGTCTCATCAACGTTTTTGAAAGTTGAAAAAAAAAACGTATTAACAAAACAGAAACACCGCTACAAACAGCAAAAGAACCATTTTTAGAAGGGGGTGCTCTCGTGGTATGTCCCCGTATAAGATGCAAATAAATAGTCAAATTGGTTTGAACTTTAGGGTACTACAAATTGATAGTTCGACATTCTGTTACTGTGAAATTTTACATACCTTGCTATTTCCCCTGTGAAGAGAAGTGAAGACAATATGTTGAAGTCTTATCTCATAATGATGCAAGTTTCACGGAGTGGCTGATAAAAGGAACTTAGGACTGATTACCCCACTCGAGAAGCCGTTCATCCTATTCTTTTTCTGGTTCTAATTGCTCCCATTGTTTTGTTCTAAACTTTTCAGGACTCCATATCAACTCCATATCATAAGAATAATTCAGAAATAAGATTTTATTGCCCGGGGGGGGGGGGGGGGGGGGACTCTCCATATTTGTGACCGGGGATGATCGTCGTATCTTTTAGGGGTTAAAATCACGATGGTTTGGTCTCTTTTAGGGGAGATCGTGATCTTCAATAAATTTTAGGAGATTGGTATCTGTTAGGGCCGAAACTGGTATCTGTTAGGGCCGAAACTTGTTTTTTCTTATGATAGTGCTTCTAAAAACCGTGTAAGAAGAGAGATTATTCGATTCGAGAAGACGATAAATTAGAAAAAAAACACGAAATTTCTTGATGGGTATCTTTCACCTTTACCTGTGTCCTTCGCGCCTACTTGGTACATAAGAACTCATGTTTTAGGGTATCTTTTAGGGTAATGAATTTTTTGAGCCACGCCATGGCCCGCCATGTTTGGTATCTTTTAGGGGTGAAACTGAAAATTTCTGACGATCATCCCCGGTCAAAAAAATGGGAGTCCCCCCCCGGGTTTTATTGATTGTTCTTTATGCCTCGTGTATGGAACATTTTCGGACCGTACGAAAAAGAAAGTTTCACTCTCCAGTTGATGGAAATGTACACGGTATTTCAATATTTCAAGTAAATAAGATACATTCAATATGTGTATATTTAACGTTAATTAGGCTCATCAGTAGGTTCTGAAAACAATCCGATCTTAATTGCAATAATTATAAATCCATGCTCCCCGCCTCGATGATTAGCTGCTCTAGTTTCACATTTAATTTGTGGGACTGGTGTTTAAATTATTGATACATTTATTAGTAGTTTTTCTCAAAGATTGATATCGAGTAGCCCTTGGTCCAACCTTTCTTTCATTCGCTATTTCATGTGTTGCAGCAAAATTTTGATTTTTAAAGTGGGATTTTTTTTCCTAGGAGCCTCCATCACCATCGAAACACAGGAGTGTAGATGAATCCAATGGTTACAAATTGTCCCCTCTCTTACAAAAAGGTGGCTCCGAGAAATTAGCACAGTCATCCAGCTATTGTTGAGGACCGTCTCTTAATCACGAAATTCTAACTTCAAAACTTAATAACGTGTCGCGTATTTGAAAGAGCCTTTCCTACAATATGTTTCAGTTTTAAATTCACTTTGTTCTTCAGTTTGAAAGGATCCACCATTAGTTAGTAAAGGCAATCACGTGGGGCTGAGTACAACTTGGGATTAATTTCACGAGTGTTTTCAATTTTTTTCCAGAATTGCTCGGCCTTCTGCGGCGATAATGTTACAAATCTGTGTGCGTTGAACCCTTATAACTCGGTCGGGAGACGCGTTATCGTATTCAAATGTTCTCTCCAAACATCATTTACAGCTACAAAACTCGTTGCATTGCGATCTGCGTTTTAAAAACATCGATTTATTTTTGACTTGCTGTTCCACCAGTCAAATCTTATGAGCCAATCAGATTCGAAAGGCGATTCTGGAACAAAATGGCGGCGCCGTGACAAAGGCGAATGGGGTTGAGGGCAAGATTTCAGGAGATATTTTAGCCACATCTCAGCTGAAAGCCAATAAGTTCTATCTGTAAACCGCAATGGAACAAATTCACAACGTTATTAACTTCATAACCTTCCCATGCGCATTGGTTAAACTAAGATTCATGAATAATTAGTACGTGTACATATCTATAAACCTTGTCCTTAGGCATAGTCACTCATCTGTTTTGCAGCTTTGCAAAACACATCGCTAAGAAATTTGCATTCGTTTGATTCTGTTGCGCTTTTGGATGTTTCAGGTTATCTTCGTTCCGATTTCATTTTACAGTCACAACGGTTAAGTGTAGAAAAAATAATAGAAATTTCAGGATTTTTAAAGCTGCATGTTGCTTTATTTCTACAGTATTGCGTCCTCTGTTAAACAGTTGGGGTGGGAAGCTTTCGGAAACCGGAATACAAACACAAGAGAATATCTTCACTGTAACATTGCCAATATTCTATGGCGCTCCTCCCAACGGCAGCCCGTTCTTGTATCAAAGACAATCCAGCTCGTAACCTCCCGGGAGGTTCTTGTGACGAGCTGACCGCGCATGCACGAGATTTGGTACAGGGCCGTTGAGAGAAAGAACCTTTCTACGCATGCCCAAACGTTCAAAATCAGCCAATCAGCGATGGCCATCACCAGAGCCTCCCCCGCGAGCAGGCGAGCCGGGGAGGTCTGGGTACGAGAATGAGCAGCATCAAACAGTGCTCGCTAAAACGGCGACTAAAAAGAATGCATTGGCGACACAATGCAATGGCGGCACAACACATTTGCGACCCAATACATTAATACATTGATGACACGTTTTGCAGGAGTCGCCAAGTAGGGGCTCTCATTTCAAGTCTCGAGTTGTTCTGGTAGATCAGGGTGATACCTAACGCGAAGTGCGGTTATTGTCAGGAATAAGTCACATCAAAGTCAGAAATAAGCGACATTAACGTCACTCATTGTAGGTACACGGGCAATAGGACACTGAAGAGCTTGATCTTGGCCTGAAAACTGGCTCCCGTTATGACATAACTGGCAACTTTTGTTAGTGTTCTTTTTTTAGACTTTAGTTACCGTGTATTTAACCTAGCATGTAGAGCTTCCAATCAATATTTGTCCTGTTGCGTTGGTAATTCAGAACCGGTTCTCAGCCATGATTCCAGTAGCGATCCATAGACAAGGCGCCCATGTCCTCCCTTGGTTGTCTCTGATGACAATGATCGTATCAGGGAACATTCACCTAGATCCTTCATATATGCAAACTATAGTGTCCTTCTGTATATCCTCGTACGGAGGACACTATAGTGTACTATATATGAACATTCTTCACAAAGCTGCCGACCTGTGGACGAGCCCGCGATCTCTCAGATTCTCCCGTTGTTGTTCCAGCAGTGTTATCACTTCGCCCATGCTCGGTCTCACCTCAGGCTCTCTCTGTATGCATCTCATCACCAACTCACGCAGAACACCACTGGTTATAAGGTTCACCTGCTCGCTTGTTTGCTCTTTTACTGGGAGTTCCCGGATGCACAGTTCGCACAACAGAAGACCGAAACTATAAACGTCAACCTGGAAATAAAACAACACACTTGGATAAAAGGGTTAGTACTCGTTCACATTGACCAAAAGGACGTCCTATTGTCAGTTAAACAATAGAACGAGGCATAGATGTATTGTGTTGATCCTCGTTCTATTGTTTCACAGACAATAGAACGTCCTTTTGGTCAATGTGAACGAGTGCTAACCGGATAAAAGGGGACAGCTAAGGTCCGGGAGTATAAAGTATAAATAGCCGTGGCCCGGTTATCACTCCGATCTCCCCAACTTTAGTACTGACAATTCAGTGTGTGGGTAGTAGGTGTTTTATATTGGCTGCGCGATAGAAATCAGCCCGTTGTGATATGAGTGAGGGGTTAATATTTGATGAATATGGGCGCATATCACATTCATCTCTCTTTCCGACGTAAAAACGATGTAAGGACGATGTTGTAACGGGGTCAAACATTAGAACTCGCTTCTTGTACAATTTTGCCGCGCAACGCTATCGTTCAAGCTGTTACACAGTTTAACTCTTCACGCATGCGCACTCACCTTGGCAGATTGTGTCGACGTCGAGGCTTCAGGTGCCGCGTAGATACTCGCCCCAGGATTCACGGTCATGTATTGACGCATAAAATTTGCCGCGCCGTAGTCAGACAGCTTAGCTCGCCAGCACGTGTCCCGTTTCCATAGCAACACATTAGAGCTACTGATATCGCGATGTATGATGGGATATGGTTTGTTCATGTGAAGGTAGTTCAGCGCGCGTGCGCAGTCGAGTGCTATAATGATGATTTCTTCTTGGTGCAAAGCACGCTGGGATAGAACGGCGCGGAGGTCTGTGTCGAGTATCTCGGTTAAAAACAAAGGTATCCCGTCATCATTTGTTGCTCCTATAAATTGCAAAAGGCAAGGATGTCTGCACCTGGAGGCGATGCTCATCTCTCTCTCGAATAATCTCCGATTGTGCGGCGACAAAATGAGCTCATGTATTTGCTTCACGGCTACTTTGCTTCCGCGGAATTTCCCTATTTTCACCGTACCCACGCACCAGTCCCTAACGCCACTTCCGTTAACGTCACTTCCTCTCGCCGAATCAACCAATCACGATGCTCGATTCTCCTAGAGTCATCAAGCATAGTTTGCCTAGTGTTAACCGCTGCTTGTAGTTCCCGCAGGCGCCGGCCCGCCTGCTCTAATGCCGCGTCTCTCTCCCTCAACTGTTCATTACAGTGTGTGATCGTCAAATCGTTCGCTTCTAATCGCTGCTGGTAGTCCTGCCTTTCTTCGCCCATTCGAGTTCTCTCTGTAGATATGCGTTCTCGTTCTTGGTTTAGCTCGCCTTGTAAAGTCTCCTTCTCCTGTCTTTGTTCTTCGCATTCCAGCCTTAAGCGCCTCATTTCCTCCTCCAACCGTACTCTGACTGCATGCTCCTCATGGTATCGCTGCTCGCTCGCTGTAATTCGATCTTCTCGCCCTTTTATCTCGCGATCCTGGGACTGCCTAAACAACCTTTGATTCTCCAACTCGTCCATATGTTGCAAGCACGCACTCCGCACAGTCCTCAACTCCGATTCCAGATTCCTCCTAGTCTGGGTCTCTTCCCCTAAAAACCTCTGCAACTCGCCCAAAGTGCGCTCTTTTTCTCTTATCTGTTGCTCTCGAAGGTTGCGCAGGACTCGTTCTTCATCCAGAGATCTCCTCGCGACTGTCAAATCACTTTGTAGTTGTCTCAATCTAGACGACGAATCACGTTCTTGTTCAAGCTCCTGTCGCGCAGACTGTAACGCAACCCTACCAGCCTCGATCTCACGTGTGAGTAACGCAATCTCGTCACGTTGCTGAATGACTAAATGTTCCCGTTCAGATAGGGTCAACCTCAAGTCACGAATAGTCTCTATATTTCTTGAGCGCTCTGCGCGCTCTAGTGTTAGTAGTTTCTGATGCTGTTCTAGCGTGTAGCGCTGTTTCTCGCTGTGTTTTCCAAGCTCATTGATATGCGTTTCCATTTTACCGTGATGGTGTAGTACGTCACGCATTTTGGAATTTGGCGGACTCTCGCCATCAGAGATCTCAGCGTCACGGTAACCATTAAAGCTTGCGTTACTTGTAACGCCAGAATTTCCTTGCTCTGGAGTCACGTCTGAACGGGGCGGTGGCGTGACACTTGAAGACTGGAATGTTTCATCATTAATTGATGGAAAAATGTCACGAACATTATCAGAAGTTAACCTAGAGAATATGTTACGCTTCACACCGGCGATGTCGGAAAACAAGCACTTGTTTCTGATGCAGAGTCACGCAATCTAGAATGGCCCTCAAGTTTTCCAGAAGTACTGTCACGTGGCCGTGAATGAACGTCACGCAAGTTAGATGGGCTGTCAAATGCTCGCGTCGCACTATCTATGGAGGAACTGTCACGAATTCCTGACATTGGGGTGTCACGCATTTCGCATACCGCGCTGCTCATTTCTAAATTAGATGAGCTCGTAGTATTATTTTGTTCTGACGATGAAGAAACAGTTTGATCAGAAGTTGAAGTTTTATCTTTGGGTCTGTGATTTTCGGGTTTGCATTTGTAGATCAGAAGTGGAATGGTCGTGTTTGGAATCGGACGCGGGAATGTCAGCAATCTGTTCTGTTATGTTATCACTTGTAGGAAGGTTAGGCTTCTGGAGAGAAAAAGATACTGGTATGAAGAAAAGTTAGAGCGGACAATGTCGCAAACAAAACCAGTCTCTCTCGCAGCCGGTTCTTTGTGTCGGTCACGCAACGCTCCCCTCTGTTGCGTGACACAAAGAACGGGCTGCGAGGGAGACTACAACAAAACGCAAAGTATTTTACAGAGGATTTCATGAATGTAGTAAAATCAATCTCAAAGTGATTACACCAGTTCTGAATGAACCGCACGGGGGGGGGGGGGGGGGGGGGGGGGGGGGGGGGGGGCGCACGGGGGGGGGGGGGGGGATCTATTTTGGGATAAAATTGAAAAGTCATCTCTTTTACCCCTCCCCCTTCGAATTTCCAAGCGCCAAACATACCCCCTCGCATGGAAATTCCAGGGTCCAATACGCCCTACCCTGGAAATTTTTCCATAGGTCCTCAACACCCCACTCCCACCCCCGAAAAGAACCGCCTTTCCTTCCCGCTCCCCCCCCCCCCCCGATTTGTCACATTTTGTCACAAATCCAAGATGGCGGCCAAGCGATAGCAAACTCGGGTTTCTCGACCTAAAACTACTCTCCAACGCCTGCGAGCAGGCTAAAATAACACTGGCATTCGTTTCCTAGTCGTCTGTTCAACCTATACCTTCGCCTTGAACTCGATAAAAGTAATTGTGAGCCATAAAACCACCATTTTCTTTTGAGCATGCGTCGGTGGATGTCACCAGAGCCTCCCCCGCGAGGTGACGAGCCGGGGAGCTCTGGGTAAGAGAATGGATTTGTTCGCAACCAGCACTATTGACGCATAAAATCGCACCCCTATGTCGAACGGTTAGCACTCGTTCACATTGACCAAAAGGACGTTCTATTGTCAGTTAAACAATAGAACGAGGCATAGATGTATTGTGTTGATCCTCGTTCTATTGTTTCACAGACAATAGAACGTCCATGTCGGTTAGCACTCGTTCACATTGACCAAAGGACGTTCTATTGTCTGTGAAACAATAGAACGAGGATCAACACAATACTGTCGAACAGGCATTTATAATAATATAGTACTCCACAGAATAATGCAACTTTACCATTATAATTTCACATTTATTTATTTCAATCCGGTTTGCGTTAACCACGACAGGGTAGTGGCAAGTCGGTTATAAAATTTTACAAGCTCGAGAAACAAACCGCGTGTCATCACTAAGGGTTGGTCTACACATAAACGCAAGATAGTATTGTATTATATAAGTTTTGATAAAGCTATATATATATATATATATATATTTATTATATAAACATCAGTGAAATACCAAGGTTTATTATATAAACACCAATGAAATACCAGGCTGTCGCTTTAAAGTTCGCAGAATTGTGAAAACCACAGTAAGGGAAAAATAAAAACGGAAATTCTTCTTCTTAAGGTAATGGTAGATTGCTCTTGAGTTCTAAAGTCGCTTCCGTAGCACTCGCACGGCTCGTCTCTCCTCGGAAAACATATCGGTCGTACTACACAAGGCCACCCTGTGCGGACGGGCATCCTTCTCGTGGACTGTTGGCCTTTTCTGCGGCACATCTTTTCCCTCGCGTCTTCTACCTTGAGCCTTCCTGGTGTGGCTTTTCTTTTTAACTTGCTTCTCAGGTTCTTCTCCCTCTTTAATCGGCTGCATTATTTGCCCGTTACGCCGCGGTGAGGCGCTGGCATGACGTACCTTTCCCACATCCCCTCCGTTTTCTTTTTGAACTTCAAGAGTGTCCTTACTTCTTGATTCTCGGATGCTGTGACGTTCTCTTTTCTCCTTATGCATCGTATCCACAGCTCCAGCTCCAGCTCCAGCTCGCTCTCTGTTTCCTTTTCCAGGTTTTGCGGGTGGCCCACTGTTAGGAGCGACAGACGCGCGAGCCTTACTCTGTCGTCCCCTTTCTTTGCCTTCCCTTCCAACCGTCCCGGTCCGGGCTCTCTGTTCCACTACCTTAGTATCTCGTCGTTGAGAGGGAACATCAGTTTTGCTCCCGCCCGGCTGAGTTTCCCTTCTGCCAACTCCCGTCGCTTTTCCTCTAACAAGTAGTTTCTCTGATTGTGGAGCAACAGTTTGAGATACAAACTTCGTGTCTTTTCGTTTTGGTTTACCAGTGGTAGCGTGGCGAGCGCTTCTTCCTTGGAAAAACGACATTCTCCTACCACTCAGCGACAATGATTTTAACTGGGATGTTCACCTTGTAGTTCCAGGCCAGAAAGCAAAAACTACGAGCGATTTCGGGCTTTTATAGCACTAGCTACCAAAACAATGACGCATTACAAGATGTCAGTGAAAAAAGGTCTACGTTGTTTCCTGATGTGACAATATTCAAATCACGGTGAATTACGTTTCTAAGGCGAAATGGTGTCAGAATTCATCATATGCCAAATCACGGCCTTGGTAACCATGGCAACATCAAACAGAAAAGCCTTAAAAATTAGCAGCATAACGCAAGGCATATCACAAGTTCGTTTGTTTGTGGAGTAACGGGTAGAAAAACAACCTGGTTAGCATGGAAACGTGATGTCAAGAAACAAACACTTGCAAATAATGCGCATGTCGCTATCGAGACTTTGACGATGAATTAACAACATTTGGTAAACATCAGAGTTGTCATGGTTTCTGTCAGTCATATGAAAAACAGGGTTGCGTTATTGTGAAATACATTAAGTTTCTATTTTTGACGTTTTGTGTATTGAGCCTGTGTGTTGTGTAACGGTGGTAATTCGCGATCTTAATTTGCACAGTTTTGGGAAATTTCACTCTCTTTTTCCTAGACATTACAGCTAAAATCGTTGCATCGCGACCCGCTTTTTCAAAACATCGATTTGTTTTTGGCTTTGCTGGCCCGCCAGTCAAATCTTATGAGCCAATCAGATTCTTGCTCTGTTTCGCCTAGTGCAGTCGACTGGCTTTCCGACGCGACGTTGTCTGGTTTCAGTTCAGAGGAAAGCCAGTTGACTGCACTTTGCGAAACAGAGCAAGAGTTTCATTGGTTCAGAGAGTTTGATTGGCGGAACAGCAAAGTCAAAAATCTAAAAATCTAAAAATCTAAAAATCTAAAAATCTAAAAATCTAAAAATCTAAAAATCTAAAAATCTAAAAATCTAAAAATCTAAAAATCTAAAAATCTAAAAATCTAAAAATCTAAAAATCTAAAAATCTAAAAATCTAAAAATCTAAAAATCTAAAAATCTAAAAATCTAAAAATCTAAAATCTAAAAATCTAAAAATCTAAACACTTGTTTACAAGTGTCGAGTTCTAAACACTTATTTACAAGTGTCGAGTTCCCCGCGTGGCGCTTCCCCCGTGGCGCGTTTCTCCCTCTCCTGAGAAACTCGACACAAATCGAAGCGCGTCGCGGGTAAAAAAACATTTCCCTCGATTTACGGACGTTCGCCGAAGAAGGGGCTGCAAGCAGTCTATGTTCTTGTTACACTGTTAATTTTGTTGTTATCATTGATAATACTGTTGATGTTTGTACTAATAGACAGAACGTAACCGTTTGGATATTCCACGGTATTCTACCTACCGAGGGTGACGATGGCGTTCTCTCGTAAAGCTTTCTACGGGCACTTGAGGATTCTGGAAAAATAAAATAATAAAAATAAAATCAGACTTTGCATGCGACTCAATAGAACACAATTTTATTTTGCATTCTTTTTGCATGTTTTTCACTTATCATTTTCCAGATATGATTTATTTTCTACAACGGGTGGAATGACCGAAGAGTGCAAGACTTTTAACCCCGTCAGAAATTTTCAGTTTCACCCCTAAAAGATACCAAACATGGCGGGCCATGGCGTGGCTCAAAAATTTTTTACCCTAAAAGATACCCTTAAACATGAGTTCTTATGTACCAAGTAGGCGTGAAGGACACAGGTAAAGGTGAAAGATACCCATCAAGAAATTTCCGTGTTTGTTTCTAATTTATCGTCCTCGAATCAAATAATCTCTCTTCTTACACGGTTTTTAGAAGCACTATCATAAGAAAAAACAATTTGGACACAGTTTCGGCCCTAAAAGATACCAATCTCCCTAAAATTTATTGAAGATCACGATCACCCCTAAAAGAGACCAAACCATCGTGATTTAACCCCTAAAAGATACGACGATCATCCCCGGTCAAAAAATATGGGAGTCCCCCCCCCCCCGGGCTTTAACAGCAGACTTTCCAAACTTTTCTCCATAAAGAAGGGAGGAGATTATGGGACGACTGTCTCATGGTTACGCGCAAAGGTTTTATTTGCAATTCTGCGGTCCGCTCTAATCAAGAACCAGATGAGCTCAAATAATAATGATCTTTTGCCTTAAAGGGGCAAAAGTAAAGGCAAAAGTACAGGCAGTGAGATAAAAAAGTGTAGCCTCTGCTCGCAGGGAACTTGTGGACTTGGACACCTACAATCTGCTACAGACACTGCCTGGAACTCAGCAAGGTTTCCTTACTTTTAGGTGTGAGTATTTTGCGGGCTTCCGTGTTGCTACCGGATGGAGACATGGTTGAGGAGCCAGTTGTAGTGTCGTCACTCTTATCTTTGGCTTGAAGAACCGCCTCGTTTCTCTCATTCTCTAGTTCTGTTGCTGACTCTTTGGCATCTAGCTTTGCCTTCAACTCATTTGCACTGTAAGAAGAACAGCACAAAATGAAGACTATTTACGCGTTAAAGTTATTGAGTTGTCTATTGCTGCGAAAGTTTTCAATTCCAACAAATATAGTAAGCCTACCTCATCTCTGACCACGATATCTTGTCAGACATCCTCTTCTGAAACTAAAATACAAAATAATAATGGTCGTGACACAAGTCCTTTGTAATAAAATGAATGTTGTGGAATCACGAGCCACAGGCGGGTGACTCCACAACACATTTTTACCACGATGATGACGTAAAGAGTGATAAGAGTCCACACCACTCAAACCTCTGGAATTTATTAAAATTGCTCGGACTTTCCTTCATTCTCTACCTATGTGTTGAAACTTTCTGAGCGGGAAAAGGCTTCTGAGCTTACCAATTCTATAAAATCTGCCTTCACGTCTCGAGGTATGGAGTTTGAATTGATGTGAAAAATGATACGCCTTCTCCAGCATTCTGTACAAAGATAAGATATTTTTAAGTTTTGAGTTTCATACAAGTACAATATGTCGGAGATTTCAGAGTTTAATTGGCAATCAGATCCTTGCCCAGTTTCACCTAGTGCAGTGAAATGGCTTCCGCTGCGACAGGGAAGCCATACAAATGCAGTGGACTAAGGAGCTGATTGGCTGTGCAAACAAGATTGCCAGATCAGAATTTGATGTTTTTGGAAACGTGGGTCGCAATGCAAAGGTTTTCGCTGGTAGGGGTCAAAATCGACTCTCGGGTATTTTTTAGGGGGTATCGGAGAAACATTGTGGCTTTCACTAATAAATGGTATTTTTTAGGGGTGTGCAAATGAATGAAAGGGTCACAAACCAAGTAAACGTTTTCTTTCTTTCTTTGTTCATTTATAGCTCTAAAATAAGCTTGTTTTGAGATGAAAACAATAAACAATAACAAAAACGGTTTATTGTTGGTATTTTTAGGGGTCATTTTGTTTTTTAAGGAATTTTTTAGGGGTTGGATTTTTTATGTCCAGGAGGGTACCACTTTACCATCAGTATCTAAGTGCTTTAGAAGCACTGACTGTATGTTACGTACCTTGAGTAGTGAGGTCTGAAAAGAGCATCTTTTCTTTGTTTTTATCAGCGATAGACTTGGCACCATCATTAGTGAGAGTGAATGCTACTACAGGGTTTGGAGACTCAAAGGTTACCTGGTGATAAATAATATACATTGTTCTTGTCTTTGCTTCTTCCAAAGATCCTAAACGATGCACAATGAGATTTTGGGGGGTTAGAAATGAGTTACAGAATTTAAGTATCAGAGTCACCAGTCAATAGGTTGTACATATTGCTTCTCCTTAACAATATCAAGATTGGTATGACTAGTTTTACGGGAAAACTAGGTGGTCTGTGTTGGCAGAGAAGTGAACATGAACAACAACAACCAAAGGTTGAGATTTATGTTAAATGCCGTGGAAAATTGTTGCTTTGCTGACGTTTCGAGCGTTTGCCCTTCATCGGAACAAAGAGAGGGTTTTCTCTCTTTCCTCCGATGAAGGGCTAACGCTCGAAACGTCAGCAAAACACCGTTTTTCCATGGCGTTTAACATAAATCTCAACCTTGGTTGTTGTTGTTCAATATCAAGATTGTGTGGGCCAAATATCAACCACGACAGGGGGGATCCTGGAATTTCAGATAAAAGGAGAGCTAGATAAAAATGTTGGACAAAAATTTGCAAATTTCCTTTGTCCTCAACAAATACAGTAAATGTATAGAAAATCTCCCACAAAGGACCCGGTCCAGGTCTCTCAAAAACTCCACAAGTATGGACATTTGTTGAGAAATCCTTCTACCGGTAGGATTGGGAATAGGGAGGGTCAAATGCTTCACAACATGAAAAAAACAAAAACAAATTCAGCTTACCAGGCACTCTGAAAGATCTTTAAAGGGTATTTTCAAAGAGAGAGAGGCTCCTAAAACAGCAGATTGGAAAAAACATAGAAACAGAAAACCATAAAAAAAATATTACCAACTGAAGTAACAATAATATTGTTCATGAAAAAAAAATTACTAAATTGAAACTTTAACCAAATATAATGTATGTAGCTTCTTTTGCCGCCATCCGCTTGCTGAAAACGCCTTACTCAATACTCGATACTTACATTTACTTTTTTCCACCATAAGCAGTGTCCAATTTGAAAGCAATTTGCTCCTTTGGACACGCTCACACATAACAAAAACACAAATAATTTATTCACAAGTTCTCTTCTCCTTATTTCTTTTTGTCATGTTCTACAGTGTTTTTAAAAAATATGTATTCTGTAAATAATATTTATTAGTGTAAGAAATAAAAACTGAATTGAAATTGAATTGAATTATCTACTAGACTACCGGTATAATACAATACCTTCTGCAAGCTCCAGCTCCATGAAGACTTTCTCAGCATAAATCTATAAAACAAAGTAAAGTTTCATAAAACATATTTCTCAGAGGCTGTGTGGTGGCATGTAAACTTTAAATTGCAGCAGTTGCGACCCAGTGGTGGCCCAGGTTTCCATTTGAAATTTCATGTCATAGCAGTTGCAAAACTC
The DNA here is from genome assembly GCA_033964015.1 of Scolanthus callimorphus. Classification (NCBI taxonomy): domain Eukaryota; kingdom Metazoa; phylum Cnidaria; class Anthozoa; order Actiniaria; family Edwardsiidae; genus Scolanthus; species Scolanthus callimorphus. The sequence goes on from CM066922.1 coordinate 15,450,588, forward strand.
CAGTTACAGCTGTCGCAGAGATACAACACATGCGATTCCTGCAACAGGAGTTGCAGCAGACACAAGAGTCGCAGTGTGTTGCAGCAGTCCTGAGGCCACAGCAGGTTTCCAATACATAGTACAGCACTTGCAGAACAACTTTGTTCATATATAGACTTTGTATATAGATTTGTGCTGTATGTATTTTCCATTTGAATTTTGCTTGTGCACAGTTTTATCTGTTACACTGATGAAGTGCCAGCTGGAGCCACAAGAAAAATATTTACTATATATATTTTAGCACGTTAAATTCCAATTTTATGTATTTTAACTTTTGTTCATGACAGCTCTGACAGAACAACTTTGTTCACTAAAGCTGTGATGGCTGCAACTATATGTAAAAACCAGATTTTAGTGAGTGCCTGGCTACATAAGCTTTGCTGGTTGAATAATTACAATGCATTAGTCCGTCACCTAGGACCCGAAAATTTCGTTCTAATACTCATCTCTGTAGAACAGCTGAGACCACTACCATTCGAAAGTTTAACTATCAAGCGTTCAAAAAAAACCCACCCCGGACAAACAGATCGGTAGCTTTCGATTAGAAATTCGAGTTTGAAAAGAGGTGAGTGAACTCCCTGCGGCAGCCATTTTGTTTCTCGGAGCAAACCCCGCGCCCTAATGAAGTGAAAATAAAAATGCCCCAAACGCTTTAAAACACTTGTTTGTCTTATTTGATAGCTTCGTATTATTGAAAGATGTTATTTTAGCCACTTAAGATGTTTTGGGGGATTTTCGAAAGAAATAAAACGCTCCAAAGGCGAGCGAACAGGTCCGGTACATGTAAGCTTACTAATTTATTCTTCAAAAATAACGCAATTCGAGCAGTTAATTTTAGACTTCAATTCCATTACAAGTGTTTGCCCAAAACAACTTACGCTCGCTTTATCAAGCTTTCTTGGACTAATCACTGCTTAGCCAGACTATTTTATTTAAGAATCAGAATTTGTAATCGTCTTTTGGCTAAGATTTGACCATACCGACAATACTCGCTTCAAGCGAAACAGATGTTATAAAATTCCCACAGTGTGATCACACACTTTCGTTTATTTTTCAGAGATATTCATCTTCTATGGAAGATCATGCTTATTATGAAAGTTATGATAAACAACAATCGACTATACAATAGAATAGCGGCGCCTCGAACAACGTGAATCAAGTGATTTACTAAAAATTCGCCTGTTTTGTTGGCTAAAAATAAAAACTAAAACATGTAATTGTGTGAAATTGTTTGTTTTGTGACTAGACCTGGTTACAATGCAACCAAAAGCGGAGGATTTACATGTAGAATTAATCGAGAAATGTATTATTCGTAGCGAATCTTCAGCAGAATTAGCGCAATGTCGAAATGTAGATTCCTGGAAAAATTGCATCGAGCCGCAGTTACAAGACAACGCCAGCCAATTCTAGAGCTATCGAGTGAGACGCGCATAGTGAAAGATCATGAGATGCAGAGAGGATTTTGTGAACCAAAATATCTCCAATCTTATTCAAAGAATGTTACGGCGGGAGCAGCAGCTGATCAGCCAGCAACGACGTCATCCGTGTCCAGCGCCATCCTCCCTGGCAAGTGATTCAGAATATGAGTAGAGCAGATTTCGTATGACTGTGAAAGGTGCCGCGAAAGAGTTGTGCCGCGCCGCGACCATACCGCGACTACGCGATTTCATTCAGTATCTACAGCAGGTCAGGTTCCGTACCGCCACCTCGACAGTACCGCTTTCACAGTGTAACGAGGAGGTACCAGTAATCGGGATCTTCTTGATTATGACTTTTACTTTAATTTCAACTTTGGCTCAACTACCACTACTTTTACAATAATGGTAGCCCTTTTATAGGATTCAACCCAGGATGGTTCTCACGGTTTCAAGTGTTTACGCCCAGTTGACGAAGGAACTCTTCGTCAACAGGACCTTATTAGGTAAAACTAAAGAAGCACGACTATTTAATCTGATTTACGCATGCGAAGAAAGCGTGGGAAAACTACGGTTTACATTTGGATAAAATCTCTTAAAAATGTGCTGAACTAGGACAGTTTGATTGCCGTGAGAACTTCCTCTGAGTTGAATCCTTTACAAACATGTTTACCTACAAGGGTGACGTAAGGGAGTTCCCTACAACATTCTCTTAGGCGAGACTACAAAACTAACTCTGAAATGTTCTCATTGTGAGACTACAAAGAAATCCTAAAACTAGCTTCGTAACACTCCCCCCGTCTTAAAATGGCACATCTCCTGATGTGTAGAAGTTATTAAAAGTGAATAATTAAAAATTAAAAAAAAATGTTGATGTTTACAACTTATAGAGTTTCGTGCTTTTTAGAGTCTTGACACGTGTGTACTACAAAGCTACAAAAACACTAGAAAATGACTACAAAACTATTTCAGAACGACACGTGTTAGAAGAAACACTCAGAAAACACTGAAAATGGAATATATTCAGTTGTCGTTTGCATTACTAGGGACGTTAGTACCTTTTGAAAGAAGTGCGTGAATGTCGTACAAGACATTAAATCTGAAAATTGAACTGGCTGTAAGCAAAGGCGGTGCGCAAGACCTATGTACCCATGATGCCGTAATTTAAACAGCAATTCTAAATATAGGTACATCGATCTCCACATGTTTCCATTTCCCATTATATCCTCTATATAATTTAAAGCTGGATCTAACAGAAGTTGTCTAAGGAATGTTTCTTTGATGTATAATCTTCCTGCTAATTCCACTAAAAAAGTGATGTTATGAAGTTCGAACGATAGTTCGATCTCTGGTTGATCATTGTTAATCGTGTCGTCGACAAGTTCCAGGAGTAAGTCTAAGGTATGCCAGTTCCTAAAATTATACAACGTGAACTGTGTAAGTTCAGGACGCTGTTCTCTGTCCTCTGTGAACGCGGCAAACGCTCCGCTCACGGACGCGAGATTGGCCATCGTTTCCTCCTTTATTTTTCTCACGAAGGGAACATCGTATAGTGCGATTGACACTTCCAGTCTTTCTTCCTCCATTGCTTTCTTTGATTCCCTTTTGCTGTCTGCCCGTGTGCGTCTAGTGGTTAGGATCCGGCGCTCTCACCGCCGTTGCCCGGGTTCTCCACCAGTGTAACGAGGAGGTACCAGTAATCGGGATCTTTCTTGATTATGACTTTTACTTTAATTTCAACTTTGGCTCAACTACCACTACTTTTACAATAATGGTAGCCCTTTTTATAGGATTCAACCCAGGATGGTTCTCACGGTTTCAAGTGTTTACGCCCAGTTGACGAAGGAACTCTTCGTCAACAGGACCTTATTAGGTAAAACTAAAGAAGCACGACTATTTAATCTGATTTACGCATGCGAAGAAAGCGTGGGAAAACTACGGTTTACATTTGGATAAAATCTCTTAAAAATGTGCTGAACTAGGACAGTTTGATTGCCGTGAGAACTTCCTCTGAGTTGAATCCTTTACAAACATGTTTACCTACAAGGGTGACGTAAGGGGAGTTCCCTACAACATTCTCTTAGGCGAGACTACAAAACTAACTCTGAAATGTTCTCATTGTGAGACTACAAAGAAATCCTAAAACTAGCTTCGTAACAACAGTCATACGAAATTTGCTCTATACAACAAGTGCTTTGCCAAATTTTCGGCTTTGCTTATTAAAAGCCTTCACCACGGCAACTCCCTGACAAATGTGTATTTAGTACTATGCATCCCAGTAAACCGCGGCATGAACCTTCGTTATTTCGGACCGCCGGCGACTTCTTGAAATTGATCGCGTGATCGCTTTTTATGTGCCACGAGATGTGATGTTTATGTACCACGTGATCAATACTTTTTGGCGTTAACTTCGCTTGAGAGCAACGAAACAATGGATGCTTAAAAGGTATTGCTCACGTGGTACATAAACAACGCATCTGGGCGCATCTGGACGCCGACCCAGCGCATGGTATTACACGCTCACAATGCGGGAGGAAGTGCGTCATCCACTAAGACGACACAGACGTGCTTATTATGTTCCTTGGACACGCCCATAACCGGGGTAAATGCTATCTGACCTGTCCGAAGTTGCAGACACGGTATACAGCTATTTCAAAAAACGTTGTCGGAAGCCGTTACGCGCCCAGACCGCAAAATTGCCTGGATAGGAGGTCTTTAATCTGCTAACTGCTTGAGTACCGACGTTTATGAACTCGAGACATTACTAGCTTGAAACAAAACTGTCTTTCGTAGAATTTAGCACTCAGACCAGCGAGGTATCATCCGAATAGGATATTTAGTTTCTACCCATACTGCCGTTCGTACTGGGCGCGTAGGCTTGAGCGCTCACAAGACCGACAACATTTGTTGAAATAGCTGTAAACGCGAATCGCCCCGGGCGTCTCGAAAGAAGATGTTCCCCAAGGTCTTTTCGGTCTGCGCGCCTTGACGGGGTGCGCTACCGTCTCCGCCTTCTTATTCTAGGGCAAGTGGCGCCCACTAGATGCTCGAGAACAAGAGCTACGCTTTTGCGACATTGAAAAGGAGTGGAGGGTACCTGAGGCGACGTTCAGAGTTGCACTGTATCAAAGAAGTCAAGGTAGATCCGGAGTCGCTCCCACTCTGTCAATTGTCATTGCGCGTTTACGTGGCACGCGCAAATTACCAGGCAGCAAATTGGAGAAGAGCAATGAAGGCGTGTCCCCAAGTCCCTTCTCTCATGGCTATGATTGGAATCTAACGGAGGGCACATCCAGTTTGGTTGGAGTTTGAATCATTGCTTGACTCTAATCCCGCACCTGAGGAGGTTTTAGAGCTGATGTCGTACACATGCAAACGAACGTGGTGCTGCAATATCAAAGCAGGACTGAAATGCACGGAGATGACATCACATTAGCCATCTGATTGCAGGTGTGGCGACATGCAGAGCCACACTACACGTGGGCGTGTTCGATAGTCAGTAATCTATACAATGCGCACCAGTTATGATCGATCAACTCCAATTATAAGTTTAGCAATTATATTTCCTCCCTTGTTTCCTCTCGCATGTTTCTAGCAAAAGGAACGCGCGATATTAACATGATTAACACGTCACGGATTCACAACGGGGCGTCGTCGGCGGAACTGTACTAAATCAGATAACATTATACCTGCGTATCTTTCAGGTGAGACGGGTTTTTGAAATTGACTCTGGTGAAGTGGACGCTACTAAATTAGTTAAAATGCCACGCCCTACTAACCGTGCAACAATCATACGTTTTCTTCTTTCAAGATTTACGTATCATCGAGGCCTGCCAACAGACGAAATCGAGAGAAAATGCTATTACTGTAGATACCGCTAAGAACGCACAGTCGTGGTGGCAAATCTCGACAAATCAGTTGAGATTTCGAATGACGACTGAATTTTAAGAAGATACTGTCGAACTGGGAATGCCATGAGCTGCCATTGGGTCGGGGTTACACTTTGAAGACGGCGTGATCCTTTCAGCTTCATAACGCTATTTCGACAACAATCTAAGTAATAATCTCGTCACAGAATTAACGGAAGGCTGATTTGATACAGCCTTTCTCCTGCAATTTAAGACTTTGCCACGTAGCAAAATTTCGAAACATTAGCGCTTGCACTGAGTTCTTGTTGTACTTATTGCATACACGTGTCGTGTTCGTAAGCCTTCAAAGTACCAACGTAAAAATACACCCAAAAAGGTCTAATGATAGATAATTTCAGAATATAAAGTAAAAATTAAGCCGCAAAATCAGCCTTTAGAATTTGCGAGCGCGGCGAAGCGAATAATATTGCCGCGTCGTAGCCAATTACGCCTAAAATGCTTGAGCTATGTACTACAAATCCTAGTTTTAAACAACATATCTTTACTTTGAAAAAAGAATATGTAAGCGAAGCTAATAATTTTACGGAAATTTGTGCTCGCATTGAAGTTTATAATTAAATCAATTCAAAACTCTGAATCGCGTTATCGAGAGAATACAGAGTTGGCTTAAAAAGCTTGAATTTCTACCGAAAATCCGCCCAAAACATACAAAACGCTTATCACAACTGTTTTCGATAATAACAATCTATAGAATGAGAAATAAACAAGCATTTTGAAGCTTTTTCGGGCATTTGTTTATTCATTGGACCTGGACGCGGGGTTTCCTCCGAGAAACAAAATGGCGGCTGTCGGGGAGTTCACCTACTTCTTTTTAAACTCCAATTTCTAATCGAAAGCTACCGATCTGTTTGTCCGGGGTCGGGTTTTTTGAATGCTAAACAGTTAAACTTTTAAATGGTAGCAGTCTCTGCTGTTCTACAGAGATGAGTATTAGAACCACTCTAGGTGATGGACTACATGGAATCCCGGCCCATGGGGAAGGTATGGTTTTTGTCTGGAATCACACAGTATTGGGTGCATTTACAAATTATGTGGTTCCAGAAAATATCCATTCCCCCCTCCCCGCAGAAGGGATTGGAAATTCCAGAGGGTGGGGGTGGTGTTTTTCTCCATACATTAATACCTGTATTTCCTTTGGAAATTCGAGGGGTGGGGGTAGGGGTTCACTTTACAACAACCTTCCATGGGGTGGGGGGTGGGGGAATGGATATTTTCTGGCCCATATTGCATACCTTTATTGGAGCAAGAGCCTTTGCTTTCAGCTGTCCCAGCTGAGCTTGTCCAACATGCAAAACAATGTAGATTGCTTTCTTCTTCCCAGACGACTTTAAACAGGTCTGACAGGTTTATTTACCATGGCAGGGGAAACTTCTGAGCTGAGCTTTGAATATGATGTCTTCTGAGGGCTTGATGACACTTTGGGGCTAGAGATTTTTGGACCACTAGTGGCGAAATCCTTTGTCTATTTAAAGAGAAATAAAATAACAAATGATGTCATGCTGTACCGTAAAATGATTTTCAATCATCCTGTGGTATCTTGTTGACTGCTGGTTTTCATGTGCTGCGAAACATCAGGGATGGCAGCACCGTAGCTAGCGGGGGAAGTAAAAATTCCAGCGAAGTAAAAATTCAGGGTGGTGTGCATACCTGTCAACCCTACTTGGTCAACAATCTTGAGATTCTCCATCAGGTGGCAGGTAAATACAGAAAATGTATGAAAAATCCAGAGTATTGCGGGTGAAATACAGTAAATGTTTGACATTTTTTGCAATCATTGGCAGGTGACAGGCTTCAAAATCTTGTGACACCTGGCTTATGCAGGTGAGTTGACAGCTATGGGTATGTTTCCTGACCATCCCAATCAGTTCCTGACAATATTATACAGATATGCCATATTGCGTCATTGCCTTTCCTGGAGACATGCTAATGACCTTACTTTTTTTTACCAGATATTTTATTTACATATGATATTTGTATATACATTGATTAATCACGGCCCATATTGAAATCAGTTTTTTTGGCAAAAAATAATTGTTATGGCTAGTGTGAAAAAATAAATTATATGTATGTATTATGTATGACTCTCCCGGTTTTGCCGGTGGACTCGCTGGCTGCCGTACATTTACTGTATTTCTCCTGGGAGAATTGCAGGAAATTTCACCATTTCAAGGCCAGATTTTTGAAGTCTGCCAGGGTTGATGCCCTGCATATGGTGTCTAGTTTTCTTTCCCAATCATCTGCAAAGGTTCCCAGTCTTAAGACTAATTTTTTATCCAAGCCGTGCCAAACATTTCTGTTGTGTCCCTTCTTGCTAATACAAAACATCACTTTTGTGAGGTTATTACGATTTTTACATAGAACTGTAAAGTGCCATAGAGCAGTTATAGGTATAATATGGCACTATAAACCCTCTGCTCTTCTGTACCTTTTGTTCACTGATAATCTTCTCCCCTTTATCTGTTGCAACTGAAGGATCTGCACTTCCTGCTGAATCAGTTTCCTTTACGTCTACAGCACAAGGCTTTGAAGTACTTGAAATGCGTGTCTCACTAGAGGCACTGGTGTCTGTCTGTTCGACTTGTGTGTCCATGTCATCCTGAGAGTCAATGTCCATTGCCTCTTCATTGTCTGAATTTCTATGTGCCAGATTTTGAGCTGATGCTGAGGCAAATACATTGGTGCCACTGCCAATACAAAAGCTGAAGTGTTGCTAGAAGTCAACCTTCCACCGAACGTCAAATTAGGAGAAGATGAAAAGTGATTCAGACTTAATGGTGCTTTGCGATTTGTATTAGCATTATTACCCTGGCCAGGGCTTGGCCATGAAGCTTTGATCAAGGATCCATTGAGTGTGGAAGTCCCAGTACCAGTAAACGTCTTTGAACGTCCTCTCTTTTGTCTCAAAGTATCAGGAGTCCTTCCAGATCGTGTCCGAAGGGGGCTGTTTGTTGGTGAATTTACTGACTGAGTGGGTTCTGTGACAATAACTTTTGAAGAGTTTGCATTATCACTGGGGAAGCTTTCCATGCTGACAAAGTTATTTATTTAAATGCAGATAAAAAGCAATGCTGAAAAAGAAAGAACAGACAATGCTATTTTTACTAAACACAGAATTAACTTTCTTGGTGTCATTGTGCCCTACTGTATTTAAAAAAAAACACCACACGTTATTTACTGGTAGTCAGTTGCTTGTGGGAAGGGAGACAGATGGAATTCACAGGAGGGCTAAATTGCAACAATATCACATAGCAAAATGCATTTTTTCAATCATATATTTCACCATGTGCTGCTCATGTAGTCCACAGATCCAGCAATTACCATAGTCATTTATCACTGTGTAATGTATCAGTCAATTCCAGCGGTGACCATGCCCCCCCCGGGCAACCCCCGGGATTTTGGTCATTTCTAAAAATAAAACTGAAAATTCCCCGCCCCCGGGCTAGCAAAAATGCAAAATACCCCACAGCGGGGAACACAAAAAGCGGAAAAATGCCCCACCCCCGGGACGAGAAAAAGACGGTAAGATTCCATCGACTCTGCGTGACAAAGCTTCACAACAAAAACTTCAACTCCATGTATACTGTCCGGGCATTTATAATTCGTTTTTAAATGTATGTTTTCTCGTCTTTGAAGGAGTTGTCATTTCACTGAAAGTGAGACAAATATAAATAAAGAAGTGAAACTAAGGTATTAGTACAATATCGGTAGACATTCCTAGGCCATTCGCGGTTGTAGCCATTTGGCTGCAAATTGTCCCCGGAATCTCTCAATGCGAAATTTACTTTATTCTATTTGCAGAGCAACTATTTCGCAGTTATGTTACTTGACTTTTTGCCAAATTGGACCTCTGTTTATAGTGTCAATTCATTTTTATGTTTTTCCACTGAGACGAAATTGCGAAATCTGTTTCTTCTCTATAGAAGACGTTAACTGCGAAATGTGCAAATGTGTTTCCCCAAACGTGGTGTATACGGGCCATGCTCTGCATTATACTTTATGTGGCGTTATTTTCTGTAACTGGGACATTGTAACTGCCAATCGATAGTTATTATAACTGGTGTTGTAGTTCGCAAAACCCAACGCGCTTGAGATGAGAAAACCAAACTTCCCCACCCCCCCCCCAGGGAAAAACAATTCCCGACCCCGGGGACAGCAAAATTTTCAAAATTCCCCACCCCAGGGAAGGCAGTGGTGTGCAAATGCCCCACGGTGTCCCGGGGGGGGGGGGGGGGGGGGATGGTCACCGCTGGAATTCTTGGGTTTCATATGACGTCACATCCGCTTTTTAGAGCCTCATTAAAAATTCAGCTGGAGGTCAAACGTCCGTGCCTGCAGTGCTTTTCGAGATGGAAAACTGTGAAAAAGTTATCTCCTCGCATTGTTTCTGATTCTACAAGTTAGGTAAACAGGTAAACAGATGTCTATAGATTGCCCAAAACAGACAGCAAGGAATGCAAACACTGAAAACAATCGAAATGGTCCAAACGACTCTAGAAAAGCAGCCGAAAAGCGCCGTGGCCTCGAGAACTTGTCGCCAAGTGAAAGTGATTCATGAAGATATGTATTTGAAATTAAGTTTAAATGAGTTTGGTAGCTATACGGATGGATTAGGGAATCATAAAGGATTTACACAAAGACACCAGGACTATGGATGAATTGGTTTCTCATTTGATACACGGATAAATCACATGAAGCTCGCTTCAAACAATCTGTGCAGGTAGGCAAAAATGAAAGTTTGTCAAACATTTACAAGGAGTCCGAAAACCCAGCAAAACCTCCGGGATTTACTCCGGGATTTACCTATTTATTCTAGGTCGACATGGACTTTTCGATTCTGTTTCCAGGTAAACAGGTAAACAGATGTCTATAGATTGCCCAAAACAGACAGCAAGGAATGCAAACACTGAAAACAATCGAAATGGTCCAAACGACTCTAGAAAAGCAGCCGAAAAAGCGCCGTGGCCTCGAGAACTTGTCGCCAAGTGAAAGTGATTCATGAAGATATGTATTTGAAATTAAGTTTAAATGAGTTTGGTAGCTATACGGATGGATTAGGGAATCATAAAGGATTTACACAAAGACACCAGGACTATGGATGAATTGGTTTCTCATTTGATACACGGATAAATCACATGAAGCTCGCTTCAAACAATCTGTGCAGGTAGGCAAAAATGAAAGTTTGTCAAACATTTACAAGGAGTCCGAAAACCCAGCAAAACCTCCGGGATTTACTCCGGGATTTACCTATTTATTCTAGGTCGACATGGACTTTTCGATTCTTTTTCCCAGTCGTGTGTATACAATTTGTTTTTCATTGGCTAAAATTTGGTCAAGTTTTTGTTTCATGTCGAAGTGAGTTTTGTCGCTGCGTTGAGCTGGCTGAAACACATCTTTGAAAGAGTCAAAATTTAGGCGTTTTGTAAAAACATACTTTAAACACCGGCTCAAAACACTATGGACCAGACCAAAACACTATGGACCTATCTTGTTTTACTACTAGAGCGGAACATTTTACTAGGACTCAGCCAATCACAGGCCGTTATAAGAGTTTCCCTCTTCAAGTAGTAAAATGTTACGCCTCTTTTACCAGTTCCTCAGACATCTGTTTCTGAAATTGTCAAAACAACAGCAATGTGAATGAAAAAACGTTCACAAATGCCAACAGAAGTATTACTTTAGTTGATTTGTGTTGGATATATTTAGTTTTGAAAGAAAATTCATCTAGCAAGCTGAGACTAACTTCTCAACTTGGCGCCAGTGATTGAACTGATGTTTGCATGTGTTGATTGACACAACACTGAGCACAAATACATTGCAGAGCTTGAAAGCTTCTGCTTCTGCACAACAACTTTATGATTAAGCCTGTAAAAAAGATACGATTTAACTTTTTGCTGTGGGTCTTGTACTGTGGACGTTTATATAAAGCAATAGTTTTAAATACTTGTCTTTGTCCTAGTTTTTTTACTTTGACCTTTGCTCAGCCATGCGTGTATAAAAACCTTGATCAATAAATCGTGATAAATGCACGAACATAACAGCTTTATTGAGAAGTGTCAGGGCGATAGTCAGGGATAGGATATGTGACCATAATATTGAACCACGAAATAAAGAGGAGAATAATTTTTTCACAACTAATTATGGCAAATTCACGCATAGGAATAGTCTCTAAAGTCCTCTTGTATTCTTTAAATGTTAATAAATGTTCGCTGAGAATTGCCTCGTACTTTGAAGCATTTTTGTCCGTGACCTCGTCGTGTATCGTTACGAGAATGAGACTCTTGACGGGATGCGAGATTGGAGTGTTTTTCACAACGGAAAACAAAATCTATAAAGCGCCGGTGACTAGATTTACAATTCAAACTAAAGATCAGGATTGTTAAAACAAAAAAGCCCTGATTCTGAGACAAATGCATTGGGATTTCGGGGTCTGTGCTGGAGCAAAATGTGCGAGTCAGAACCATGTATTTTAAGACGAGATCTCGGTACATTTTATGCGGCCGACTGCGACACCACATCAAAGCAACCGTCTCGGTAACATTTTACTGAAACTGCCAATCAAACAGGAATACACTTGGAAAATGTTGCTGTAGCTGTCGATCGTTTCACTATGAACGTTGTTGCTGCAGTGGTTGATGAGCTCAACTGAAAGAGCCATGAAACACCAACACAAGAGCTACTACTCAAATTCTCGCCAAGCGCTAATGAATATAATATAAAATATATCCACCGTGCTCGCGACTGGACCATTCTCGCTTGTAGCTCTCGAGGCGCAAAGGGCGAAAACAGCATCGCTAAATACTTCGAAATAATTTGTTAAAGGAAACAATTAGCGCTGCAAAACAATTTCGTTTTTTAAATTGATAAGAACACAAATACCAGCACTCAAAAAGCTCACAAGCCAGAATGAGCGGTGAAACTTTTGCTGAGCCAGGCGCGAGTTTGTTTCCTTACGAGTCAGTAAGGAGCACCTTTTTATTTTCCTCTTTGGAAGCATTTGAGGACCGTCCTAAATAATTGACAAGATATGAAATCCGATTTTCGCTAAAGAAATGTTCGCTGAGAATTGCCTCGTACTTTGAAGCATTTTTGTCCGTGACCTCGTCGTATATCGTTACGAGAATGAGACTCTTGACGGGATGCGAGATTGGAGTGTTTTTCACAACGGAAAACAAAATCTATAAAGCGCCGGTGACTAGATTTACAATTCAAACTAAAGATCAGGATTGTTAAAACAAAAAAGCCCTGATTCTGAGACAAATGTATTGGGATTTCGGGGTCTGTGCTGGAGCAAAACGTACGAGTCAGAACCAGGTACATTTTATGCGGCCGAATACGACACCACATCAAAGCGACCGCCTCCGTAACATTTTACCGAAACTGCCAATCAAACAGGAATACACTCGGAAAATGTTGCTGTAGCTGTCGATCATTTCACTATGAACGTTGTTGCTGCAGTAGACTTGCTCCAAGTCGACCTCTCACCAACACAAGAGCTACTACTCGAATTCTCGCCAAGCGCTAATGAATATGATATAAAATATATCCACGGTACTCGCGACTGGACCATTCTCGCTTGTAGCTCTCGAGGCGCAAAGGGCGAAAACAGCATCGCTAAATACTTCAAAATAATTTGTCAAAAAAAAAAGGAAACAATTAGCGCTGCTAAACGATTTCGTTATTTGTATCTATGAGTACACAAAATACCAGCACTCAAAAAGCTCACAAGCCAGAAGAGCGGTGAAGCTTTTGCTGAGCCAGGCGAGTTTGTTAATTGTTTTTTTTTAACAAATCATTTCGAAAGTATTTAGCGATACTGTTTCGCTTTTTTGCGCCTCGAGAGCTACAAGGAGAATAGCTGTATTCACACTACAGAGGAAAACTCGTCTGAGACGAGTTTCTCGTCAGAAAAAGTTCCTTTCTTACGTCAATTCTACTCAGAAACACTTGCTGGTTATCTGTCTAAACCTTCTTTTTCAAAAAAATTGTTTTCGCGTGATCACAAAAGAACAGGGAACCATATTCAAGGCGAGAAACTCGTCTCAGACGAGTTTTCCGTCTCTAGTGTGAATACAGCTAATGAATGGTCCAGTCGCGAGCACCGTGGATATATTTTATATCATATTCATTAGCGCTTGGCGAGAATTAGAGTAGTAGCTCTTGTGTTGGTGAGAGGTCGACTTGGAGCAAGTCTACTGCAGCAACAACGTTCATAGTGAAATGATCGACAGCTACAGCAACATTTTCCAAGTGTATTCCTGTTTGATTGGCAGTTTCAGTAAAATGTTACGGAGGCGGTCGCTTTGATGTGGTGTCGTATTCGGCCGCATAAAATGTACCGAGATCTCGTCTTGAAATACATGGTTCTGACTCGCACGTTTTGCTCCAGCACAGACCCCGAAATCCCAATACATTTTTCTCAGAATCAGGGCTTTTTTGTTTTAACAATCCTGATCTTTGATTTGAATTGTAAATCTTGTCACCGGCGCTTTAGACTCGCATCCCGTCAAGAGTCTCATTCTCGTAACGATACACGACGAGGTCACGGACAAAAATGCCGTACGAGGCAATTCTCAGCGAACATTTCTTTTTCGCGAAAAATTGGATTTCATACCTTGTCAATTATTTAGGACGGTCCTCAAATGCTTCCAAAGAGGAAAATAAAAAGGTGCTCCTTACTGACTCGTAAGGAAACAAACTCGCGCCTGGCTCAGCAAAAGTTTCACCGCTCATTCTGGCTTGTGAGCTTTTTGAGTGCTGGTATTTTGTGTTCTATCAATTCAAAAAACGAAATTGTTTTGCAGCGCTAATTGTTTCCTTTAACAAATTATTTCGAAGTATTTAGCGATGCTGTTTTCGCTCTTTGCGCCTCGAGAGCTACAAGCGAGAATGGTCCAGTCGCGAGAGCACCGTGGATATATTTTATATTATATTCATTAGCGCTTGGCGAGAATTTGAGTAGTAGCTCTTGTGTTGGTGTTTCATGGCTCTTTCAGTTGGGCTCATCAACCACTGCAGCAACAACGTTCATAGTGAAATGATCGACAGCTACAGCAACATTTTCCAGGTGTATTCCTGTTTGATTGGCAGTTTCAGTAAAATGTTACGGAGGCGGTTGCTTTGATGTGGTGTCGTAGTCGGCCGCATAAAATGTACCGAGATCTCGTCTTAAAATACATGGTTCTGACTCGCACGTTTTGCTCCAGCACAGACCCCGAAATCCCAATGCATTTGTCTCAGAATCAGGGCTTTTTTGTTTTAACAATCCTGATCTTTAATTTTAATTGTAAATCTAGTCACCGGCGCTTTATAGATTTTGTTTTCCGTTGTGAAAAACACTCCAATCTCGCATCCCGTCAAGAGTCTCATTCTCGTAACGATACACGACGAGGTCACAAACAAAAATGCTTTTAAAGAATACAAGAGACTATTCCTATGCGTGAATTTGCCATAATTAGTTGTGAAAAAATTATCTCCTCTTTATTTCGTGGTTCAATATTATGGTCACATATCCTATCCCTGACTATCGCCCTGACACTTCTCAATAAAGCTGTTATGTTCGTGCATTTATCACGATTTATTGATCAAGGTTTTTATACACGCATGGCTGAGCAAAGGTCAAAGTAAAAAAACTAGTCCTGTATAGGACAAAGACAAGTATTTAAAACTATTGCTTTATATAAACGTCCACAGTACAGGACCCACAGCAAAAAGTTAAATCGTATCTTTTTAACAGGCTTAATCATAAAGTTGTTGTGCAGAAGCAGAAGCTTTCAAGCTCTGCAATGTATTTGTGCTCAGTGTTGTGTCAATCAACACATGCAAACATCAGTTCAATCACTGGCGCCAAGTTGAGAAGTTAGTCTCAGCTTGCTAGATGAATTTTCTATCAAAACTAAATATATCCAACACAAATCAACTAAAGTAATACTTCTGTTGGCATTTGTGAACGTTTTTTTCATTCACATTGCTGTTGTTTTGACAATTCAGAAACAGATGTCTGAGGAACTGGTAAAAGAGGCGTAACATTTTACTACTTGAAGAGGGAAACTCTTATAACGGCCTGTGATTGGCTGAGTCCTAGTAAAATGTTCCGCTCTAGTAGTAAAACAAGATAGGTCCATAGTGTTTTGGTCTGGTCCATAGTGTTTTGAGCCGGTGTTTTTAGAAACTACAGAAATTTGACTCCTACATGTAATAGCTTATTGAGAATTGAATCTTGTTTATGTGTAAAGTTGTTTTGCAGTATGGGGAAAACTGTATGCAAAAGAGCCGGGTCGATTTTCTGAGTTCAATTTGACAAAAAAAAAAAACAGCAATCAAGTAAACTTACCGTCTTCCAAAACCTCTGTTTCTCAGGTCTTTCGTCCAGAAACAAAGAACAGAAGGAGCATATAAATGTTTCTCAACCCCTATTACATATCTATTTTTCATTACAATTATTATTTTTCGAGCCAAATGAGTGAAAACATCAAGCATTTGAAAAAACGCTGCCTAAAATATCAGCCAGTTTATTAAGTTTTACTCATTTACCACAGTTAAAACTGGCTAAAAAAAGAAAACCCCGACCATCCAATCGCTACAAATTTGTATTACACTAGGATTTAGTTTAAATACGAATCAGGTTCATTTATAGTTGTGATTTTCTAGAAAATGTAGCTACTAAATTTGAAGTTTTGCTCGTGAACTTCAGAAAACTTCTTCATCTTGACCTCCAGCTGATTCAGACCGGAAGCAAAATTACGCGCAAAAGTCACGTGATTGAAACCCAAGAATTGACTGATACATAAGAGCCTATTCATGTCCCAAAATGAGTTTTGCCAAAGACAGAGAAATACTACTATTTAAAGTTGAATCAAAATGAACAAAACATAACTTAATACTGAAACATATTAGCCAGGATGTTGAAATAATTTTATGTCACACTCAATTGTGTGCTATTGATATGCATTTTTTTTTTCAGCTGTAAGGTTAAGATGAACCTCCTTAATTTTTGTTTCAACCCAAGTACTAACATCATCAAGAAGTGATACAGTGCGATCTCAAATGGGGACTCAAAGTCTGGTTCACCGTCAATTCATAGTTACTGAATAATGAAACTACATTTCACAAAATAAGCACAGCAAAAGACTATTAGTATTATGTTTGCAGTTAACAATTTATTAATTTTCAAGACATCATTTGGAAATAGATATTTTCAAGATCCCAAAAACACATGGGCGAATACAAAATATTGCCGTCAGCTAATATCAGTTCCTATAACTGTGATGTTTTTTAGACGAACCAGGAAATAACAAATACAGTTAACTTTACGAAGTGATGTGGCCTAAATGTTCTTTAATCTTGCACCTTGAGTCTAAATTTCACACCAAAACATCGCCACGTCGAAGAGAGAGACGAAAACCCGAGGGAAATTAAACCGTCAGTTTAGTTTTGAGATTGAAGGGTTTGAGACAAACAAACCAACCTTGATTAACATCTGAGGTAGCCTAGGTGTAGAGTACTCTTACCTGAGTTTTACTTTCATGATTGAGATGAAATCAGAGAAGTTTAGGATCAATAATCCTCGTTTGCTTTCGACTCTTTGCAGTCCATTTCATGTTTTGAGATTTTGTTTACATCTGCTGCGCATTTCGTTCCGCGCATAGTTGGAATGAAACCGCTGACCTTAGTACCCTGAGCCCGTGCATCTTTGAGTCAGCGGCTGGTGCCTACTCCACTCCAGTCCCCTCGGTCCCGAAAATAGAAAAAAAAAATGAAAAAAAGACCATACATCCAGACATCTCTAGGAGAGCTGAAGCATCGTATGGCGACCGTACGGTTCTTACGCCCACGCCAGAGATTTCTGCCCTGACAGTCGCTATCCTGGGTGTTAGTTGCTCGTAGCGACTCATACCTAAGGGTGAGGAAACGCCCGGCCACCAGACCATAGATAGACGCCCCTTGTTTGAGAAGTGAACAACTAACGGTATCTCTACCGTGCTCAACGTATATATACTCCAAATAAGTATCAAACTTAACCATGTGGGACTATCTTTCTTGTCGTGTGAATTCACGCGTGCGCAATAACCTTATTGCTGAATTGGTCGGTGAAGACGTGTTGGTCATTCACAAAACACTTCGTTCCCTTGCTTGTCTGGTGTAAAGTTTGTGTATCTGTAACATTTGTTTGCAACTTAATTTTCACGCATGCGCATACGTCTTCCTTCCTTCAAGGGACATGGTCACCGAAAACAGCAAAATTATAACATCACAAATAATAAAAATAACAAGTCAAATTTGTAAAGAATGCTTTCAACTTGACATCGTGAAAATTTGAGGTCATTTCCATGTAGGATTGCAAAGATATTCGCGGATTGTAATTACAGCTTACATGAGGAAATCCTACTCTTTTGAAATCGGTTTACCTCAATCTTTTTTCAAACATACTAAATTTGCCATCTTAATTCGCTCATATCTCAGCAATCCTTTATCATAATCCCATGAAATTTTCCGTACTTCTTTCTTTAAACTGACTCTTTCAATTTCAGAGAATATTTTTGTATTTTGTGACAATAATTATTTTAGTGTTTTCTAGGTGACCATGTCCCTTTAATCTCTTTACCAGATCTGGGTTCAGTGTTTTGGACTCTTGAACTAAATTTTCGATACATACCAAAACAAGTCTGACGCGATAATGTTACTTTCCAGGCAGGATTTTTGGGGGCGCGCGTTCTTGGGAGCATTTGAACCGCCAGCAATAAAGCTACGTTATGGTAGTTAATCTCAGCCCGGCATTCATAATTTAGCTTGCGCGCAGCCGGAATATAACCTGCGCACAGAGCGATTGAGCAATGGCTGATCGCATTTTTAAACCAAATCGGGGGGGGGGGGGGGTGTGAAACAGACCCTCAGATTCAGATTCAGATTCATTTTATTCTCCGCCACCTTATACTTAGAGTACATTGGTTTTAAGGCTGGTGAATGTATAGTAGAGAGAGGAAGGAAAAAAAAATTATTTGTTTTCACGCATTTTTGCGCAGTTGAAGACGAATCCGCTCACCTCCTTTTGAATTATTGCGGGCGGGTTTATTAGGAGGCGAAAGAGTTCGTCTTCGTTTATTCTGCTTCTCTTTATTTTTTGTTTCACAACGTCAAGCATCTTTGTTCTGAGGTCCTCATATAGTGAGCATTTTAGTAAGAAGTGCCGTTCATCTTCGGTTACATTTAAGTTGCATCTAGTGCATATGCGCTCTTCGGGCTTTTTGTATGGTTTTTCATACCGCCCGGTCTCTATTTCTAGCTTGTGGGCACTAATCCTTAGGCGCGTGCTTGACGTTGTGAACATTTAGTAAATATGATTCTAAGGAATAAATTTCTTTGAAGGTGCGATAGGTTCGGAGTTTGTTTTTTGTGTCCATTTTTCTTATTTTCGTCTGACATTTCGTTTAACCAGTTCTGAAACTCGATATCTTGAACTCTTTGCTTAAAAAATGTTTTGGCGTATTGGATGCTTATATGACGGGTTCCGGTTATAGCTAACCAGAGCTCGCCGCAGCCTATTGTATAGACTATTTCTTTCATTTTTGTTGTCCAATCGGTTTTATTGTTTGTTTCTAGACAGTCAAAGAATGTGTCGTTTGAGATAAAGCCGCTTCTGGGCTCGTTTAGCTTAGTAAAAAGATTGAATGCTCTGCATTTGGCGTCGACTGATAGAGGATATCTTCCTAATTCGGCCCTGCATGCGCTGTTCGTTGCTTTTTTACTTACTCCAAGGGCTAGTTTGCAGAATTTTGTATGGACGGCCTCGATTGGATCTCGTTCTTTTTTCACTACATCGACCCCCCATACTTCGCTCCCATATAACAGGATAGGTCTGATTAGGTATCAAAGAGGCGTAGCGTTAGTTGTATGTCGGTCATAAAATTATCCCCCATTGTTCTTTTAAGTCTGAAAAGTGCTTTAAGAGCTACTTTTTTCAATTCTGTCCTAGCTACATTAAATGTACCTATCGCGCTGAAGGTTAGCCCGAGGTATTTGTACGCCTTAGCGTTTTCTAGAATTTTGTTTTGATATTTAAGGGTATAATTATTCATGGCACTTCCAATGTTGTTAAAAATGACTACTTTTGTTTTTTTCTAGGTTTAATTTCATTTCGTTGTTTTCCGTGAAGGTGCTTAGATGGTCAAGGTATTTTTGTAGTATTTCATTGTTTCTTGCTAGGATGACTATGTCGTCAGCATATAGCAAGTGGCTGACTGGCGCGCCTCTGATTTCGAGTCGTTCACCGCGTGGCACAGATATATCGGCGAGTGTTTCTGAAAGATCGTTTAAATATATATTAAAAAGTGTGCTTGAAAGGACACACCCTTGTTTGACTCCTACGTCACTTATAAACGTTTCGGAGATTTCTCCGTCCCCCTTAACAGCGACTCGGTCGCATGCATACATAGTTTTTAAAACCGATAGAAATTTACCAGTGATACCCATTTTTGCTATTTTTTCAAAAAGTCTGTTTCTAGGGATCGTGTCAAAAGCCTTCGAAAAGTCGATAAAACAGCTGAAAAGAAGATTTTTCTTTTTCTTAGGCTTGCTTTTGACATATTTGTCGATAAGGCTTTTGAGCACAAAAATATTGTCGATTGTGCTATTCTTTTTACGAAACCCACCCTGCTCTTTTCGCAGTAGACCCATCTCTTCTAAGTAGTTATAGAGCCTGTTATTTAAGATAGCAGCTAGGACCTTGCTTAAACTAGGTAAGAGTGTGATCCCTCGATAATTTTCTACATCGTCAGTATTGCCTTTCTTATGTATTGGGACTATTAATCCTAGCCCCCAGTTCTTGGGCCATTTCCCTAACTTTAGAATTCTATTAAAGAGTAATATGAGTGGTTTCTCTAGTTTCGCATGGGAAATCATTATTAATTCATTCACGATATTATAGAAACCAGGGGATTTCCCTCTTTTAATTCTTTTGATTGCTGTGCTAAGCTCCGTAGCTTCAATTTGGTAGTCAAGTGGTCCCTCTTCATGGATGGGGCTGGTTTCTTGTTCTAAATCACATCCCGAGGGAGGGTCGGTAGATGTCTTCAATGATTGACGTTGTGTCTTAAAAAATTTGAAGAAGGCCTCCAGTGGTAGGGATGGCTTTCTTTTGTTTTTACCTCTAAAGGTGTAATTTATTTTCCGCCAGGTTTCTTTTGGATTATTAAAATTTAACTCGCTTGTAAGTTTTGCTTGATGTTCATTTTTCTTCCTCCTGCATAGGTATTTAAACTGCTTTTTTTGTCTATGAAGTGTACCCCGGTAGATTGCGTCGTCGGGGTGACGCCCAAGTTCTTTCCCAAGTCGTTTGAGGTCCGCCTTCTGAGCTTTACACTCATGATCAAACCAGTCTCGATTAGGTTCGTCGTTGCCACTTGTTGGTTTCCGGTATTTAAGTCCGGATTCAAGACTAATATTTTGGAGTATGTCCGTGATATCGTTTACTTGTTTATCGATATCACAGTTGCTTTCACAGCTTATGGTTATATCGCGCAGTTTTTTGTCGTATTTGTCTGAGTCTAAAAGTGAAATTAACTTCTCTTTTGCGGTTTCTCTCCACACAATTTGTTTGAAGGGTGATTTTGCGCAAGTGGTGTGGTGGTGTGTTTCATCTCGCTTATTAGATATGATCGGTATTCGAAGTAGATATGAAATAGAGCAGTGGTCTGATAAGTGAGGCAATAAATCATTCACTTTACAGTGCCGAAAGCGCCCTATTAAAGATTCATCACTTATAATATAGTCGACTGTACTGCTACCATTGTACTTATAGCATGTCTTTTACCAGGGCAGTCCCCTATTGTCCTGCCGTTTAAAAGTCTTAAGCCTAGAGCAGTGCACGTGTCAATTAGTGCTTTCCCTCTATTGTCAATTTTACGGTCGGTTGAATACCTATAGTTTTGGATATCCGTCAAATAATCTTCGGGTAAATTTAGAAATTGCTGGCTGTCGTCCGTAACAAATTCCTGCAACTCGCCCGTACGTGCGTTTAAATCGCCTTGCAAAATCACTTTTCCTTTTGCTGAGAAATTTAGAATTTCGAGTTCCAGATTATCTATCAGATCTTGTTCGTTGTTTTCCGAGTTTTGGGGGCTCAGGTACACTGTTCCTAGAAAGAAATCTTCCTCAAGTGAAAAAAAGTTTTTACTGATTTTACACCATATAATATGGTCATTGTTTGAGGGTATATAGCTAACCCCGTCAGATATACTTTTCCTTATATATATTGCAAGACCCCCTGCATATCTGTTACCCGTTTTTTCCCTATGTTTTGAAAAGTGTTTAAAATTTTCTATTTCTAATTCCGCGGTTAAACCAGCGTGTGTTTCTACTATACCTATAATATCATTTGCATCGATAGTTTATTCACTTCGTGCAACTTCAACTTATTTCCAAGCTCCCTGTTTTTGTATCCGTGGATATTCCATACGCTACAGCGTAGGGCGTTTTGCCCTTTTCTTTGCATACAACCGGGCATTTGCGCGGCGGGACTGGTGACGAGTTCAAGTTGCAGTTCGGCAGTAGAGACATACAATTTTTTATTTTTTATTTTTAGTGGATGTTACCTGTGTTAAATGTGCTAAACCAGTCCGTTAGAGTACGGAGTGCATCTGAAATATTTCTATGGTCCATTGGTTGACGGACTGTGTTATTGTTGTAAGTACTACCTCTAGAAGTCGGCTCCAGGCTGTGTGCAGGAATCCTTCGTCCTTGTGCAGTTTTGCGTCGTCGTGGACTCAGTCTGAGATGCTTTTTTAGACTGGCGGCAAGTTTACGAATGCCCTTATCGCTTAGGTGTCGGTCATCGAATAGTGCTTCCTCGTCAATGGAGCCGTTCTTGTGTTTTGTTAAGTGTGTATTGTCTAGAAAGAGGACGTCGCCCAACTCTTGACACGTCAGTCTTGATTGTGTGTTGATCGCGTCGATGGTGTCATTTATCGATAAGATGTTAACTCTTCTGTGCGTAAGACCACTAATTGTTGTTTTTGCGGAGGGCCACTTAATCTGCGCTTCAATTGCTAATCGAGCTAAGTTCTCGCAGATGATGTTTGTGTTTAGAACTCGTACGTCGTTAGTCCCGGTATGCAGCACAACGTGTTTGTAGCTAATGTGGTCCTCATTAGGCATTGTTTGTAAGTGTAGTAGTAGCTCACTCGTCCCACCTCGAATATATTCTTTATGAATATCATAATGTTGTGCTGGCGCAAGTTTTTCTATGGAGATCCTTTTGTAAATTGAATCTGACAGAATAAGGATTCTATGTGGAACTTGGTGCCGCTCGCTTCGTCTCTTCGGCTGGTCAGTGCCACTAAGCTGGTCAGCAGGAGTGTGATCCGTTGTATTGACTGTCACTGCTATGTCGGCTTCTGCTGAGTGCAATGCACTTGTTCCTGTATTTACGTTTAGCTGCGTTTGTGCGTCGCTGTACGCCGGCGTTACAGCTCCAGCTTCTGCGTCTCCGGATGTTGGTACCTGCGGGTTTAGCAGTGGAAAATCCGTATTGGAATTAACCGTAGGTTTTCTGATCGATCGTGTGTCTCCGTATCAGGTCCTGCGTCCGTCGTCCTGCTAGTAATGGGGTCGGTCGTTTCGGCGATTGTTGTTGTTTCTTCAAGACCTTCATAAGTCAAAGGCTCGAATTGGTTATTTGTCTCGACTGAGTAGATACTTGTGCTGGCCGGAGTGAGGCTATAACTTGTGTCGGAAATTCCACCCTCTCCCGTGGAATTTCCAACCTCATAAAGTACCCCCTCCCCTGGAATTTCCATTTTTTCTTGCAAAATACCCCTGGGGAAAATCAATTTTTTGCTAATATGTCCCAGGAAAGTCGCCTTTTTTACCCATGCCCCTTGGAATTTCCAGTCTCCAGGCACACCCCCTCCCGTGAAATTTCCAGAGTCCAACACAACCCCCCTGGAAAATTTTTCGTAGGTCCTCAACCCCCCCGGTGCGGTTTAAAAATGCAATCAGCCAATGGAACAGGCTACCGGAACATGACAGACGCCGTTTGTCCTTTAATGTGAATATTTTATTTAAAGTCCAGTCCACTTGTACGCGTTGATCGGGAACTAATTGCAACGATCTTTTGCCTGTTCTGACAAACTCGCCAAGATGCGTCAATACCATCAAAAGCAGAGCTTGTCAATAAACACGTGGAGCTTGGAGGGCATTACCCTGCGAGCAGTGATTTCCTCCTCTCTTAGGCCGGCGGCTAGCTCCCTCGCTAGCCGCCGGCCTAAGAGAGGAGGAATTCACTGCTCGCAGGGTAGGAGGGCATTTCATGCAGCAATATTTCGGGTTGAGTTGAAGAAACCTAGGCTAGTATTTTGGCTAATCCATCAGATTGTTGGACGTTTCTACATTCACCAAAAGTGTGCTAAATCGCGATACCGCTCATTTTACGCAAGACGCGGTACTTATCGCCAAGAGTACATGAGGGCAGTTCATGCAGCAATATTTCGGGTTGAGTTGAAGAAACCTAGGCTAGTATTTTGGCTAATCCATCAGATTGTTGGACGTTTCTACATTCACCAAAAGTGTGGTAAATCGCGATACCGCTCATTTTACGTAAGACGCGGTACTTATCGCCAAGAGTACATGCAGTCAGCATTCAGGTGTTACTAGAGAGCATATTTTTGTATGACTTTGAAAAGAACCGCTACCAGCGCGACCGTGTGATACGGTGGCGGTCGCGGCACGGAATCTGGCCTGCTGTATAGATACGGGACTTAGCCTTCTCCACCCCGTGGCACACGACTATCGACAGGACAAATAATGGACAACAAATCAGACTGCCTTGTCGCGGAAAACGACAACGCACGGCAAATCAAGTACGGCCAATCAAATTGCATGGTCACGACAGAATCGGCTCTCGTTCTCCTTAGAACGAGAGCCAATGAAATCGCGTAGTCGCGTCACGGTCGCGGCGCGGCAAAACGTTGTCGCGGCACTTTTCACAGTCATGTGAAACCTGCTCTAACGCAACTAGTGCTATCAGCTAGACGTTCATCGTGTATATATAATGAAGAAAGACGCGCCAATGACACGACACATCAAACATGCTGAGGTTGGTGGCGGTCATTGTATGACCCATGATTCACTAGCCTACAAGAAAACAAGGACCAGGTTCACTATAAAACAACGAAATAGAAGGACAAAAAGGCAGGACACACGGCTAGTGGACAGACCACAGTCTTTGGACAGACATACGGGTAGAAGGATCGACAAACAGACACACGGGTAGACAGACAGACACAAGGGTAGACAGACGGATACACACACAGGTAGACAGACAGACAGACACAAGGGTAGACAGACAGACAAACTGGCGGGCAAGCAGACAAACACAAGTAGACAGACAGACAAAAGGGTAGACAGACAGACAAACTGGCGTGCAGACAGACACACATAGGTAGACAGACACAAGGGTAGACAGACAGACAAACTGGCGTGCAGACAGACACACACATAGGTAGACAGACACAAGGGTAGACAGACAGACAAACTGGAGGGCAAGCAGACAAACACAAGTAGACAGACAGACACAAGGGTAAACAGACAGACAAAGAGACGGACAGACAGACAGACACACACACACGCAGACAGACACACACACGCAGACAGACAGACAGACAGACACACACACACACAGGTAGACAGACAGACAGACGGGTAGACAGACAGACACACAGAGGGGCAGAGAGACAGACACACGGGTTGACATACAGACATGGGTAGGCAAACAGGCGCGGTCAGACAGACAGACATACGGGTAGACAGACAGACAAACTGGCGGGCAAACAGACACACGGGTTGACATACAGACATGGGTAGGCAAACAGTGCGGTCAGACAGACAGACAGACATACGGGTAGACAGACAGACAAACTGGCGGGCAAACAGACACACGGGTTGACATACAGACATGGGTAGGCAAACAGGTGCGGTCAGACAGACAGACAGACATACGGGTAGACAGACAGACAAACTGGCGGGCAAACAGACACACGGGTTGACATACAGACATGGGTAGGCAAACAGGCGCGGTCAGACAGACAGACAGACATACGGGTAGACAGACAGACAAACTGGCGGGCAAACAGACACACGGGTTGACATACAGACATGGGTAGGCAAACAGGTGCGGTCAGACAGACAGACAGACATACGGGTAGACAGACAGACAAACTGGCGGGCAAACAGACACACGGGTTGACATACAGACATGGGTAGGCAACAGGCGCGGTCAGACAGACAGACAGACATACGGGTAGACAGACAGACAAACTGGCGGGCAAACAGACACACGGGTTGACATACAGACATGGGTAGGCAAACAGGTGCGGTCAGACAGACAGACAGACATACGGGTAGACAGACAGACAAACTGGCGGGCAAACAGACACACGGGTTGACATACAGACATGGGTAGGCAAACAGGTGCGGTCAGACAGACAGACAGACATACGGGTAGACAGACAGACAAACTGGCGGGCAAACAGACACACGGGTTGACATACAGACATGGGTAGGCAAACAGGCGCGGTCAGACAGACAGACAGACATACGGGTAGACAGACAGACAAACTGGCGGGCAAACAGACACACGGGTTGACATACAGACATGGGTAGGCAAACAGGTGCGGTCAGACAAACAGACACACGAGTAGACAGACAGACAGACAACACATGCAAGTAAAATAGTTTATTTAATTTTCTTACGATGTATACACCTAATTCAAGAAAGGCCAGCAATTGGGATTCGGGGGAGCGATCAACGAAGGGGGGCATTGCAAACGTTTTATTTTGCCAACGAGGAGAAAATATTGTCGAAACCTTACCTTCACATCCATACAGTTCCATTTTTACAGACATGTCTTTCGTCCACTTGATGGGGTGAAGCCGTATGTACCGGGCGGTGATGTTATTGGCGAGTTCAAGTCTAACGGTATCCTGTGTCCCTGAAAACCTTGGAATACCTGCAATATTAAATACTAATTACGATTTTGAGGCGGAAATTCCACAAAATATCGACGGATAGTTGGGAGAAAATATTTTCCGTATTTGGCGGAGTCGCGCGCAGCGACGGAGCCAAATACGTGAAAATATTTTCTTCCAACGCCGTCAATATTTTGTGATGATACCCAGCCGTATTACACGCTAAAAGCTGTAATAGGAAGCCCTTCCACAGCTTACCCTATCTTCACCATTCTCTACGTATGTCATCCGTGTGCCCCACTATCACTATACAAGGCTCGTCTATGCCCTCCCCTTTACCCCTCGACCCCCACTTACCCTATCTTCACCATCTCTGCGTATGTCATCCATGTACCCCACTATCACTATACAAGGCTCATTTATGCCCTCCCCCCTCCCCTACTTACCTTATCTTCGCCATTCTCTGCGTAGAATATCCAATTACCCCCATTTATCCATCCCCTTTCCCCACTTACCCTATCTTTACCATTCTCTGCTTATGTCATTCATGTGCTCCCACTATCACTATACAAGCCTCATTTATGCCCTCCCCCCTCCCCTACTTACCCTATCTTTGCCATTCTCTGTGTATATCGTCCATGTGCTCCCGTTATGACTGTACAACAGACTAAATTCATCTAAGTTGTAGCCGACATCATATTCGCGACCTTGTGTTGCAATTCCCGTTACCACCTTGCCCGGCCCGACATCTACCTGAGTGATAGAGAATAAAGCTGATCTCTCCCTCTAGACTGTGCGCAACTACGTCAACCAGGCCACGTTGTAAGTTAGCCAATCAGAAAGCGAGTACAGAACAAAGGATCTTGACTTTCTTGAGATCTCAGATCACCCGTGTAGGAGATTCATTTGCGAAGCACCAAGAAACCCACACTCCGATCTCAAAGGGTAAGAGCACCAACTCCGCGCACGGACAGGAACAAGATGTCGTTCATTCAGCGCGCAACAAGATTATACTCGTAGTACTAGAACTCATAGAACGAATTGGAATTCGATTTTATGTGTGAATTCGACGTAATTCTTATGCCAAAGTTGAATAATAAATTTTTTTATTATTATTATTATCGCAATATTCGCTTTATCTAAAAATTGTGAACATTATGAGCGGAAATAACACTTGAAACTTTAAAAAAAACGCTGCATCCATTCCGTTTTCCAATTCCATTCCATTCCTACCTGTAAATATTCAGCTTGATTTGGATACGTCCTTGATTTCCATGATCCTTTCTTCTCGAAACCGAGTCGGCCGGACTCGGGAAAGCGTTCGGGAGAAGAAGTTAAGTTATAAGACGCTGCGAAGGATGAATGCGGAATTTGGAAATTCTCCAAGCCAAGCGGGTCACCACAAGCTACAACAGAGTAAAACAATCAACGAATAAATTGATTTAGTTACTACTCTTCCCAGTAGACTGTTACACCTCTCGATTTTTCTACCCGCCGGCGGCAGTCTAAATTGATCGCGTGATCAACGTTTTTGTACCACGTGATGAGTTGCTTATGTACCACGTGATCAACCGTTTTGGGCGTAGACTTCGTTGGAATGCAGAAAAACAATGAACTCTCAAAGTTTACGCCCACAAACATTGATCACGTGGTAC
Source organism: Scolanthus callimorphus (assembly GCA_033964015.1). Lineage (NCBI taxonomy): Eukaryota > Metazoa > Cnidaria > Anthozoa > Actiniaria > Edwardsiidae > Scolanthus > Scolanthus callimorphus. Next base: position 15,478,584 of record CM066922.1, read on the forward strand.
ATAAGCAACTCATCACGTGGTACAAAAAAGTGATCACGCGATCAATTTTAGACTGCCGCCGGCGGGCAGAAAAATCGAGAGGTGTAACGGTCTACTGGGAAGAGTAGTAGCAAATATACCTCCTCGGCTTGGGTGTAATGTTTTGCCCGTTTCAGATCACGTGGCATTCCCATGAGTATTCTATCTTTGTTGGAATGCTTCCATATTCATATATCCTTCGGTGCGTAGCAGAAAAAGAAAGATAGAATACTCATGGGAATGCCAAGTGATCTGAAATGGGAAAACATTACGCCCAAGCCGAGGAGGTCTATTGACTGTTTAGTTAGCAAAAGTGAGAGCGCTATTTTCACAGGGAATTTGGTGCAGAAAGCATTTCATGGGAAAAGTTGAATTTTACATAACACAATTCTAGGAGTAAATTACCTTTGCAGCCATATAGCTCGAGACGCAGACACGCACTTGTATGCCATTCAAGCACGAGTACCCGGATGTAGAGCGCGATGACGCCATTCTCGAAATGGACTTTGACCGTCTGATGCATGCTGGTCAGGCCAGTGAATTCCTGGAATAAAACATGAATTTGCATAAGCATTTCGAGGGTCCAGGACGACGAGGGAAGGACTGATGAAGAAGAAAACCTTCTAAGGGTAAGCTGGCGACAATTGTTTTAGTATAAATGCTCAAGGGACTCTAGCAAGAGAACTCTCGGCCAATCAGGGCGCATAATTTCATAGTCACTTGAGTTATTATGTACGAATTTTTACTAAACAAAAGTAATTTCGATACGAGTGATACCATAACGAATAAAGAAGATTTCAGCCCTGATTTTAAGAGCGTGGGAAGCTTTCCATATTGTAATTTAGCGCCGCGACAGAAGCGCGGTCTTCGCACGACAGATAGTGCCGTTCTTGCGAATGAGCTCGGAAGGATGTTACCTATCTTTTCCGCTCCGAATGGCACATAAAACTCCGGGGTAGAGGGGAAAATTACATACTATTTGGTCGGGATGATCGTCGACAATCAAAAGACTGGTAAAATATTATTTGGGCCTATTTGGTATCTTTTAGGGGCGAAACTGAAAATTCCCAACGATCATGCCAGACCAAAAAATATGGGAGTCCCCCCTCCCCCCAAGCGATACTGAACTCCCCCCTTCATTTTTCCATTTCTTCCTGTTTGCAGCACAACGACTAAATATACCAATGGGGATTGGCATTTGATGCGAACAGAGATAAAGGTCGACGTTTGATCTGAGCATAAACTAGTAGCAGTTACCTTTGTGGCACCATCTTCAGTGTACTCACTCCAGTCCAGTCCATTCCTGCTGTAGTTAACGGCAAACTGGGTCACCCAAGCTTCTTTTAAATCTTCTACCACTTTTAGCTTGGCCTGTATAGCGACTGCTCGGATACGGTGCAATACCGCCATATCCACCTGGAGATATTCACCCGGGTTGTCACTTGCGGCGCACCATGCGCCGTTGCCATAGTGACGATCAAGCCTTGCATGCCAGGGCTTGTAGCTATTGTTTCTCGAGCTCGAGGCGGAATCGAGGAATCGGGAATCCTGGAATCGGACATGCCAAGGTCCTCTTGGCATGCTGACAAAAATAGAAGTAATTGTAGTGAATCAGAGTTCGCTGCATCACTAGCCTCTGTCAAGAGGACAAAGAATACATCTTCATTTATTTTTCCGATAATAATAATAATAATATATCCATGTCCATGTACAGGGAATTTCTGCAGAAACCCATCCATGGGAAACACTGAAATTCCCAAGGTACACGATGAGAAAGTGTTCGGAATTCACATGGATAGCCATGGGAATCCGAACACTTCCCATTCTTCTACCATGGGAAATTCAGCTTTTCCATTTGGAAAGACATATCATTGTTCCTGTTAATGCTGGGATATAGGGTTTCTGAACTTCTGAAGTAACACTTGCACCGCTTGCGGGGGGCACTATGAAATATCACGGCTAATCAAAGATGAGCTACTCTACTCTACTCTAAGAAAAACTCGTCTGGTTGTAGCTTCTAACTTTTACTAGGGTGTCCGGATAGTGCTGTCTCAGAGAGAAATGTGCTAACAATATGAACATAAAAGTTTAAAAAATTGAGCGATTGCAAGAAAGCTTAAAGCAGTACCTGTTTTAATAGTAGAAAACAATTGTTACTGCAATATATCCATCATTTAAGTTTTCCTTTATGAACTTTTGATAAGAGATTTGCTCATGCAAATAGTCTCTTAGGAGAACTTCGGAGAAAAAGGAAAAAAAATTCTCGGGCTCAGACGGGAATCGAACCCGTGGCCTCTCGCACCCAAAGCGAGAATCATACCACTAGACCACTGAGCCGACGAATGAAACCTAAAGGACAGAAAATACCTTTAAATCGTTGCTACAGGTGTTGACATTTGCTCATTCAACGTAATCAAACACCAGTTCTTTGATATGAAGAGCTTGGTCAACCCGATCAACAACCACTTGTTATTAAAATACTAAGAACTGATTGACTGATCGATTTTTTTGTAAGAAGAATTTTTTTGGAAGAGATAATTTAGTTTATCAATCCTTTTATTCTTACTTATTAGATAGGAAATAAAATAAGATTTACGTAGACGAGAAGAAAATGCTTGATCAATATTTATCCAGTAACTACTAATTATTGTTGTTGGAATTAAAGTTTTTGATTTTCATAAATAATGGCATAACCAAAATCTTACTTGAGGCAATTAACCCCGGGCATAGATCACCCCCATAATTTGCGACGTTTTTCGGTCGCTCTATTTGGACTTTATAGATACACCGTCACCGATTTAAGAAACGTTGTGCAAAGGCTGGCAAAGGAAAAACAAAATGGCGACCAAGAGTACGATGTTTCTCGAGTAAGGCCTGGGCTAAACGCCGCACTACTGCCGTGTCGAATTCAATTCTATGAATTAAGTTCGACTGTAGCACGGCAGTAGCGCGACGTTTAGAACCGCTGCCGCGAGTGTCGAAAGATCGGCAGGCTTTGCCGTGCTATCGGCAGTAGCGCGATGTTTAGAACCGCTGCCGCGAGTGTTGAAAGATCGGCAGGCTTTGCCGTGCTATCGGCAGTAGCGCGATGTTTAGAACCGCTGCCGCGAGTGTCGAAAGATCGGCAGGCTTTGCCGTGCTAGTAGCGCGACTTGGTTCTAAACGCCGCGCTTCTGCCGTGTCGAACTCAATTGATAGTTTGGCTGGGCATCCTGGTCTTAGATACATGTTACAGAAAGTTCCAAACGTATTTCCAGTGCGGCTCTGGCGCGACGTTTAGCTCAACTGCCGCGCTAGTGTCCCTCGTCAAGGGATTCCGACGATTCGTGCGTGGAATGAAAGGGGACCATACCTTCGTGCCCGTAGAACTGCACCTTCATACACCGACCATTGGTCGTTTTAAGCAGTCCGAGCCTGATATAGCGAGCTTTGAAGGGATACTGTAGTCGCTTCATGTGTCCTAAATGTTCCACGTACCGCCAAACAACCTAAAAGAAGGACAAATAAACAAATCTCACTACATTTCATGTATGCTTTACCAGAAATGGTAGTTTCCAGAAATAGTCATTTCGTTTCATCTCGAAGAGAACAGCAAGAGACCGACTGGGTACTAGAATGCAAGTGCCTGATGCATTGATTTGTTTTTTTGTCTACAATTAAATTTCTAGGTCAGATTCAAAAGCACGTGCACAAAAGCTTAGCTGATCTCCTAAAAAGTGTTGATTTGCCAGGAAAACCGCACCGGCATGCGATAATAGCGTCACCACAGGGGCCCGCGGCGAGCGCAGACGGAATTACTTACTGTCTCAATCTTGTCGTAGTTGCCCTTAAACCATACTGCCAAGTCCCGATAATCGCGCCAAGTCAGCCAATCCTCGCTATAAGTGATATTATAGCTGTCGACATACGCCCGCGTCACAGGGTCTCCGGTGGTTAATATCGCATAGACCACATGTGGGCTGAATAAATCCACTTCCAAATAAGGATATGCATCTCCTGCGCTTGCGCACCAAGCACCGCCCATGCTAGGTAGCCGCGCCTTTGATGTGTTGCTCCCAGGCTCCGACGAAGACGCGGTCAGGTTGTAGTTGGTTATGACGTCATTCCTCACGCCGCTTGATTTCTGGCAATCTATAAAACCATGTCAAATGTGACTACTATACTATAAAACCATGTAAGAGGTGACTACTAGTGGAAAATCACTAAAGGAACTTAAGAGGAGTATTTAACCATTATCCTGCGAGATTGTGTAGAATATTGTCTGATACTTAGCCGACGAGGGACGCAGTCCGAGTTGACTAAATCAGACGATATTCTGTAAAAATCGAGCAGGATAACGGTTTGATTATTCAGCACATCGATATCACAAAAACACCCAGAAAGGATTTACTTTTGCGTATTAAATACAAGCTCAACACATCATATTCCCTCAGAGACGGATATCACAGGATATATGTCATGTACAGAACACAGCTATTGGCGTTCCAATGCATATGTTCCAATGACCATATTTGGGCAGTGCATTGATGTGCTGAATAATAACGAACATTAGCAGCTAAGATGGCGCCGTGTGACCGGGCCTTTATACATACAGACGAAATGGACCCTTTGAACCGTCGGCCCCCCGAAAACGCTGTATACTAGTATAGATATCTGATGATATATACTCACCACATCCGTATAACTCCACTCTAAAACACGTAAGAACGTAAAAGTCAACTATTATTATTCGTACGTAACGTGCGACCATGTTGGGTTCAAGGCGGGTTTTGGTTGCCAAGTATCTGCCGATCTTTGCCGTGAAAATCTAGAACAACAGGGCGACAAGGCATAATTAGTCAGTAATAATTAATCAGTAATAATTAGTCAGTAATAATTAGTCAGTAATAATTAGTCAGTAATAATTAGTCAGTAATAATTAATCAGTAATAAATAGTCAGTAATAAATAGTCAGTATAATAGACCTTTTTCCAAAATGGCCGCCGCAAATTCACATGTCGTAAAATTAAACTGACTGAAATCAAATACTGGCACTAGAAAGAGTATCCTCACATTAGTAATCCTTTAAATTTTACAGGGATTTGTATGACTGGGGGTATGACGCATACAAACGTTTGTAAATTTTCAAATTTTCAACGTTCGTTTTCTCGGAAGATATTGGATATAATGCAGCGAAATTTTGTAGTTTTAATTTTGTGTTCTAGTGCTGGCTTTCATTTTTAAGAAAAATCGATTTGAATTTTCGGCGGCCATTTTGGAAAAGGACTATTAGTCAGTAATAATTAGTCATGTTGTAGGTAGCATGAATATGAGCCGTCCCTTCGCCCTTACTTTGCGAGAGACGTCTGATTAGACCTTTTCCCCTTGAGTGGGGGCGCTGTGGGTTAGCGAGGTCTGTTTTCACAACTGGCACTCATGTGAAACAATGTCTTTTGTTTTCTTGTAATGCACGAGCAAATTCATTAATACTGATGTCCTGAAACAAACAACATTCTACACTTAAATGCCAGTTAGGTAACAAACCACAGGGTCCCCACTCAAGCAGAAAAGGTCTATTCACCTCGAGATGTCTCATCCATTACGTATTTAGTGGGGGCCATATTGACATGGTTTACTTTAATTACAAATATGATAATTGCTACTAGCAAGCTAATCCGGCAATGGGTGCTCGACGACAATGAAACAAACAAATAAACAAACAAAAAAGAGAATAATAGATCGATAAAAAGATAAAATAACTACGACAAAAATAACGAATAACAAATAAATAACACATTTATAGGCCGATCCTTGGTGACGTCATTGTTTACATTCACGAAATTCGAAAATGCAACGAAAAGCTCAAAATAGTTTTTTTATTTTTATTCTTAAAAAAGTCTTGACCTGTTTCCGTATCATTTTTCAGGCTAGTTGTAGCTCTTCAAAATTGTGTGAAATCATTGGGGCAAAACGCTCATTAGCTCAAATGTTTCCTCTTAATTGAACGTTGCACCACGCGCTTAGAATTCGAGATATCAGCTTGATTCCAATTAATTCAATTATGTTAAAATTATGTTTTATTTACAGTACTCACGCAATATTGATTAATAATAAATATTATTATATAGACACGAGTATTTTACTGGGAAATACGCCACTCGCAGATCTCATACGAAGCTACATCCGGGTCCTCAGTGACATATTTTCCATATCCTCACTAGTGAGGATATCGGTCAAAACAAAAGTGCTTGGAAATCAATTTGTAATATTTTTTCTGGTTTGTATATATAAAAATAATAAAAACAGAGCCGGAATTATAACTCGGGTTCCTACGGAAGCCCAAGTAATAAAAAGAAAATTACACGGTGGCTTGAAGATATGCGTTTTTTTTTCTTGTGTCAAAAACAATATTTTACTCATCCGCTGCGCTCGTTCGTAAAATATTGTTCTTGCCACTCGAAAGTAAAACTCATATCTTCGCGCCACCGTGTAATATCCTCTATTTATTATATAGACACGAGTGTTTTACTGGGAAATACGCCACTCGTAGATCTCATACAAAGCTACATCCGGGTCCTCAGTGACATATTTTCCATATCCTCACTAGTGAGGATATCGGTCAAAACAAAAATGCTTGGAAATCAATTTGGAAGATTTTTTTTCTGGTTTGTCTATATAATAAAAAGAAAATTACACGGTGGCTTGGAGATATGAGTTTTATTTTCTCGTGTCAAAAACAATATTTTACTCATTCGCTGCGCTCATTCGTAAAATATTGTTCTTGCCACTCGAAAATAAAACTCATATCTTCGCGCCACCGTGTAATATCCTCTATATAGTTATCAGAAAACGAAATCTAGTATCCAATTCTACACATTCGTATTATTAAAACTGCAAAGTTTAAAAGAATTACTTGAAAACTGGCTGAAATATGAATTTTCAAAACTTCGTATTCTGGCTTACTTTTACAAAAGAAATGTATAGGCAAATTTACGTCAAGTTGAGACTGGACCGGAATCGATGCCCGTCCAGCCTCGTTTCGATGTATTTTCCCATACATTTCTTGTAAAAAACTTATATCTCAGTCAGTATTTAAGCAATCTTCACCACATTTTGCAGTTATACTAATACTAGTAGGTTATTGGTAATCTGTACCTTGGTTTTCCCTTGCTGGTCCAAATACGTCAAGAACTTGGTGCCATCCCTGCTGTAGGAGACTTGGTACGCGGTCACATAATGGTAATAATTACCACGTCCCTGTACTGACACTCCGCTGATGGACCTTACAGCGGGACCAACATCTATTTGTAGGAATTCTCCTCTTTCTTTCCTCGATGTGCAGTGACTGTTCCCAAGAATAAGATTAAGACGCGCGTTCCAAGGATCATGTCCGTTATAGTGAGACGACGAACGAAGCGAGTGGTCAGGGATTTTGAAGTTTTCCATCCCAAGGGGATCACCACAATCTGTGTATGGATTCAAATGAACAAGCTCAATGGACGATTGCAGCTATAATGCTCGCGCGCTCCATGTCGGTACATGATGGATATTTGTCGAACAAACTGTCAAAAAAGCGCGCGCTGCATGTCGGTACATGAGGGATATTTGTCGAACAAACTGTTAAAGAAGCGCGCGCTGCATGTCGGTACATGATCGACATTTGTCGAACAAACTGTCAAAAAAGCGCGCGCTGCATGTCGGTACATGATGGATATTTGTCGAACAAACTGTTAAAAAAGCGCGCGCTGCATGTCGGTACATGATCGATATTTGTCGAACAAACTGTCAAAAAAGCGCGCGCTGCATGTCGGTACATGATCGATATTTGTCGAACAAGCTGTTAAAAAAGCGCGCGCTGCATGTCGGTACATGATGGATATTTGTCGAACAAACTGTTAAAGAAGCGCGCGATGCATGTCGGTACATGATGGATATTTGTCGAACAAACTGTTAAAGAAGTGCGCGCTGCATGTCGGTACATGATAGATATTTGTCGAACAAACTGTCAAAAAAGCGCGCGCTGCATGTCGGTACATGAGGGATATTTGTCGAACAAACTGTTAAAGAAGCGCGCGCTGCATGTCGGTACATGAGAGATATTTGTTGAACAAACTGTTAAAAAAGCACGCGCTGCATGTCGATACATGAGGGATATTGCGGAACAACTGTTAAAAAAGATGTTTTCGAGATAGAATTTATATAATAAGGACTTTTAATTGTTTAATGTTTGACCTTTAATCGTATCAAACAATCCGGGATGAAATTGTCGTTTTTTCAAAACCTCCCGGCCAAAATCATATTTGGAATCATTTACCTTATAAGGAAGTGACAGAAGATCCTCTTTTGATAAGAATTTCGGCAAAAGTAGCAAAAAAAACGGTGAGATTTTGAATGAAAACTTACAGGAAATACAGAGACGAGTTCTCGATCTGTCTACCATTTGATTTTGGCTTCGTAGCCACGCTAAAATAGCTAACAGCTAGCACGTGTGCGACTCGACCCAGTCCTCCCAACTACATTCAGAAAAAAAATTGATGGATAATGAATAACAACGGTAGTAGGGACCCCCACCCCCTCCCTCTAGGGGTCACACCCCATCAGATCGTCCCTCTTGCAAACCTCGTAACCCCGAACCCCCTCCCCCCAGGGACATACCTTCACACCCCATCAGTTCGACCCTCATACAAATGTGGTTGTGCCATGACTGAGGGTAGATCCGTATAAACCTAGTGGCCCCCACCCCCTCCCCCCAGGGACATACCTTCACACCCCATCAGCTCGACCCTCATACAAATGTGGTTGTGCCATGACTGAGGGTAGATCCGTATAAACCTAGTGGCCCCCACCCCCTCCCCCAGGGACATACCTTCACACCCCATCAGCTCGACCCTCATACAAATGTGGTTGTGCCATGACTGAGGGTAGATCCGTATAAACCTAGTGGCCCCCACCCCCTCCCCCCAGGGACTTACCTTCACACCCCATCAGCTCGACCCTCATACAAATGTGGTTGTGCCATGACTGAGGGTAGATCCGTATGAACCTAGTGGTCCCCACCCCCTCCCCCCAGGGACTTACCTTCACACCCCATCAGCTCGACCCTCATACAAATGTGGTTGTGCCATGACTGAGGGTAGATCCGTATGAACCTAGTGCACCCCCCACCCCCTCCCCCAAGGGACTTACTTTCACACCCCATCAGCTCGACCCTCATACAAATGTGGTTGTGCCATGACTGAGGGTAGATCCGTATGAACCTAGTGCCCCCCACCCCCTCCCCCAAGGGACTTACCTTTACACCCAATCAGCTCGACCCTCATACAAATGTGGTTGTGCCATGACTGAGGGTAGATCCGTATGAACCTAGTGGCCCCACCCCCTCCCCCAAGGGACATACCTTCACACCCAATCAGCTCGACCCTCATACAAATGTGGTTGTGCCATGACTGAGGGTAGATCCGTATGAACCTAGTGGCCCCCACCCCCTCCCCCAAGGGACATACCTTCACACCCCATCAGCTCGACCCTCATACAAATGTGGTTGTGCCATGACTGAGGGTAGATCCGTATGAACCTAGTGGCCCCCACCCCCTCCCCCGAGGGACTTACCTTCACACCCCATCAGTTCGACCCTCATACAAATGTGGTTGTGCCATGACTGAGGTAGATCCGTATGAACCTAGTGGCCCCCACCCCCCTCCCCCCAGGGACATACCTTCACACCCCATCAGCTCGACCCTCATACAAATGTGGTTGTGCCATGACTGAGGGTAGATCCGTATGAACCTAGTGGCCCCCACCCCCTCCCCCAAGGGACATACCTTCACACCCAATCAGCTCGACCCTCATACAAATGTGGTTGTGCCATGACTGAGGGTAGATCCGTATGAACCTAGTGGCCCCCACCCCCTCCCCCAAGGGACATACCTTCACACCCCATCAGCTCGACCCTCATACAAATGTGGTTGTGCCATGACTGAGGGTAGATCCGTATGAACCTAGTGGCCCCCACCCCCTCCCCCGAGGGACTTACCTTCACACCCCATCAGTTCGACCCTCATACAAATGTGGTTGTGCCATGACTGAGGGTAGATCCGTATGAACCTAGTGACCCCCACCCCCCTCCCCCAAGGGACTTACCTTCACACCCCATCAGTTCGACCCTCATACAAATGTGGTTGTGCCATGACTGAGGGTAGATCCGTATGAACCTAGTGACCCCCCACCCCCCTCCCCCAAGGGACTTACCTTCACACCCCATCAGTTCGACCCTCATACAAATGTGGTTGTGCCATGACTGAGGGTAGATCCGTATGAACCTAGTGACCCCCACCCCCCTCCCCCAAGGGACTTACCTTCACACCCCATCAGTTCGACCCTCATACAAATGTGGTTGTGCCATGACTGAGGGTAGATCCGTATGAACTAGTGACCCCACCCCCCTCCCCCAAGGGACTTACCTTCACACCCCATCAGTTCGACCCTCATACAAATGTGGTTGTGCCATGACTGAGGGTAGATCCGTATGATCCTAGTGCCCCCCACCCCCTCCCCCAAGGGACATACCTTCACACCCCATCAGCGGCTTTTTGATACTCTAGTTAAGCCAATACTTTTGTATGCTAGCGAAGTTTGGGGAGTTGAGAAGGATCAGAAAGGGCGCGACCCTGTTGAGGCAGTGCATGTGCTGTTTTGTAAACTTCTGCTTGGCGTAACAAAAACCGCTGTAAACAGTTCTTGCCTTGGGGAGCTGGGAAGATACCCTCTCTCCATAAATGCCAAATGCAGAGCCCTCAACTTTCTTTTCAAACTAATCGAAGAGAGGGGATTTTTATCCTACGATACTTTTCTCGACCTTAAGACAATAATTATAAGTCTCATTGGCTAAAAAAATTACAAGCAATTGTCGCTTCGTGTGGGTTGGGCGAAACCCTCACCAACATTTTGCAAAACGATGCCTTGCAGCAGGATAAAGTGCTTTTTAAGCAAAGGCTGCAAGACATCGAATTTCAATGTTGGTTGGGCGAAATATTCAATGACTCCAAAAAGCCCGGTCAAAAAAACAAACTTAGAACCTATAGAACTTTCAAAACGACATATGATTTTGAGACATACCTTTCTAACATTCACAACCTCAACCACCGAAAAGCCCTCACCCGCCTAAGGATTAGTAGTCATAAACTTGAAATCGAGACTGGGCGCTACCAGAGGCCCTATAGAAAGCCTGAGGACAGAATTTGTTCTCAGTGTAATTCAGGGGAGGTCGAAGACGAGTTCCACTTCCTGATTAAATGTAAGCGACATGAGATGGCAAGAAAACGAGTGCTTGAGGTTTTAAAAGTTAAAAAGGTCATGAAAGATAAAAGATATATTGATGAAAGCCTCCTTTTCAGAATCTAATAAATCCTCCTATAACAGCGCAGAGGGAGGTCGCTAAATATATATATGACTGTTTTTTAACTAGGGGTGGGTAATCTAAAACTAGCTGGACTCTTGCATTACTTGTTTTTGTATTTTTATTAATGTTTGTTAGCGTGACAGCCATGTACTTGTGTGTATAAGCTGCTAATAAACTATATATCTATCTATCTATCTATCTATCAGCTCGACCCTCATACAAATGTGGTTGTGCCATATGAACCTAGTGCCCCCCTCCCCCAAGGGACTTACTTTCACACCCCATCAGCTCGACCCTCATACAAATGTGGTTGTGCCATGACTGAGGGTAGATCCGTATGAACCTAGTGGCCCCCCACCCCCTCCCCCAAGGGACTTACTTTCACACCCCATCAGCTCGACCCTCATACAAATGTGGTTGTGCCATGACTGAGGGTAGATCCGTATGACCTAGTGGCCCCCCACCCCCCTCCCCCAAGGGACTTACCTTCACACCCCATCAGCTCGACCCTCATACAATGTGGTTGTGCCATGACTGAGGGTAGATCCGTATGAACCTAGTGGCCCCCCACCCCCTCCCCCAAGGGACTTACTTTCACACCCCATCAGTTCGACCCTCATACAAATGTGGTTGTGCCATGACTGAGGGTAGATCCGTATGAACCTAGTGGCCCCCCACCCCCCTCCCCCAAGGGACTTACCTTCACACCCCATCAGCTCGACCCTCATACAAATGTGGTTGTGCCATGACTGAGGGTAGATCCGTATGAACTAGTGGCCCCCACCCCCTCCCCCCAGGGACTTACTTTCACACCCCATCAGCTCGACCCTCATACAAATGTGGTTGTGCCATGACTGAGGGTAGATCCGTATAAACCTAGTGGCCCCCACCCCCTCCCCCCAGGGACTTACCTTCACACCCCATCAGCTCGACCCTCATACAAATGTGGTTGTGCCATGACTGAGGGTAGATCCGTATGAACCTAGTGACCCCCACCCCCCTCCCGCTAGGGACATACCTTCACACCCAATCAGCTCGACCCTCATACAAATGTGGTTGTGCCATGACTGAGGGTAGATCCGTATGAACCTAGTGGTCCCCACCCCCTCCCCCAAGGGACTTACCTTTACACCCCATCAGCTCGACCCTCATACAAATGTGGTTGTGCCATGACTGAGGGTAGATCCGTATGAACCTAGTGACCCCCACCCCCCTCCCCCAAGGGACTTACCTTCACACCCCATCAGTTCGACCCTCATACAAATGTGGTTGTGCCATGACTGAGGGTAGATCCGTATGAACCTAGTGACCCCCACCCCCCTCCCCCAAGGGACTTACCTTCACACCCCATCAGTTCGACCCTCATACAAATGTGGTTGTGCCATGACTGAGGGTAGATCCGTATGAACCTAGTGACCCCCACCCCCCTCCCACAAGGGACTTACCTTCACACCCCATCAGTTCGACCCTCATACAAATGTGGTTGTGCCATGACTGAGGGTAGATCCGTATGATCCTAGTGCCCCCCACCCCCTCCCCCAAGGGACATACCTTCACACCCATCAGTTCGACCCTCATACAAATGTGGTTGTGCCATGACTGAGGGTAGATCCATATGAACCTAGTGGCCCCCACCCCCTCCCCCAAGGGACATACCTTCACACCCCATCAGCTCGACCCTCATACAAATGTGGTTGTGCCATGACTGAGGGTAGATCCATAGGAACCTAGTGCCCCCCCACCCCCTCCCCCAGGGACTTACTTTCACACCCCATCAGTTCGACCCTCATACAAATGTGGTTGTGCCATGACTGAGGGTAGATCCGTATGAACCTAGTGGCCCCCACCCCCCTCCCCCCAGGGACTTACCTTCACACCCCATCAGCTCGACCCTCATACAAATGTGGTTGTGCCATGACTGAGGGTAGATCCGTATGAACCTAGTGGCCCTCACCCCCTCCCCCCAGGGACTTACCTTCACACCCCATCAGCTCGACCCTCATACAAATGTGGTAGTGCCATGACTGAGGGTAGATCCGTATGAACCTAGTGCCCCCCCACCCCCTCCCCCGAGGGACTTACTTTCACACCCCATCAGCTCGACCCTCATACAAATGTGGTTGTGCCATGACTGAGGTAGATCCGTATGAACCTAGTGGCCCCCGCCCCCTCCTCCAAGGGACTTACCTTCACACCCCATCAGTTCGACCCTCATACAAATGTGGTTGTGCCATGACTGAGGTTAGATCCGTATGAACTTAGTGCCCCCCCCACCCCCTCCCACAAGGACTTACTTTCACACCCCATCAGTTCGACCCTCATACAAATGTGGTTGTGCCATGACTGAGGGTAGATCCGTATGAACCTAGTGGCCCCCACCCCCTCCCACAAGGGACTTACCTTCACACCCCATCAGTTCGACCCTCATACAAATGTGGTTGTGCCATGACTGAGGGTAGATCCGTATGAACTTAGTGCCCCCCCCACCCCCTCCCACAAGGGACTTACTTTCACACCCCATCAGTGCGACCCTCATACAAATGTGGTTGTGCCATGACTGAGGGTAGATCCGTATGAACCTAGTGACCCCCCCCCCCCCCCGAGGGACTTACCTTCACACCCCATCAGTTCGACCCTCATACAAATGTGGTTGTGCCATGACTGAGGTTAGATCCGTATGAACCTAGTGGCCCCCACCCCCTCCCACAAGGGACTTACCTTCACACCCCATCAGTTCGACCCTCATACAAATGTGGTTGTGCCATGACTGAGGGTAGATCCGTATGAACCTAGTGGCCCCCACCCCCTCCCACAAGGGACTTACCTTCACACCCCATCAGTTCGACCCTCATACAAATGTGTTGTGCCATGACTGAGGGTAGATCCGTATGAACCTAGTGCCCCCCCCACCCCCCTCCCCCTAGGGACATACCTTCACACCCCATCAGTTCGACCCTCATACAAATGTGGTTGTGCCATGACTGAGGGTAGATCCGTATGAACCTAGTGACCCCCACCCCCCTCCCCCTAGGGACATACCTTCACACCCCATCAGCTCGACCCTCATACAAATGTGGTTGTGCCATGACTGAGGGTAGATCCGTATGAACCTAGTGGCCCCCACCCCCTCCCCCTCCCCCGAGGGACTTACCTTCACACCCCATCAGCTCGACCCTCATACAAATGTGGTTGTACCATGACTGAGGGTAGATCCGTATGAACCTAGTGGCCCCCACACCCTCCCCAAGGGACTTACCTTCACACCCAATCAGCTCGACCCTCATACAAATGTGGTTGTGCCATGACTGAGGGTAGATCCGTATAAACCTCGTTACCAGCTCTGAGCCGAGTGGGACGGCTGTCTTTTCTTTGCCGTTTTTGTTAGCTTGGAAACCTGTTGTAGAGAGACTGATTATCAGAGGGTGATCCAGAAAGTAAGCTTGGCTCCTGACTTGGCTGTACATTGACAGCAAGCAACTCCTCTGCTCTATTCCATAGCTTCTTCTGAGCCAGAAACTCAAATACCGCCTGCTTTTGAATGGCATTTTTTGAAGCTTGCATATGTGCATATGTACTCAATACTGTACCAATACTGTAAGTATATGAACGCAATGCTGTACCATTACGGCATATGCGCTCAATACAGTACAAATACAGCATATGTGAGCAATATTGTAGCAATACCTGCACATGTGCGCAATATTGTACCAATACTGCATATGTGCGCAATATTGTTCCAATACAGCATATGTGAGCAATATTGTAGCAATACTGCATATGTATTCCGACTCCAGTACACCGACTCCAGTATGCAGAGAGAGCGTGACACACTCAGAGAATGTGATGCGGGCCCTACACTAGGCATTTAAAACTCCTGGCGTTCTTTAGCTTGGCAACTCCATCAAATGTGTCCACACTGAAACCCATTATTTCATTCTCGCCAGTTTAAATGAAATCCCTTCACTCACCTGGACAGAGCCATTCATCCGAAGTTTGTCCCAAGCGTATCCATCCACCCCATACCATAATATGAACGACTTGACCCAGGCTTCTGGTAGGGGTGGTAACTTTGACGGTTTCTCTTTCCCCTGTATGACTAGCGATGTTATGCGAGCAGTGAAACCAACATCGATTTGCAATATTCGCTTTTGTTATTAAACCTGTCAGAAAAAGGTGCATATTATTTTTTGTGTATCCGCTGGTTGTTGGTCCTTTAGTCTCTATCATTGGGTCGGTCCACTAATCAATCTTTTAGTCTTGTATTCAGTCCGTCCGCTATTCGGTCAGCCAGTCCGTTATTCGACTGGGTAAACAAACAAATACGTAAACAAACAAATAACACAAACAAAGAAGCAACCAATTAAACAAAGAAACAACACACGTTAGTCCAAATATGTGGGCTTCACCTTGCACACCAAGCACCTCCAAACTCATTAGAGTCCAGTCTCCCCGTCCAGGGCATGTAGTTGGTACTGATCGAGGACGAGGCGGTGACGGAGTCACGTGGTATTTTCCATTCCTGCATCCCTAACGGGTCGGCACATACTAAGATAAAGCATTCGCGGTCGATCAGTGTTAAAGCCAATAGGATATTGCCAGAGGCAATAACAAGACAGAGAGTCAAACAGTTGCAGACCCACGAAACAGACAGACAGAAAGAGAAAGACAGACTAATAGTCAGACAGGCCCGAAAGACACGCGGTCAACAGACAATTAGTCAGATAGTATAATATTACTATAGTCAGAGACAATACCAAGACAGGGAAATAGACAGACACAGACGAGACAGACAGACAGACGAGGCAGCAATCAAGGAAAGACAGGAGTTAAACAAAAAAATAGTCAGACAGATCATTATATAGTCAGGAAAATACCAAGACAAGGAAATAGACACACGTAGAACGACGACGAGGCACACAGAAAGAAAGAGAAACGAGGCAGACAGACAGACAGGAAAGACAGACAGACAGACAGACACTACACGGAAAAAGACAAACAGACAAACAGGCAGGCAGGAAAAGACAACCTAAACGGACAATAAGTCAGACAGGTAGCAATCGTTATTATGGTCAGAGATCACAATTACAAGACAGAGAGTTAGACAGATTCACACAGACCAAGGCGACAGGAACGCACACTCACCGTTTTTGCCATACAACTCAAGCGTCAGGCACGGTGGATCCGAGGCTTCGTTCCGCCAAGTGAGAGGATGGAATCGGATGTACCTCATCTTTATATGAAACTTGGGAGAATGCTTCACGGCCTCGTAATTATTCTCCGATACAGAAAATTCCTGTAATGTGGAATATATTTCACAAATGCAGTATGGGCAGCTTTCGAGACCACAAGGTTGCGCACTGAAAGGATGGTTATAGGCGTTTGGGAATCACTCAAAGCACGCAAATGGATACCGTGGCCTAAGCCAAAGACAGGAAAATATTGCCCTCGTGCGCCCTAAAAAACCAACCAGAATATTCTGTCTTTGTTTGGGTTGCTTCCATATTCATATGTCCTTCGGTGCGTAGCAGAAAAAAAAGAAAGAATACTCATGGGAATGCCACGTGGTCTGAAATGGGAAAACATTACGCCCAAGCGAAAGAGGTATATTTGTTACTGTGCCCTCTAGGAAAAATAGAAAGAATGTTACGTCACTCTCACTCATTGTTGTTACGTCACTCTCAGTCATTGTTACGTCACTCTCAGTCATTGTTACGTCACTCTCGCTCATTGTTACGTCACTCTCGCTCATTGTTACGTCACTCTCGCTCATTGTTACGTCACTCTCGCTCATTGTTACGTCACTCTCGCTCATTGTTACGTCACTCTCGCTCATTGTTACGTCACTCTCTCTCATTGTTACGTCGCTCTCGCTCATTGTTACGTCGCTCTCGCTCATTGTTACGTCACTCTCACTCATTGTTACGTCACTCTCAGTCATTGTTACGTCACTCTCACTCATTGTTACGTCACTCCCAGTCATTGCTACGTCACTCTCAGTCATTGTTACGTCACTCTCACTCATTGTTACGTCACTCTCAGTCATTGTTACGTCACTCTCACTCATTGTTACGTCACTCTCAGTCATTGTTACTTCACTCTCACTCATTGTTACGTCACTCTCACTCATTGTTACGGCACTCCCACTCATTGTTACGTCACTCTCACTCATTGCTACGTCACTCTCAGTTCTCATTCATGTTACCTTATATGGAAGTGCACTCTCGGTATAATTCTCCCAAAGCACGGAGTCGAGGCTGAAGGAAACCCAGAACTTCTTCACTCGACCCAGTCCACTTGATAGCCCCCCGGTCGCAAACTGTGTGATGACCTTCACCGTACCAAGGTCAACCTGGATATAGTTTCCACTCAGTGTATTGTCTGCGCACCAAGCCTTTGTTGCCCCGAACAACAGACGCGCATTATAGGGCTCGTACCCAGGCTTCGCGCTTGATGACGTCACCGATGAGTTGCTGATTGCACCATTTGACATTCCAAGAGGGTCGTTGTCAACTGCAAGGAAAAGAATGAAAAAATAGTAAGCTTCGGTAAAATGCTGCGATGTTATGACCAATCAAAGTTATGTATTTTGTCGTGATCTCTGGCTAGCACATTAGGCATTCAAGATATCAGATGACACTGTTTCGTGACGTAATTTTGTTTCTACACTATAAGGCGAGATTAAAGAAAATGACGAATTCGGCTTCTTATACCCTCCAGACATGCAGCAAGGGAATATGCAGGCGGGAAATCAATAAAGATAGCTTAAGGAAAACATTTTTATCGACATAACCAAGCAGTTTTGTAAGGTTCTTTGCACCAAAGTAAACAAAACGATGAGTCAAATTACATTACTCGCACGTCAATTAGCTAGCCACATAACTCATGACTTTACAAACTCATGACATTTTCTGGCAAACGTCTACGAAGTTCATACAGAAGAGGATCTGCCGTCACTTCTAAACAAGGTAAAAACTTCCAAATTTGGTTTTGGCCATCAGAGTTTTAAAAAAGACAAGTTTGTTCATGTATTTTTCATATTTAGGTCTCACCTTGGTGGCCGTACACTTCAATCCTGAAACACGGACTTGTCCGCCATTGGGTAGGCTGTACCATAACGTGACGAGCGCGGATTGGGTACCGGAAGTGAATTAGCACTATTCCACTGACGTCCAGATCATATTCGGACCTTAAGGTCTGAAACAGAAGGCATTTTGTCTTAAAGCCTTAACCTATAAATGAAAAACGTAGGCTTATTTATTGTCTACTAGTAGCTCAACCAATCAGAACGCAGATTGACAATAGTGTGTATAAGTGTGACGTCATAAATTTGAGAAATCTTGAATTTCCGCTTTTAGTCCACAAATAATGAAAGACAAAGTGGAAAGAGAATCGAATGCAAAAATTTAGGCAAATCGGTTGAAACGCGACCAAGATATGGCCCGTGAATACTAATTTTCTTTAACAAATCACTGTATTTTGACTGCGTTCAAAACTTTATGAACGCAACCAAAAATACAGTGATTTCTTAAAGAAAATTATGTATTCAGGGGCCATATCTCGGTCGCGTTTCAACCGATTTGCCTCAACTTTGGTGTGTAGCATTCATTTATTATGCTCTTTCCAAATCCAAGGACAAATATTGCTAAATCGAACATTTGTTTTTTGTGACGTCATCACTTGACTACTCTATAGACCACTAGTGTGATTTGACTTGGATTGGAATTTATGGAATTGCATATAAGCACGGATTTCGCATGACATCGTGAGTTAGTAAAACCTCGTGTCTATGTGATCTGTCTCAGCCGGCTTCGGCAGATAACACAGGCCTCGGTTTTGCTAACTCACAATGTCATGCTCCACCTCATCTAATAATTGCTTAATATCGGTAGCCACCATCTAGTGCACTACCTACTCATGAAGTACTGCAAATTACCTTCATTTTTCCGTCCTCCACGTATTGGAACCACTCAGCTCCATCAAAGCTATGCGAGAAGTTAAATTTCGTCACCATATAATCTTCGTTATTTCGTCCCTGTATCGCCATGGCAACCAACTGAAGAGGCACGTGACCCAAGAAAACTGTTTGGTAGTGGTACGAGGCAGCACCCATACAATCGGAATAGGCAAACGTAGGTAAGAAAGGGAGATTTAACCTATGATGATCTTTGATGTCTGCTAGTTGCTCGAATGCGGTTTTGGGAACGTCGTAATTTTCGATTCCCAGTGGCTTGAAGTATTCTAAAAAAAAAACATAAAAAGATGCTGTTTTATAGTGATATCGATCTTGAAGAATCGAAGCGAAGAATCATTTAGACACTTTTCTTAACAGACCTCTTTCGCTTGGGCGTAATGTTGTCCCATTTCAGATCACGTGGCATTCCCATGAGTATTCTTTCTTTGTTTTTCTGCTACGCACCGAATGATATATGAATATGAAACCAACCGAAACAAAGAAAGAATATTCAAATGAATGACATGTGATCTGAAATGGGACAACATTTCCCCCAAGGTAAAGAGGTCATATTGGCGGGAAAATACTGCGCCGCCTGGAAAAAATATGTAACCGGAAGCTCCGCTTTTAGCCAGTGGCTAAATAATGTAAATAGCCAGCTGTCTCACCTTTGCATCCATAAAGTTCTACTCGCATACAAATGCGCATGCGCCATGTTTTGGGCCGGAACCGCACGGCCACCGCAAGTATGGGCTCGTACAGCTCGTTCGTCACAGTGCCCATGTAATCCGTATTGCCCGTAAAAAGCTAGAAGAAAGAAGAGACAAATCTGTTACAACATATACATGGCTGGGAGATCCGGATCGTGAAATACCGTGACCGAGGTCTTGAAAATACTGACCGAGGCCGGAGGTCGAGTAACTAGTTCTTTGGGTAAACTAGTTCTTTGTTTTATTACATTGGCACTGATTTATTTTTGCGGGAAGACCGTCTAACAAAAGAAGTTTCGCATAATAGAACATCAGGAGTAGAAAAAGCTTGATTTTATGTCGAGTGATGGTATAAAAAGCCCTCAAAATATACCAGACGATTGTTTCAGCCAAACCTTTTTTCAGCTGATAATAGCTCGGTTTTTAATGCAAGAATGAACCTATGAAAGTTTTGGTTCTGGTGCAAAAGTTTCTCGAATATGTTCATACTTTGTATTTTTACACTTCTTGTTACTTTCTTCCAGAGGCTGCGAGTAAAAATACAAAATATGAACATATTCGAGATCTAGTCTTTGCCCCAGACCAAAATTTCACAGGGTCATTCTTGCATTGAAACCGAACTATTTTTGCTGAAAAAACTGTCTTGTATATTTTGAGGGCCATTTATACCTTCACCCGATATGAAATTGAGCTTAGTTTACTTCTGGACGTTCAATCATGCAAAACTTCTTTTGTTAGACGTTCTTGACCGCAAAAAATAATCCGTGCCAATGCAATACAACAAAGAAAGAATTGACCGTTTTTGACCCCCTCCCCCCCTCGCGCCCCCCCCTCCTAACCCCCTCCCCTCTCTCGCCCCCCCCCCCCCCCCCTCTCTCGCCCCCCCCCCTCTCTCGCCCCCCCCCCTCTCTCGCCCCCCCTCTCTCTCGCCCCCCCCCCCCCTCCTAACCCCCCCCCCCCCCCCCCGACGATCGCCGCAAAAATCGCACCTCAAATCGCAGCTGAGATCGCGCCGTGTGAACGGGCCTTAATGAAACAAGCTGTCTCGTGTTTGATATATAACATGGAAGCGTACATACCCTAATAACCCCTTTTTCGGTATAGTTGTGCCAGTATATCCCATCGCCTGTGTACTCTAGGGTGTAATTCGTCACCCACGCTTCTATGACGTCACAACCAGGCACGGGGTAACGCCCCTGTGTTGCGACACGTGACACTCGGGTCACGTGATCGAGGCTGATCTCCAGGTATTGGTGCTGGTCAAGAGTTCGTGGACACCAGGCCCCCTCTCCGTCAATATTGTTGAGGCGGGCCTGGGTCGGGTTGTTGTCTATTGTCAGCCAGCTTGTCGCCGTGATAGCGGAGTTCTTGATGATGCTCCCTTCGATTCCAACAGGATCTGAACAGTCTGTACAAAACAGGCAGTAGAAGGGGCTTAGGACATGTACGCTAGATTAAAATATATGTATAATGCTGAAGATACAATCGACCTTATATTACTCATAATCCTGCATTTAATAGCAATAACATTATCTTCCTTCTATAAAGACTCTGAATAAAACGAAGCAAGGTGTATAAATTAACTCTAATAGAACGAAGTAATGTGTATGAATGAACACTCCAAAATTGTCCGAACCCCCCCCCCCCAAAAAAAAAAAAAAATCCCATCCAGATTATGAGTAATATAAGGTCGATTGTATCTTCAGCATTATACATATTTTAATCTAGCGTACATGTTGCTGAGACACACCATGAAATAGATGAGCTCAGTTGCTCTTGAGGCAAACTCTGTGTTACTATAATTTAAGAACCAAGCGCACATTTGTAAGTAAAAATTGTAAAACTAAAAGATGTCTTTCCAGTTTTATGAATTTTAATACAACTTCTCATGTAAATAGTTAGTCGCTTTTTAATAATCATATAGTTTTTAGAATAGTATTTTTAGTATCAATAGTTATATACCAATTTTATCTCAGTGGCATAAAGGCATGGCTCTAAAACGAGGCCTGCTTTTTTTGTAACTTCGTTATTTTTCAACGAAAATCTTTCAAACTTGGCCCACAAACACGTTTTGGAATTCTGATTTCGAATAAGCTTTTGTTGCCATGGTAGCGATGTCACGTGACTCACCATCCGCCATTTAGGATGAAATTTTTAGCGCCCGTGCAGGTATGTAGAGAAGATGAAAAGTAGGAATTTCTTATCAGCATAATCTTTCTATCATTAGTCTTTCTGTAAACCTAATTGGATATCGTGGATCATGTTTTAATAAAAACATTTTTTCATAATATCACATATTTCAAAAGCACGAGAAATCTGATAATTTCTTTTTTCTTGAGAAATTCCAAGATATCCAATTAGTTTCATTTGAAGGAAGTTGTCCTGTATCTAAATATGTGTTTACCTTTCAATTTCACCTTTTTCTGTGTATCTTCAGAGGGTCTAAATAAAAAATCAAAGATGGCCGCCACCGAGTCACGTGATAACCGTTTCCATGGTAACGAAATATGTTAAAATATAGCTCTTGCTAAAATTATTGTACTGACCAATTTTGAAGATGATCCATACTATAGAACACGAGTTATAAAGAATAATCCCTTTTTTCAGGCAAATGGGTTTTGAGCCATGCCTTAATGCCACTGAGATAGTACATTTATATTTATTATTATTATGATTGTAATTTATAAGTATATTTCAGCCTTTGGGCTGCAATTCTTATGAAAATAAACTATCTATCTATCTATCTATATGTTCAAATAAAAAAAAATAAAAAAAAGCAGTATTTGTAGACGTTTATAAGAGGTTTTGCACGGGTCACGTGGCCGCTATTGTTTCCTTATATGCCACCATCTTGCACGCTGGGCAAAACAGCTGGTCAGACGAGCTCGTGCCCTCGCTGCGCACTTAAAACGAGTGAGTCAAAACGCTCAAAAAAAAGAAAATTTACAGTAAAAAGTTCAAAATCATACTTGATCATACTTGACTTTACTCTTAATTTATGAATTTATGATAATAATTTAAGAATTTATGACTAAAAGTTATTGACTAGCTACTGAACCGTGAGCTCCTTGTTAGATGAAGCTATTTATTCATTCGTCACTATGTAATGAGGTGCACTAAATCCTACAAATATGTTCCACTATCTTAAATGCACAATAGACCTTTTTCAAATTCACATGTCTTAAAATTAAACTGACTGAAAATCAGACACTGGCACTAGAAAGAGCATAATCACATTAGTAATCCTTCAAATTTTCGTTATGCCAAATGCCATGTCGGCTGAGAAAGCAGAGTCTGAAAATTGAAATTTTTACAGAGATTTGTATGACTGGGGGTATGATACAAACATCTGTAAATTTTCGAATTTTCAACTTTCGTTTTCTCGGAAGATATTGTATATAATGCAGCGAAATTTTGTAGTTTTACTAAAGTGATGATGTGTGTTCTAGTGCTGGTGTTCATTTTTAACAAAAATCGATTTTAATTTTCGGCGGCCATTTTGGAAAAAGGTCTATTCTATTCCAATAACCGAGAGCATAAACGAATGCAATAGTCTGCGAACCATATATGGAAACACGAGTACAATAGTCTGCGAACCTTACCTTCATCACCATATATGGAAACACGAGTACAGTAGTCTGCGAACCTTACCTTGATCACCATATATGGACACACGAGTACAATAGTCTGCGAACCTTACCTTCATTACCATATATGGACACACGAGTACAATAGTCTGCGAACCTTACCTTGATCACCATATATGGACACACGAGTACAATAGTCTGCGAACCTTACCTTCATCACCATATATGAAAACACGAATACAATAGTCTGCGAACCTTACCTTCATCACCATATATGGACACACGAATACAATAGTCTGCGAACCTTACCTTCATCACCATATATGGACACACGAGTACAATAGTCTGCGAACCTTACCTTCATCACCATATATGGAAACACGAGTACAATAGTCTGCGAACCTTACCTTCATCACCATATATGGAAACACGAGTACAATAGTCTGAGAACCTTACCTTCATCACCATATATGGAAACACGAGTACAATAGTCTGAGAACCTTACCTTCATCACCATATATGGACACACGAGTACAATAGTCTGCGAACCTTACCTTCATCACCATATATGGAAACACGAGTACAATAGTCTGCAAATCTTACCTTCATCACCATATATGGAAACACGAGTACAATAGTCTGCGAACCTTACCTTCATCACCATATATGGAAACACGAGTACAATAGTCTGCGAACCTTACCTTCATCACCATATATGGAAACACGAGTACAATAGTCTGCGAACCTTACCTTCATCACCATATATGGAAACACGAGTACAATAGTCTGAGACCTTACATTCATCACCATATATGGACACACGAGTACAATAGTCTGCGAACCTTACCTTCATCACCATATATGGAAACACGAGTACAATAGTCTGATAACCTTACCTTCATCACCATATATGGAAACATGAGTACAATAGTCTGCGAACCTTACCTTCATCACCATATATGGACACACGAGTGCAATAGTCAGCGAACCTTACCTTCATCACCATATATGGACACACGAGTACAATAGTCTGAGAACCTTACCTTCATCACCATATATGGACACACGAGTACAATAGTCTGCGAACCTTACCTTCATCACCATATATGGACACACGAGTACAATAGTCTGCGAACCTTACCTTCATCACCATATATGGACACACCAGTACAATAGTCTGAGAACATTACCTTCATCACCATATATGGAAACACGAGTACAATAGTCTGAGAACCTTACCTTCATCACCATATATGGAAACACGAGTACAATAGTCTGAGAACCTTACCTTCATCACCATATATGGAAACACGAGTACAATAGTCTGCGAACCTTACCTTCATCACCATATATGGAAACACGAGTACAATAGTCTGCGAACCTTACCTCCATCACCATATATGGAAACACGAGTACAATAGTCTGCGAACATTACCTTCATCACCATATATGGACACACGAGGACAATAGTCTGAGAACCTTACCTTCATCACCATATATGGAAACACGAGTACAATAGTCTGAGAACCTTACTTTCATCACCATATATGGAAACACGAGTAGAATAGTCTGAGAACCTTACCTTCATCGCCATATATGGAAACACGAGTACAATAGTCTGCGAACCTTACCTTCATCACCATATATGGAAACACGAGTACAATAGTCTGAGAACCTTACCTTCATCACCATATATGGACACACGAGTACAATAGTCTGAGAACCTTACCTTCATCGCTATATATGGAAACACGAGTACTAGTCTGAGAACCTTACCTTCATCACCATATATGGAAACACGAGTAGAATAGTCTGAGAACCTTACCTTCATCACCATATATGTAAACACGAGTACAATAGTCTGAGAACCTTACCTTTACCTTCATTGCCATATATGGACACACGAGTACAATAGTCTGCGAACCTTATCTTCATCACCATATATGGAAACACGAGTACAATAGTCTGCGAACCTTACCTTGATCACCATATATGGAAACATGAGTACAATAGTCTGCGAACCTTACCTTCATCGCCATATATGGAAACACGAGTACAATAGTCTGCGAACCTTACCTTCATCACCATATATGGAAACACGAGTACAATAGTCTGCGAACCTTACCTTCATCACCATATATGGAAACACGAGTACAATAGTCTACGAACCTTACCTTCATCACCATATATGGAAACACAAGTACAATAGTCTGCGAACCTTACCTTCATCACCATATATGGAAACACAAGTACAATAGTCTGCGAACCTTACCTTTGTCACCATATATGGAAACACGCATGCAAGCATCTCCATTGTGCGTATAAGGACGAATGTGTAGAAATCTGGCGGAGAGCCTGGGGTCGAGTGTCAGGTTTGCGATCAGATGAGAATTCACATTCGCCTCGAAGTACTGAAAAATGCAGACATGTAAAAATGCGTACAAACATGTAAAAATGCGAACAAACAAGTACAAATGCGTACAAACAAGTATGCGTGGGCAAATTTTTGACATGTGCAAATGAGAACCTTAACAATTTTGCGTGGTATTTTTGTAATATATAGATTTAGCCACTGGCTAAAAGCGGAGCTCCCGGTTACAAATTTTTTTAACAAGACAAAAAGGTTGCCATTGTACGTGAATAGATAGACAGAGCGGAAAAACCTTGCTAAAATCACTAAATTTCAAATAGTAAGGTCGAGTTAACTCAGATAAGCTTGATTTTTTGCATATAGACTCCTCATAT
Source organism: Scolanthus callimorphus (assembly GCA_033964015.1). Classification (NCBI taxonomy): domain Eukaryota; kingdom Metazoa; phylum Cnidaria; class Anthozoa; order Actiniaria; family Edwardsiidae; genus Scolanthus; species Scolanthus callimorphus. Next base: position 15,504,972 of record CM066922.1, read on the forward strand.
AATGGAAAACAAAATATCCAAAATGACTTTTTTCTAATGAATCCGTCTTTGAGACATTAGGCTTTAAACTTGGTTTCTGTGCTTTTTTATGGGAGAATTAGTACTTTGATCAGGAATTATGCAAACTTTGGTCGACCATATCTAAAAGTCATATTCTTTAAATTTCTTTAAAAATTGGAATTAAGCTTTTGGTCACAGAAACTCTTTGTATACGGAATCTTGAGCTTATATTTTGAAATATGGCGAAGTTAGACATTTTATTTTTGGTAATTTCCGCTCTGTCGAATAGATAGCCTTGCACCGTTATACCACGTTACTAAGCACTTGTTCACCCAAGTGTAGTTATCTAAGGTTCATCCCTTAAACGATGTAAACCTTTTCACGTTTGATGACGTCATCAATTAAGTCATACCACGTAACCATGCAGTTACGTGGTATGACACCTTGCCACTTAGATAACTTCACCCAAGTTTGGTTGTCTGAAGTTCATCCCTTCTTGAGATATATCATTTTTCTCCTATGATGACGTCATCAATGACGTCATACCTCGTGACCATGCTGTTGCACCCCCCTTGCCACTTAGATAACTTCACCCAAGTTTGGTTGTCTGGGGCTCATCCCTTCTTGAGATATATCATTTTTCTCCTATGATGACGTCATCAATGACGTCATACCACGTGACCATGCAGTTGCACCCCCTTGCCACTTAGATAACTTCACCCAAGTTTGGTTGTCTGAGGTTCATCCCTTCTTGAGATATATCATTTTTCTCCTATGATGACGTCATCGATGACGTCATACATGTGACTATGTAGTTGCAACCCCCTTGCCACTAAGACAACTTTACCCAAGTTTGGTTGTCTGAAGTTCATCCCTTCTTGAGATATATCATTTTTCTCCTATGATGACGTCATCAATGACGTCATACCTCGTGACCATGCTGTTGCACCCCTTTGCCACTTAGATAACTTCACCCAAGTTTGGTTGTCTGGGGCTCATCCCTTCTTGAGATATATCATTTTTCTCCTATGATGACGTCATCAATGACGTCATACCACGTGACCACGCAGTTGCACCCCCCTTGCCACTTAGATAACTTCACCCAAGTTTGGTTGTCTGAGGTTCATCCCTTCTTGAGATATATCATTTTTCTCCTATGATGACGTCATCATGACGTCATACCACGTGACCATGCAGTTGCACCCTTCTTGCCACTTAGATAACTTCATCCAAGTTTGGTTGTCTGAGGTTCATCCCTTCTTGAGATATATCATTTTTCTCCTATGATGACGTCATCAATGACGTCATACCACGTGACCATGCAGTTGCACCCCCTTGCCACTTAGATACCTTCACCCAAGTTTGGTTGTCTGAGGTTCATCCCTTCTTGAGATATGTCATTTTTCTCCTATGATGACGTCATCGATGACGTCATACCACGTGACCATGCAGTTGCACCCCCCTTGCCACTTAGATAACTTCATCCAAGTTTGGTTGTCTAAGGTCCATCCCTTCCCGAGATTTTTTAATTTTCTTAGTATACCACAGGGTTCCCATGAGTTTCCGCGTACGGCGGACGGACGGACGGACGTACGCTATACCTTTAATACCAGGAAGAAACAAAGAAATTCATATCTCAAGAAGAGAACAACCTATGGCAACCAAACTTGGACGCATTAATCTTTTGGGCGATACCATTTCAACGCCCTAATCATTTGACTTGGCGCCGTCAATAACGTAAGCAAATGAGCAAGAAAGCCCGTGACGTTTGAAAATCAACTCCATAGTTATGCGAGACGTTATTTTCTTAGGTATGGTGCTCCGCTTGCGCGGGCCTTCGGCCCGCGCAGGAGCTCCGCTATGAAAATATTGAAGTATACAAAGGTAGGCCAATCATAGAAAGGTAGGTCGCAATTTTGCGACTATGTTACAATTTCTGGTCGCCAAAGTCCAAATTTTGTCGCCATTTGCGACAAGCTAGTTAGCCTGCGAGCCGGCTCTCCAGTGGGGTTTTTCGGATATTTGATTTGTTTGGTGCGCGGGATTCCTGTGTCGCGGGGGGAAGTAGCCTGCTAGCCGGCTCTCCAGTGGGTTTTTTCGGATATTTGATTTGTTTGGTGCGCGGGATTCCTGTGTCGCGGGGGGAAGTAGCCTGCGAGCCGACTCTCCAGTGGGGTTTTGGATATTTGCTTTTTTTGGTGCGCGGGATTCCTGTGACAAAGGAATCCCGCGCGCCAAAAAAAATCAAATATCCGGAAAAACCATTGGAGAGTCGGCTCGCCTCTCAGTCGGCTCGCCTCTCGACACCGAAACCTCTATAATAATCATTCCTAAACAAACGCTCACCTCCTTATTCCAATAACTTCGATACTTCTTGAAGAACATACCATCCACACTGTACTCTAAACTGAATTTCTTAACCCACTTAGCCTTGCTTGGGTGTCCCTGGATAAACAGAAGCCTCACGTGCTTTATCGAGCCAAAGTCCACACGGAGAAATTCCCCGGATGTCCCGCACCATGTGGCATTATCCGCTGCGCTGTTGATCGCGGGCTCGCCATACCATCGTACCATCTGGTTGGTACTGCCAGTGTAGTATATGGGGAATGTTTTTCCCGTGCTCGGGTTTGGGTAAATTTCTGTTAGTAGCTTGGAAGCCCCTGCAAAATGCATCTCGCGTGTTACCTTTTAACTGAGCTCCATGAGCTCCATGCCCAGGAAAACAATATACAAAACGTGCATCTTGAAACACCTTTCTTTTAATGTTTTACCTACCCTGCTAGCAGAGGCGTCTTTCCTCTGTGTGAGTTTTTCAACCCAGCGAAATACAGAGAAATAAGGCCTCTGCTAGCAGGATATGTTTTACCAAGCTCTCTTCTTTATACTTTTTCATTTTATTGTTCTATACCTATAGCGTCTGTCCGTCGTACGTGCACACGCTTAGACACCCATACAAAAAAGGGGGGTGGGGTGGGGGGAAGAGGGTCACGTGATGTGATGCCATGGATAGCGTCATCAAAGCTTAAAAATTCAACTCTCTTTTTTTAGTCAATTTCACGGCAACGAAACGTGGGTGAAACTGACTCTTGAATTTCAGACAAGACACAGGCGTATTTTAAGATGCGACAACGGGAACTAAATTCGACGTCTCACTAAATTCGTCTACTGGTTTCCTCGCATTTTTCAATATTGATCAACCGTTTCCAATTTTCCTTTGCATTTTAACCTTACAGCAAATTCGCATTTCTCAATCATATGAGACAAAAGTACAACAAAATCGCCATCCACGTTCCCGTTCTCACCAGAGCGTAAAACATGACAGTTTCACCAGTTTCACGTCGCAGTTCAGAAGAAAACGGTTGAAATGCATTTGACTTTATGGATTTGCACGTGTAGGCATGTTCTCTGTAATCAAGTGTATTGCTCTTTGCCGTTAGCGTTGCCGTTGTCAAATCTTAAAGGGAGGCTGTCACGATACGCGCATGCTCCAGGAACGATCACTGAGCAAAACTATTTAGACCATCCTATCAGAAAACTATTGAAGAATATGTAAAACGTAAACATTTGGTCGGATGGATCGAGAAATAGCGAGATTAAAACGGATTGTTTTCGTGGTTTTCAGCCTTCGCTGGCCATCGTTTACGGGACGATACTTCTTTGTTTTGAGATGCGGAGAACAGCTGCGCAGTTGCGTGGCAGCCTCCCTTAAAGTCACTAATCTCACCTCTGCGCCCGTAAACTTCCACATTAAGGATAACATAGTCAACATATCTCCTCGGCCAGAACCGTACGTAGCGTGTAAGGGTCTTCTTTCGAAGGTAGTTCTTGGTCGCGCGACTCCTCGATTTACTTGCTGTGAAAATCTGAAGAAAAAAAAGAAAAAAAAGAGGGAAAAAAATAAACAGTGTGAATCGAAACTAAACGACGTATCGGCTAGAACCCATAATATATGCGTGTCGATTTTGCCTGAATCCTCACAAATACGCTAGTCTGCCTACCACTACCCAGAGAGCCGTATTTTAAACACATGTTTGGTTATTGCATTTCATCGTAATCGTCTCAAATATTTGCACCCTAAAACACAGTGTTAAAGCTCATTTCTACTGAGTTCCACTCAAGAATAGATCAAAACTAAAATAGAAACCTTTTAGCAACACAAGCAAGAGTTTATTGCGAAGAAAATGTAGTTTTTGAGCTAAATAATATTTGTGTGACTTTTTGTTTGATTGTCAAAGTAACAGGATTAGTCTACTCATCGGAATACTTACCAGTTTGAGGTGGTTTGTAGCCAGTTTAGAACACATTTTTTAAAACAAATTTCAAACTACGTTCTTCTTAGCTTCTCCCATGATGCACCGCGGGCTACAACGGACAGTTGTGACAGTGCAACATTACTAGGGAGTATAAGAACCTGTTTGGAGTAATAAAATGGCAAATTTCTGCCATCAGGTTCTTAAATCTCTAGAGGGTTTTTACTGTACCTTAACTTCTCGATCTTCTTGGTAGTCAAACCATTCCAGCAGGTCAAAACTGAATGACAAACTGAACTGGTAAACAGTTTGCACATCTGTCCTACTTCCCTGGGTCGCTACTGCCGTCACGCACGACCTCTCTATACCTAGATCAACCTGTAGAAATACAGAAACAATTATGAGTCTACAGAAACAATTATGAGTCTACAGAAACAATCATAAGTCTACAGAAACAATCATGAGTCTACTGAAACAATCATGAGTCTACAGAAACAATTATGAGTCTACAGAAACCATTATGAGTCTACAGAAACCATTATGAGTCTACAGAAACAATTATGAGTCTACAGAAACAATTATGAGTCTACAGAAACAATTATGAGTCTACAGAAACAATTATGAGTCTACAGAAACAATTATGAGTCTACAGAAACAATTATGAGTCTACAGAAACCATTATGAGTCTACAGAAACAATTATGAGTCTACAGAAACCATTAGGAGTCTACAGAAACAATTATGAGTCTACAGAAACAACTATGAGTCTACAGAAACAATTATGAGTGTACAGAAACAATTAGGAGTCGTCAGAAACAATTATGAGTCTACAGAAACCATTATGAGTCTACAGAAACAATTATGAGTCTACAGAAACCATTAGGAGTCTACAGAAACAATTATGAGTCTACAGAAACAATTATGAGTCTACAGAAACCATTATGAGTCTACAGAAACCATTAGGAGTCGTCAGAAACAATTATGAGTCTACAGAAACAATTATGAGTCTACAGAAACAATTATGAGTCTACAGAAACAATTATGAGTCTACAGAAACAATTATGAGTCTACAGAAACAATTATGAGTCGTCGGAAGGCAGGCATTATTGTTGTTGCTGTTGTTGTTGCTGTTGCTGTTGCTGCTGTTTTTGTTGCTGTTGCTGTTGTCGTTGTTGTTGTTGCTGTTGTTGTTGCTGTTGTTGTTGTTGTTGTTGCTGTTGTTGTTGCTGCTGTTTTTGTTGCTGTTTTTGTTGCTGTTTTTGTTGCTGTTGCTGTTGTTGCTGTTGTTGCTGTTACTGTTGTTGTTGCTGTTGTTGTTGCTGTTGTTGTTGCTGTTGTTGTTGTTGTTGCTGCTGCCGCTGTTTTTGTTGTTGTTCACCAACTCTTTCCATTTTTTAGGTCCGCCCTCTAAAGTCCTTTTGAGCTCTGAGAGGTTGGCATCCAATAAATTATATTTGCCGGCTCCCTTTACCTGCATCCAAGGCTTTTCTCTGCTAAAGGTGGGCTACCACCCTCTATGTATATAGATATTGATCCTCGCTTTGTGTGGTTTGTAATAATATGTGCGGAGATCCCTTACCTGCATCCAAGGCTTTTCTCTGTTAAAGGCGGGCTGCCACCCTCTATGTGTATAGATATTGATCCTCGCTTTGTGTGGTTTGTTATAATATGAGCGGAGATCCCTTACCTGCATCCAGGCTTTTCTCTGTTATAGGCGGGCTGCACCCTGTATGTGTATATATATTGATCCTCACTTTGTGTGGTTTGTAATAATATGTGCGGAGATCCCTTACCTGCATCCAAGGCTTTTCTCTGTTAAAGGCGGGCTGCCACCCTCTATGTGTATATATATTGATCCTCGCTTTGTGTGGTTTGTAATAATATGAGCGGAGATCCCTTACCTGCATCCAAGGCTTTTCTCTGTTAAAGGCGGGCTGCCACCTCTATGTGTATATATATTGATCCTCGCTTTGTGTGGTTTGTAATAATATGAGCGGAGATCCCTTACCTGCATCCAAGGCTTTTCTCTGTTAAAGGCGGGCTGCCACCCTCTATGTGTATAGATATTGATCCTCGCTTTGTGTGGTTTGTAATAATGTGTGCGGAGATCCTTTACCTGCATCCAAGGCTTTTCTCTGTTAAAGGCGGGCTGCCACCCTCTATGTGTATATATATTGATCCTCGCTTTGTGTGGTTTGTAATAATATGAGCGGAGATCCTTTACCTGCATCCAAGGCTTTTCTCTGTTAAAGGCGGGCTGCCACCCTCTATGTGTATAGATATTGATCCTCGCTTTGTGTGTTTGTAATAATGTGTGCGGAGATCCTTTACCTGCATCCAAGGCTTTTCTCTGCTAAAGGAGGGCTGCCACCCTCTATGTGTATAGATATTGATCCTCGCTTTGTGTGGTTTGTAATAATGTGTGCGGAGATCCTTTACCTGCATCCAAGGCTTTTCTCTGTTAAAGGCGGGCTGCCACCCTCTATGTGTATAGATATTGATCCTCGCTTTGTGTGGTTTGTAATAATATGTGCGGAGATCCTTTACCTGCATCCAAGGCTTTTCTCTGCTATAGGCGGGCTGTGCCACCCTCTATGTGTATAGATATTGATCCTCGCTTTGTGTGGTTTGTAATAATATGAGCGGAGATCCTTTACCTGCATCCAAGGCTTTTCTCTGTTAAAGGCGGGCTGCCACCCTCTATGTGTATAGATATTGATCCTCGCTTTGTGTGGTTTGTAATAATATGAGCGGAGATCCCTTACCTGCATCCAAGGCTTTTCTCTGCTAAAGGCGGGCTGCCACCCTCTATGTGTATAGATATTGATCCTCGCTTTGTGTGGTTTGTAATAATATGAGCGGAGATCCTTTACCTGCATCCAGGCTTTTCTCTGCTAAAGGCGGGCTGCCACCCTCTATGTGTATAGATATTGATCCTCGCTTTGTGTGGTTTGTAATAATATGAGCGGAGATCCCTTACCTGCATCCAAGGCTTTTCTCTGTTAAAGGCGGGCTGCCACCCTCTATGTGTATAGATATTGATCCTCGCTTTGTGTGGTTTGTAATAATGTGAGCGGAGATCCCTTCCTGTTGATTCCCTCAGCGCCGACCATCCAATGTGGTATTCCTCCATACCTAGTGCCGTGTCAAAACTGCAAATGGAACGTAAGATATCAAACACGAGACAGCGTGTTACATTAGGATTTCCAAACAACGAGAAATGGGTTTTTAAAACCGACTTCGAGGTGTTTGGAAATCCTGATGTAAATTTTCATAAACACGCACGCAGTCAAACGGTGTTTTGATTGGCGTGCGTTGATGACTGGTGCTGGCACGTTCCGTGGTATATACTTTTATGCCCCTAGGCTGAGATCCAATCAGAATTCGTGAAACGCGCGCGTTGTGATATAAATAACGTTGCTCACCTTTACATCCATACACCTCCACGGCAAGACACGTCCAACCAACGTACTCCACGGGTATAAACCTCAAGTGTCGTGTTCTCATCGGTTAACGAGCGAGTGCCTGATGACGTCATCTCCAGAGTTACCAATGAACACCTAACAAAATATTTGATATCAATATCACTTCTAACTCTAAGATCGACCAGCTGGCGAACCTTTTCTCCTTTTGACCAACAATAATAAAGATGCACATAAAACTTTCCTTTTCTGAATCAAAACAATCTTTTTTAAGCTCTTATCCTCCCATCTGGCCATTCTACTTCAAACTGATGCGCCGGACTAAAGTGAAGATTTATGCATCGCAAGACTTCATTACAATGCGAACATTAAAATGAAGGGCTTCGCGTTATCATGGGGAAGGGTTGAGTTCCGACATGTTCGCGTCTTAAGTAAACAAGCAAGTAAACAAACAAACAAGCACACAAACAAGCAAGCACACAATCAAACAAACAATAAAAAGACAAGCAAGATAGCAAACAAACAACAAAAACAAAAAGATAAAACCAAACAACAAACACGTTTTTTTTTTCATACCTTCTCTGTCGTCCCATCTTCGCTATAAACGTTCCAACCACGCGCATGCTCGGTACAGCTCCACTCCTCGCTGTACTCTGCGAAGCTGAGCTTGTATGTCTTCACCCATGCAAAGTCCCGGATGGCCCACCACGTTGGACGGTACTTGCCTTGCGTTGCTACACCTTGGACGACCACAGGGTGCCCAAAATCAATCTGCATTCATGGAGTAAACAGTGGACGAAACAGCACAAGTTTTTAACAGCCTCAAGTGACGGCCTTCTGAACATCCGTAACTTACTTAAAAGTATTGCTCTTCATGATACGTAGATCTTATTTAGATGTTTTTTTTTCATGTAATACGGGCAGATATTTTACGGGGAGTGAAGAAAATGCAAGCAACGAGTAAAATATCCGCCAGTATTACATGGAAAAGCATCTATTGAGTTTTTTTATTATAAAACACGAGCAAAAGAGTTTCTTTTGTTTTCAAGATGCGCTAGAAAACGTAAATGTTGTTACTAGCAGACGATCGGTAAGTCAAATCAAATGCACGCGCAAAACCGGTTCGTAACCGGTTTGCTACTACAGTGAATACGGCTTTCGACAATGTTATATGGATGCGTATCTGCACTCAATTTGACCTAATGGTAAATGGACGTCACAGTCGTATAATAAGATGTTTAAATCGTTAGTGTGTCGGGAGGATAACGTCAAATATCTCGATGAATCCGAACCATAAAACGCAACTCGCGACATCTGAATCGGTCAATGGCAAAAAAATGTTGGGGTTTCGCTAGTCACCAAATGAAATCTTTCTAAGTTCAGCTGAGATTCGTGTTAATGTGGCAACTAAATATTGCTTTTTGGTGACAAAATTTATGAATTGGTCGCCAATGGCACCAAGCGAATGGCATTTACGTAACTTGGTGCAAGATTATACCTGAAGATATTGGTTTCCGTCGTTCTCTGCCGCGCACCAGGCCCCCTCGCCACGCTGTTCCCACAGGCGTCCCAGCCAAGGTTCGTGATCGGTTTCAAAGTATGACGTGGCTGTCATGGCGGAGTCAGGTATGTGATAACGCTGGAGACCAAGAGGTTCATCACAGTCTGCAAGGTCAAACAAAGACGCGTTGCCGTGTCGTCTATAGCGGAGTTCTGCGCAGCGAAGGATCAGTAGCGGAGCTCCATAATTATCAAATAGGATAATGGACATATATTGGATAGCTCTACGTGAAAGCCCATGAATTTGTTAGGAATTCTGCGTTATAATCATATTGTTCTATACATAATCTTTTGTAGTCTGAGCAGGCGTTGGTTGGCTGTTTTTAGGTCGTTTTATGGCGACAATCGAGCGAGAATTCCGATGGGGGTGCCATCTTGGACGGGTGAAACTCCGGTCTGGGCGAGTCCAAGATGGCGCTCAATTCTCGCCGTAAATTGACGTAAAAACAGCCAACCAACGCTGCTAGCAGGCTAAATCTATTGAAGCAGGTGTAATTCTCCCCGTAGTAAGTAGTGTGAAGCGCGAACTACAAGGTGGATGATTTTGAATACACATTAGCTTTTCTTACCAGGCTGAACAGTTTTCAAACTTGGAAATTTGATAGCGAAAGCTAATAAATGTTACGTAATAATGCCAAATAATGCACATTCAAGTTCCTTTTTCGTTCTATAAACTAAATTGAAGCATAATGTAGATTTCGGAGTTGTTTCATTCTCGTACCCAGAGCTCCCCGGCTCGTCACTTCGTAGGGGAGGCTCTGGTGGCGGCCATTTGAGGGCCGTCGCTGATTGGCTGATTTTGAACGTTGAGTATGCGCTGAAAGGTCTTTCTCTCAACGGCCTGTATCAGATCTCGCGCATGCGTCCGTGGCTGTCACCAGAGCCTCCTTCCGAGGTAACGAGCCGGGGAGATCTGGGTTCGAGAATGGATTGTTTACGTAGAACACTGGTCTTATTTTATAACATTTTGTTGAAGCAATCGTGGTATCGCCTTTCTTAGTAAAACGCAAACTTCTCACCGTTACAACCAAACAGCTCGACTCGAAGGCATGGTCCTCCATGCCACGTGATCGGTCGGAACATGACGTAACGGGCCCTTCTTGGCTTGTCAATCATAAGATATTTTACCGTGTTCTTGTCTGTGTTGGCGGTGTGCTGACAAGAACGAATAAAGCAAATCAAGGCAATATTCGTATCCAAACTGTCAGACTGGGACGAACACGTGGGATGGCATGGTGTGCATGGCATGGTGAGGCATGGCATGGTGTGGCATGGCATGGTGTGGCATGTTATGGTGTGGTGTGGCATGTTATGGTGTGGCATGACATGGCATGGTGTGGCATGGCATGTAGTGGCATGTTATGGTGTGGCAAGGCATGATGTGGCATGGCATGATGTGGCATGGCATGATTATCATACGATTATCTATACGATTATCTATACGATTATCTATGCGATTATCTATACGATTGTCTAGACGATTGTCTAGACGATTATCTATACGATTATTTATACGATTATTTATACGATTATCTATACGATTATCTATACGATTGTCTAGACGATTATCTAGACGATTATCTATACGATTATCTATACGATTATCTATACGATTATCTATGCGATTGTCTAGACGATTATCTATACGATTATCTATACGATTATCTATGCGATTGTCTAACGATTATCTATACGATTATCTATGCGATTATCTATGCGATTATCTATAGGATTATCTATACCATTATCTAGACGATTATCTATACGACTATCTATGCGATTATCTATACGATTATCTATACGATTATCTAAAGGATTATCTATGCGATTATCTAGACGATTATCTAGACGATTATCTATACGATTATCTATACGATTATCTATGCGATTATCTAGACGACGATTATCTAGACGTTATCTAGACGATTATCTAGACGATTATCTATATGATTATCTATATGATCCAGACGATTATATATACGATTATCTATACGATAATCTATTCGATTATCTAGACGATTATCTATACGATTATCTATGCAATTATCTAGACGATATTATCTATATCATTATCTAGACGATTATCTATACGATTATCTATGCGATTCTAGACATTATCTATGCGATTATCTATACGATTATCTAGACGATTATCTATGCGATTGCCTATATGATCCAGACGATTTATCTATACGATTATTTATGCGATTATCTAGACGATTATCTATACGATTCTATGCGATTATCTAGACGATTATCTAGACGATTATCTATATGATCCAGACGATTATCTATGCGACTATCTATGCGATTATCTATACGATTATCTAGACAATTATCTAGACGATTATCTATAAGATTATCTATAAGATTATCTAGACGATTATCCGACGATTATCCAGACGATTATCTATACGATTATCTATACGATTATCTATACGATTATCTATACGATTATCTATTCGATTATCTATGCGATTATCTAGACGATTATCTATGCGATTATCTATACGATTATTCTAGACATTATCTAGACGATTATCTAGACGATTATCTATATGATCCAGACGATTATCTATACGATTATCTATAAGATTATCTATACGATTATCTATGCGATTATCTAGACGATTATCTAGACGATTATCTATGCGCTTATCAAGACAATTATCTATGTGATTATCTAGAGTATTATCCATGCGATTATCTATACGATTATCTAGACGATTATCTATATGATGGAGACGATTATCTATACGATTATCTATGCGATTATCTATACGATTATCTATACGATTATCTGTACGACTATCTATACGATTATCTATACGATTATCTAGACGATTATCTAGACCATTATCTATAAGATTATCTATACGATTATCTCTATACGATTATCTAGACGATTATCTAGACGATTATCTAGACGATTATCTAGACGATTTTCTAGACGATTATCTAGACGATTATCTAGACGATTTTCTAGACGATTATCTAGACGATTTTCTAGACGATTATCTATATGATCCAGACGATTATCTATATGATCCAGACGATTATCTAGACGATTATTTAGACGATTATCTATACGATATCTATACGATTATCTATACAATTATCTATACGATTATCTATACGATTATCTAGACGATTATCTAGACGATTATCTAGACGATTATCTAGACAATTATCTAGACGATTATCTAGACGATTATCTATGCGATTATCTAGACGATTATCTAAACGATTATCTATGCGCTTATCTAGACGATTATCTATGCGATTTCTAGAGTATTATCCATGCGATTATCTATACGATTATCTAGACGATTATCTATATGATGGAGACGATTATCTATACGATTATCTATGCGATTATCTATACGATTAGCTATACGATTATCTGTACGACATCTATACGATTATCTATGCGATTATCTAGACGATTATCTAGACGATTATCTAGACGATTATCTAGACCATTATCTATAAGATTATCTATACGATTATCTCTATACGATTATCTAGACGATATCTAGACGATTATCTAGACGATTATCTAGACGATTTCCTAGACGATTATCTAGACGATTATCTAGACGATTTTCTAGACGATTTTCTAGACGATTATCTATATGATCCAGACGATTATCTAGACGATTATTTAGACGATTATCTATACGATTATCTATGCGATTATCTATACGATTATTATCTATACGATTATCTATAAGATTATCTAGACGACTATCTAGACGATTATCTATAAGATATCTAGACGACTATCTAGACGATTATCTAGACGATTAACTAGACGATTATCTAGACGATTATCTAGACGATTATCTAGACGATTATCTAGACGATTATCTAGACGATTATCTAGACGATTATCTATATGATTCAGACGATTATCTATACGATTATCTTATCTATACGATTATCTATACGATTATCTATGCGATTTTCTATGCGATTTTCTAGACGATTATCTAGACGATTATCTACGATTTTCTAGACGATTATGTAGACGATTTTCTAGACGATTATCTATATGATCCAGACAATTATCTACACGATTATTTAGACAATTATCTATACGATTATCTATGCGATTATCTATACGATTATCTATACGATTATCTATAAGATTATCTAGACGACTATCTAGACGATTATCTAGACGATTATCTAGACGATTAACTAGACGATTATCTAGACGATTATCTATACGATTATCTATACGATTATCTATACGATTATCTATGCGATTATCTATGCGATTATCTATGCGATTATCTAGACGATTATCTAGACGATTATCTAGACGATTATCTAGACGATTATCTATACGATTATCTATGCGATTATCTAGACGATTATCTAGACGATTATCTAGACGATTATCTAGACGAATATCAAGACGATTATCTAGACGATTATCTAGACGCTTATCTAGACGATTTACTATACGATTATCTATGCAATTATCTATATCATTATCTATACGATTATCTATACGATTATCTATGCGATTATCTAGACGATTATCTAGACGATTATCTAGACGATTATCTAGACGATTATCTAGACGATTATCTATACGTTTATCTATACGTTTATCTATACGGTTATCTATACGATTATCTAGACCATTATCTAGACCATTATCTATACGATTATTCAGACGATTATCTATACGATTATCTAGAGTATTATCTATACGATTATCTATAGGATTATCTAGACCATTATCTAGACCATTATCTAGACGATTATCTAGACGATTATCTAGACGATTATCTAGACGATTATCTATACGTTTATCTATACGTTTATCTATACGATTATCTATACGATTATCTAGACCATTATCTAGACCATTATCTAGACCATTATCTATACGATTATTCAGACGATTATCTATACGATTATCTAAGTATTATCCATACGATTATCTACAGGATTATCTAGACGATTATCTATACGATTTATCTAGACGATTATCTAGACGATTAGCTATATGATTATCTAGACGATTATCTAGACGATTATCTAGACGATTATCTATACGTTTATCTAACGTTTATCGATACGATTATTATCTATACGATTATCTATACGATTATCTATACGATTATCTAGACGATTATCTAGACGATATCTAGACGATTATCTAGACGATTATCTAGACGATTATCTAGACGATTATCTAGACGATTTACTATACGATTATCTATGCAATTATCTATATCATTATCTAGACGATTATCTATACGATTATCTATGCGATTATCTAGACGATTATCTAGACGATTATCTAGACGATTATCTAGACGATTATCTAGACGATTATCTAGACGATTATCTAGACCATTATCTAGACCATTATCTAGACCATTATCTAGACGATTATTCAGACGATTATCTATACGATTATCTATGTGATTATCTAGAGTATTATCCATACGATTATCTAGACGATTATCTAGATCATTATCTAGACGATTATCTAACGATTATCTAGACGATTATCTATACGTTTATCTATACGTTTATCTATACGATTATCTATACGATTATCTAGACCATTATCTAGAAGATTATCTAGACGATTATCTAGACGATTATCTATACGATTATCTAGAGTATTAGTCCAGTCAATCTGTGATTTTGGGTGGAACTAATTGCAACAAAAACTTTTTCACCGCTATATGATAGGTTAAGGTTGCCTAAGTAACATACTAAAAATCCCAAAAGTCCCTGCAGGGGAACATGCCAACAACAGCGATTATTATTTTAAGCTTATTACACAGGGTACCCGCGTCGAGTAAGAACGTAATAACACTTTAAACGGCATTTCTTCGTCGTTATTCTGGTATTTTATTCTCGGTGACTCACACTCAGTCAACCCGCAATTCAAGACTTTTAAAACCTGAAATACCTAAAACAGCAATCCCATACCACAGGGTACCCGTGTCGCATATTTTTTTGAGTCTCCAAACAGTTTCATTTCATTTTAACATTACTATGCTCCTCTATCTGATGACTATGGTAGATTTTCAGGCTATTACATTCAGCTTATTCACTTTCTTCTGTATAGCTAAAATATAACAAAACCAAAGGCTAACACAAGTGTCAGTAATATACAAACTGCTGTTGCAAGCATCACATACTGATCAATGACAAAATACGAGAAATATCTTCCGTTACTAAAGTACTCTCACGGCCTAAACCTATTCTTTGATTATTGTAATCAAGTTATCTTATTTGGCTATATCAAAATAGAAAATGAGACTGATATCTTTAGCCTTACTACCCAAAGCTCAAAAAAATATATCCTCGACGGCTACTTTCTTTTTCAAAGTCATTGTTTGAAAAACGTTTCAGTCATCCGCATCTTCTCCGCCAAGATCTGGTACTGGCGAATTTAGACAGCTCTGTCCCTTGCACACGCCACACGCAGGTGAGCACTCTAGCCCATGTTTCTTACAACTACATCTCTGGGTGCTGCAGTTTGACTTGCAGTTACATCGGGCCATTCCAGAAGACTCGTGTGCTGCTTTAAGGTGAGTTGTCGTTGGCAATAGCTGCCCTTCAGAGAGGTTTCCAGCCCCAGTCAGTCGGCTGTAGCGCGGCCGCGCCCCCCTTCCATTGTTGTACTTGATAAAACACTCTCCTACTGTGATGGATGGCAGCAGCTGAGGAGGGAGGAGATTCTCTGGCTGTAGGAACGAGGATCCCGTTGACACCTTCTGACAAAATCGGTGTGTATCGCATCGCATCCAATTTCATTTGGCTTTCCACCGCAAAGACAAACAAGAGCAGCCTCTCCAGCCTTGGCAATGTCTTCCTTAGATGTTTCACTCGAGAGAAAGACGCTTGCCTGCTGGCGGAAGTGTTCGTCGCTCTCGAGTTTCTTCAAAGCGACCGCTTTTCCGATTCCGTATACCGTGATGTCGTGTCACATCCAAGAATTGCATGCACGAACAAGATGTTCGTGCAGACTGCGTTACCAAGTGCGCGCTGGCTTTCTTGATGTCCCATCTCTTCGTGTTTGCGCTCTTTTGCGGGGCTCAGGGGCGAAGAAAATGTCTTGAGAGTCAGGCCTTACATGGAAACAAGAAGTATTATGAGGTCTGTATCGTCGCCGATCAGCGCAGTGACATTGGTTCTCGCCTCCCTCTACTGCTTTCTGGACGATCAAGCAATCTGCATCTCCTGTTGCACGAACAACAGTACATGCAGATTCGGAAAGCTTGTTTGCCAAAGCATCGATGAATCTTTGCTTGTTTTCTTTGTTAGCTGGAATGCTTGTTTGGTTGCGCTCAGATGCATGCTGCCTTCAAACGTCGTGGTTGGTGCGTAGGCGCCGGTCTCTTCTTTGATGGGTGCAGTCCTTTGTTGACGGGCCGTTTTCATAGCATCAAAAACTACTGTAGCATTCCCATATCTGCGTTTTACGTACTGAACATAGAGATCAATAATAGAGTCATATGTGACGCCCCGAGGCCAAGGAATCCGATGTAAGAGAGCACCACCGTCGAGGATGAAACTGATACCAGTGGTTGGGAGGGTAGCTGCGCATTGCTCTTTGGCTTTTGCCATAACGCGTCAGCTAAAACCGGCTTGTTTGCCTGTCTAGGCAGGAGGGATGACTCAACAGAGCTGCGGGAAGCTACACATTTCATATTTGAACATCTCCAGAGGATTAGCGAATCTTCCCGATGTGGCCACAACACTCAGTCGCTGAAAATAGCAGTTGCGGGTCAACTTGAACTTGGGCGCCAGAAAACGCCACAGATGTCTTCGATGCAAACGTAACAGTTTGGTCCTTTTCGACGGAATGAAAACTCTAGAGCGTTTTTGCCCACCATTGAGTCCAAATCTTGCACCCAACCTCCTTGGCTTTATCTGCGTTAACACGCCGATCCGCAACAACTCCAGTGGTAATGTTTCGTAATGAGGGTCTCCACTAAACGGACTACGTTCGGTGAGATAGCGGGAAACCGTTTTTAAGTCCCGGAAGTCACGTTTCTTTCTCGCAGCAGTGGTATCCTTGTGCTGCTCGCTGGTCAGATAGTTTACTCCCGTCATGCTTTGCATGGCGTTGTTGATTTGCGCGCAAGCAGGCATGGAGAGTAACCACACTAAGCGTTGAATCTCACCCATGCCCTCCCTCGCGTTAGACCACCGCTGGTCTTGACGTTTCTCATCAGGACTTGTTCTATTGCTAGATCGGTGGACAGCCCGGCCCAATATCGATCGCTTCCTCCTTACGACATGCAGTTCGTCCGGGAACTCGATAGACATCGGGTGAGTTTCTTCCAACTCGCGCATTGTCTGGATATAAAGTACGCAGACTTTGCGTAAAGATTGTGGCCTGCGGCGGCAAAAAAGCGGCAGCATGTCGAAAACAGCTTGCAGGTGGAGCTCAAAGTTGCCTGCCCTTCCGCCTTAATAAACGTCGAAGAATGTCCGATCATTTCCATTATAGGGTCCATAGAACTGCTGTCCTTCGAGTGTTCATTTGCTCTTGTACGCTCAGTTTTTCGGATAGAACATTGAAATCTCTGACGAGCATGCCTCTTCTGCTCCGATCTCCCTTTAACTAACTGTTCATAGAGAACGCGCGCCTTCTCTAGATCCCTGTCGTTGGAACTATGAAATGCTT